>JAEIFV010000023.1:600000-1146814 GCA_018904265.1 Lordiphosa collinella
ATAGCGCTCAGTTTTTATACTCTGTCCCAGAGCTTCACAGAGTATATTAAGTTTGTGCAAAAGTATGTAACAGCCAGAAGGAAGCATCTCCGATCCTATAAAGTATATATATTCTTGATCAGCATCAACAGCCGAGTCGATCTAGCCATGTCCGCCTGTCCGTCCGTCTGTCTGTCCGTATGAACGCACAGATCTCGGAGATGGTAAGAGATAGAGGATCGACGTGTCTGGGACAAAAAATTTTTATACTTCCAGGCAGATCAAGATTATTTTCAATTTTTGCTACGCCCCCTTCCGCCCTCGCAATTTATAAAAAACTTCATATATCCGCCAGTTTTATAGATAGAAGGTTCAAATCTGCTGGACATATTTTAAAATCAAGATTATTTATCGACCCGCCAAAGAAATGGTAAAGATCGGATGAACGGTTGTTGAGTTATAAAGCAAACACTCTTTTCTGAAAAGATCAATAAGATCGGACAAAAACACCGAAGTTACATACGAATCAATTTTGCTTGTGGGAGAGATGGGGGTCCTTGCATTGTCAGTTACCGCATTTGCGCGTGCGTGTGTGCGTATGTTAGAGTGTGTGTGTGTGTATATGTGTATGAAAACACAAGAAGTCAAGGGAGCAGGGTATTTTTTAGTCGGGGCACTCGACTACAGCTCCCTTACTTGTTTGCCTTTGAAATATGGTTCACTTGGGAAATATTTCATTCCTCAATCCCGAAGAAGTGGCTTAATATAAGGCTGGAAACCGGTTTAAGCCCGATCGCTAAAAACCTGTTTGGTTTAGACAGGCAGTTCTTGAATCTTATCCCAAAACTAAACCCGAGGCAAATCACCGTTTTTTGGAAAGTTTGTTTGTGTTTCAACTTAACTTAACTTAAGACACAAACACACACACATATTGTAAATTCTTATGCGGCAACGTCTGTCCTGACCGGTAGCCAGCGGCTTGCCTGCCCACAAGCATAGTTTTGTCGTTTATTTGATCTTGAAACGATCAGTTGCTAATTCGTTCTAAAATCCCAAATCTCACGCATTGTTTAATCGCTTATTAGAACTCGAAGCAAACGCATTGTTAAGTTTCTTATTGGAAGTTTCTGAAATCGCTTACTTTCGCATTAAATAATCCACAAAAATTGAGTGAAAGTTGCTTTTCAACAATTTCGTAGCTCATCTGGGGGCTGTGAACACCCTAAATAGTTTTAGTTAAAAAACATAGAATCGATTAATCATTAAGTAAGGAAGCACTTTAAGAATATTTTTGGAGTTTAAGCTTAAGCTTTATATTATGCTATTCGACTCGGAGAAGGGTTATGAACCAAGGTTCAATTCAAAAAACATTGTCTCGATGCACTTTAAATTATAGAAAATTACCGTATATTTTTCTCAATGTGAACAGGTAACTGACAAATCTAATTGACTGCCAGTGTAAATATTGCTTTAAGATTCTAAGTCTACCAAGAGTGCTTTCGATTTTCTTTTTCTGCTTGTAACTTATAACGAAATCTATCAAAAATGTAAGCAACTTTGATTTTTGAGCTCTGGTGTTCAATATTCCTGTTGCGCTACCTTATAGTATCATGCTAAAAACAAGTAAATTTGATCATTTTTTTCTCGACTAATTGGGACAATTGATTAGTTTACAACGAATAGTTGGTGTCCATGTGTGTTTGCATCGCTTTGAGTTTACATATTTTGCTGTTGGCGCTCAAAGTTATGCTTCAATTTTGGTTAACCATGAAGCATCTAACCGAATTCTCCGCCTCGGCGCTTAATTATGCCTAATTAGGCGAAATCGTACTGGTTGCAGCTGCAGTTGCATATCCGGCAAATGCCTCTCTCTCTCTCCACATCCCCTGCCCTACGTATATCTGGGTGTCCCTCTGTGTTTAGTCATTCAAGTGTGCACATTTGAATAATTAATTTGTGCAGTGGTAATTTACACGTTGGTCGACTGGCTTTTTGGTTGGCACTCGGCATTCGGCATTCGGCCGTGTGGTCGCGCTGGACGGGGAATGGGGCCTTGCTGCATGTTATTTGATTATTTCGCTGTCTGCCTTGGCATATTTATGACACTGGTAATTAAATTTAATTGTTGCACTTCTGCTACATTTCAAAGGTTAACCCACTAAAGGCAAACCTTGCACGCATAAGCCTTCGCTTTCAGCCTACTTTTTATGTGTTTTATTGTCGCCTTTCGCCGCCTTTGGCTTTGCGTGCTGCTCTTGATATGATAAGCTTGTAAGCCCCTCCATCGCTCTCCCTCACCCACATCCCTTTGCTTGAGTAGCCGCTTTAATTGCACTGCTAAACGCTAAATCATAGCCTCACGTGCACTACGTAATTAGCTTAAATTGTAAGCCGTTGTTATAAAATTCTGTGCTGCTCATTAGTCCGGGGGAGGCAGTATATATGGGGGGACACATATCCCTACAAACATATAGCCGACTAATGACCGCTACAGTGTTAGCGAGTGGGTAAATGTGTGTGTAAATATTTTCCTTTCACATCACGTGTTGATTTATTTGCATTGTCCATTTATACTTTTTTTCTCCCCCTCTCTCTCCCTCTCACATTTAAGCATATTTTCTGTTGCTCGCACAGGAATTTTAAAAACATTTTAAATGACAAATTTAAGTTTAATATTTTCCTTTATTTATAATTAAAGTTATTTTTGAAAATATATTCCAATAAGCAAATAACGAAAATCCTTAATTGAAATGTAACAAATTTTTATAATAAATCAAGTTATTATTTTATAATTGAATAAAACAACATAAAATTTATGGGCCCTCGGCTTTCTGTTTGTGTGAGAGAGTTTAAGGATGATTTCGAAAATTTAAAAAGGGATATTTACTTCATAGCTAACCGCTGCAGCTGGTGAAGCTGACGGCTGCGTAAGATCATAAAAACAATTGAAATGTTTTGTTCTTAAAATTCCCATCTGGATTTAACGATGAGTTTATGTACTTACTATTGCTTTATATCTGACTTACAACTATACGAGGTGTGTTCAAAAAGTATCGCGAATTTTGAATTTTCGCGGGTTACGTATACACTGGTCGGCATAATTATTTTGACAAAATTTTTTTCATAAATAAACCATTTTATCTTTTAAACAAAAAATCCTAAAACTTTGAAATTTTTATCGAATACTGGTATAAAAGTCCGCTTTCCATAATTCATAAGTAGTCCACAATCAGCTGCTGGGGTTAGAAAATATTAATCGAATTGTCCAAACGGAGGTGGGCATAAGTATTTTGACAAGATTTCAAACTTGATATATTCTCAGCACAGGATCTTTAAAGCTAAATGAATGATGTATTCTAGACAAGTTTTTCACGCCGAATCCGAATCTAGCGTTAGAAACTCCATATCTCTGATAGATTAACTGTAAATTAGGCATGAAAATGCAGAAAATTGCTAATTTGGCTGTTTTACTTGGACCCAATGTGCTAGAAAAAATGTTGTTTTTAATAATTTGATTTGTTTAATTGTATAGTTCATACTTTTATCTCTAAAATGTGATTTAAGACTTATTTATTTCATAAGATATAAGATCGTGATCGATCTGCCAAGTTTAACTGATTTGTATTAGAATTCATATTTATCGTTTTTTTACAGTGTAGTTTTTAAAGCAAAACGCACCGTAAACTTAAAAACTACACTTAAACTACACTGGCGCTCAACTAAAATACAAATCTTAATTTAAAATTAATTAAATCTTGAATTCTAATACAAATCGGTTAAACTTGGCAGATCGGCCACGAACTTATATCTTATGAAATGGTAAAGGTTTGAATCACACTTAATAGATAAAAGTAACTACTGTACCATGAACAATTCAAATTATTAAAAACAACATTTTTTCTAGCACATTAGATCCAAAACTGCCAAATTAGCCATTTTCTGCATTTTCAAGTCTAACTGTAGTTAATCTATTAGAGATATGGAGTTTCTAACGCTAGATTTGGATTCAGCGTGAAAAACTTGTCTAGAATCCAACATTCTTTTAGCATTAAAGATCCTGTGCTGAGAATATATCAATTTTGAAATCTTGTCAAAATACTTATGCCCACCTCCGTTTGGACAATTCGATTAATATTTTCTAACCCCAGCAGCTGATTGTGGACTACTTATGAATTATGAAAAGTGGAGTTTCATACCAGTATTCGATAAAAATTTCAAAGTTTTAGGATTTTTTGTTTAAAAGATAAAATGGTTTATTTATGAAAAAAATTTTGTCAAAATAATTATGCCGACCAGTGTATTCGAATCTCTCACTTATGCCGATAAGCTCGGCCATTTTGAATGTTCACTTAATTGTTGACAGCTGCTTTGCTTGCACGTGTTTTGGATCGTGAACCTGTATCAAATTTTGTGTGAAAAACGAAATTAAGTGCGCGGATGCATTCCGAAAGCTACCTTGGACCGAAGCAACGTTTATCGGTGGTACAAAATGTTCTCAGAAGGCCGAGAAGATGTGAACGACGAAGAGCGTGCCGGACGCCCGAGCACTTTAACAACAGACGAAAAAATTAATGAAGTGGAGAAAATGGTATTGGCCAATCGTCGAATCACCGTTAGAGAAGTTGCTGAGGACCTAAACATATCGATTGGCTCGTGCCATTTGATTTTTATCAATGATTCGGGCATGAGACGGGTCGCCGCGAAATTCGTACCAAAATTGCTCAATTGCGACCAAAAACAGCATCGCATGAACATTGCTAATGAGATGTTAAACTCTGTCCGCGACGACCCAAATTTGCTCCAGAGGGTCATAACTGGTGACGAATCGTGGGTTTATGGTTATGACGTGGAAACCAAAGCTCAATCATCTCAATGGAAGCTGCCGCACGAACCAAGACCGAAAAAGCGCACCAAGTTCGGTCGAATGTGAAAGTTTTGCTGACAGTTTTCTTCGATTGCAGGGGCGTGGTGCATCATGAGTTCTTGCCACAGGAAAGAACGGTCAATAAGGAATATTACCTGCAAGTTATGCGCAATTTGCGCGAAGCAATCCGCCAGAAACGCCCGGCTTTGTGGAAGAACAAAAATTGGCTTTTGCACCACGATAACGCCCCTGCTCACACATCGTTGCTTGTGCGCGGCTTTTTGGCCAAAAACAACACACTAATGATGCCGCAGCCACCGTATTCCCCAGATCTGGCCCCCTGTGACTTTTTCTTGTTCCCTAAACTGAAGAGGCCCCTGAAAGGACGACGTTACGCTACGCTTGACGAGATAAAGACGGCATCGAAGGAGGAGCTGAACAAGATAAAAAAAAATGATTTTTTTAAGTGCTTCGAAGATTGGAAAAACCGTTGGCACAAGTGTATAATATCTCATGGGGATTACTTTGAAGGCGACAAAATAGATATTCATGAATAAATAAATAATTTTCTAAAAAACACAAAATTCGCGATACTTTTTGAACACACCGTGTATGTTACAATGCAAAGTAATAGCCTATTTCCACTATAATCACATATTTCGAAATGTACAAATTTTAATTCTGAGTTTTTCCATATGATATGTACATTTCATTATTTTCACATTCAATAAAGTAGCTTTTGAAATGCCAAAAATTTTTTTTGAATTTGCATTGTAGCCTAAGGGAAGACTTTTTTTTTCATACGCCGAGGATGTGGGTTCAAGCCCCCGTGGTGGCATACTTTTTTATACTCTGTACCAAAGGTACAAAGAGTATAATAAGATTCTGCAAAAGTATGTAACAGCCAGAAGGAAGCATCTCCGACCCCATAAAGTATATATATTTTTGATCAGCATCAACAACCGAGTCGATATAGCCATGTCCGTCTCTCCGTCTGTCTGTCTGTCCGTCTGTCTGTCTGTCCGTCTGTCTGTCCGTCCGATCTCAGAGATGGTAAGAGATAGAGGTTTGACATGTATGGGACTTATGCTTCTTATACTTGCAGGCAGATCAAGTTTATTTTCAATTTTGGCCACGCCCCCTTCTGCCCCCGCAATATCGAAAAAACATCATATCTCCCACTGTTTTATAGATAGACGGTTCGACATATTTAGTTTTCGGGATTCTTTATCGCTCCGCTGAAGGAATTTCAAAGATCGGATGAACGATACTCGAGTTATAAAGAAAACAAACAATTATGGGCAGCACCGGTCGCAACGGTGATGGGCAGCACTTCACAGGTACAGAGTATGTTATTGTCGGGCTTGACCGACTATCTTTCTTGTTTTTATTATTTATTTTATTTAAAATGCTTTTAGCATTGTCCATATTTTTTAAAATGCTGCGTGGTCCAAAAATCCTTTGAAGTACATCGGTTAAATTTGCTCAGCCCTTAAATGTACCTATCATATAGGGGACGCTCAGTCGATTGGACACATATTTAAAAAATGTACATTTTTTCCCTGTGAAAAAAATGTTATATTTTTTATATGTGATAAAATGTGAAACTATGTACATATTTGCTATAGTGGAAATAGGCTACAAGTCATAATTCAGTAACAATCAAATTGAAAATATTATAAAAAAAACGAGAGCGCAAGTTAAAGTCGGTCCTGACCGACTGCGATATACCCGTTACTCAGGGCAATTAGTGTTTCATAGCCTTTCCCTGTGTTAATTAACAGAGCATTAACATTAATGTGACCATTTCATCATTATTTGAGCAAAAAGTGCGTGTAGCGCCAAAAAGTATGCAACGTTTCTTATAACCTTTATAACTCTGCCATTTATTATCCGTTCTTTATGAAACTTTCAGAGAATGTAGATATTGGGCCCATACACTACACTGCTTGATATCTTTAAAATTATTGGAGTTATTCAACATTTTTTATTGTGGGGAGGGATGGGGGCGTGTCCAAAATTTGAATTGCGTAGGGACAATATGAGTCTACATGCAAAATTTTGGTGGTTCTAGCTCTTCTAGTCTCCGAGATCTAAGTGTTCATACAAAAAGACGCACAGACGGACATGGCTATATCGACTCGGCTGTTGATGCTGATCAAGAATATATATACTTTATGGGGTCGGAGATGCTTCCTTCTGCCTGTTACATACATTTGCGCGACTTCAGTATACCCTTTTACTCTACGAGTAACGGGTATAAACATATATGTGTCTGAATTTTCAAGGATTTAGCTCCTGAAATGAATCTTAATCCTTTCTCAGTTTAGTGTTTTTAGTCAAGGAGAGCGAGGTAAAGAAACTGACAGAGGAGAGCAAGTACATTAGAGAAAATATCGTTGAGTCCACTCTCACAGTATCGTGTAGGGTAAGGCGAAGGGGGAGGGGTATGTGGGGAAACTACCAGGCGGAGTGCGCCATCAATTTTTGCATTCAGGTTGCTTTGGAATTCCCAAGCAGTAATGGCATTACTGACATGTAGAGATAGCTGTAAAACTGACAGTTCACAAGCAAAGACTGTGTGGTTTCAAAAAAAAGGAAAAAGCTACATATTTTAAAATTTTTTTTTGATTGGAATATGGACACTAGAGATCACTGTTTTGTATGGAAAACTTAAGGTCATACTGGCTCCCCTTGATTCGCTAGTTAAGGGTGTAAATTTAACGAGAAAAAAGTTCAAAAAGTTATGTTTTAGTGGACGCGACGATGCTCCTAAGTTTTTGATATTACTCATACGCAGTGTTGCTTTTGCACCAACAAAAAAAATTTATGTTGTTTTCCCGACTTACTTTCTAGAACCCAAAACCATTACAAAATACTGAAATAATAAGAAAATGCCCAATATAAGAGTAAATTTTCCCCGTTCGTTTTATCCAACATCCAGTCTAAGTTGTCCTTTCATAAATTCGTCAAAATTAACCACAATTTCATAATGCTTTTTCACAGCTATGGGAATTATCCAGCAATGTCCCGTAGTCTTCATTTCATCTTCCTCCTGGCACTAATATTGGTTCTTAATCAGCTTGGGCAGCGAACTTCAAATCTCGAAAAAATTGCACAAATTTTGCCATCAGCAAAATGAAGAAAATGTTTTAGCAAGACGTTTTCATATTTGCACTATTTTCACGCTCATTATGCGCCAGGCTACTCATAAATGCTTCTTCTTTGCCCCATGCCGCTTAGAGCAATTACCTGCCGTTTGCTGTTTGGTTGTGGCTCATTTTTATTTTCACTCTCTCACATTTGTTTTACTTACTTTCCACAGTGCTATTTCAGCTGGCCGCAAACAAAGAAGGAAACGAAACGAAGCGGACCGAAAGGAGCGTGGCCGGGCGTCATAATGAGCGCAAATTTATTGGGTCATTTGGAGAATACAAGAAATCCACTTCGTCGTTTTGTTTTTGCACAATTTTTACAATGAGTAAACAGAAATGAAACAGCAGTTGCTTATTATGCAGTTTAATTAGTCAATAGTCGTAGGAACGGAGCTTAAGAAATCCATGTGCTGGTGTTAACATTAGAAGAATGGCAGCTGGCTGCCATTTCTGTACTAATAATTTGCTAAATAATTCCGATCATAACCCAGAGCAAATTAAATTAAACAAATGGGAATGTAATTCAACAGGCCATTGAATTAATGTGAGTTTCAATTTGGGCGTTTGTGTGTGTGTCGACTGCAATGGGCAAACAACATGAGCATTGTTCTCTGTGTTGGTTATTAGCTTGCCAATAGCAGCAATATATATTTCTATAAGCATTCCATGGGGTCTTGATTAATTAGCAATATATATGGATAAATACTTTAAAACAATTTCTCACAATGGACACACAATTTGGTGTATTTTGGCAACTTAATATATGTTAGTAGAGAGAAATATGAAAGGCCTAAGCGGAAACAAGTGGAGCAAGTGCAGCCATTGAATTTTCTCAATAAATATTATGCCCGACGATAGCTGGGGCTTTGAGCGTCTTTAATTATTTAACCATTTTGTTCGTCCTGCCACGCCTGTGGGTAGGCAATGGTTTCTTTATTTATGCATGTGTCTCTCATTTTAAAAGCGGCTGGCCGCAGTATTTAAATGGAAATTAACTTTAACCACTTTAAGTGTGACACATTGTCACATTTATGAATGTTTCAGTGACTTAAGTGCAGTATTTTCTGTACTATATTAACCAAAGGGCGTAGCTCCATTACGTGGTTTAAAACCAAAATTTTCCAATGCTTAAAGTTCCGAAATATGAGGTACAAGCTTGTTAGAACCAACTTTGGCATACTCTTTCCAACATTTCGTCTGGTATCTCACGAATAAATGCTTCAATGTTGTCTCCCAATGAATCAATTGAAGGGCTTGTCTGTATAGACATGCGCTTAAGCATAGCCCCACAAAAAATAGTCTAAAGGCGCTAAATCGCACGATCTAGGCTGCCAATTGACCGGTCCCGAACGTGAAATAAAATGTTCACCGAACTCGCCTCTCAATAAGTCTATTGTTGCGCGTGCTGTGTGGCATGTGGCACCGTCTTGTTGAAACCACATGTCATGCAAGTCAATCTCTTGCATTTTGGGCAAAAAAAGTTGGATATCATCTCACGGTAGCGCTCACCATTCACAGTTACGTTACGATTCGCATCATCTTTGAAGAAGTACGGTCCAATGATGCCACCAGCCCATAAACCGCACCAAACTGTGACTTTTTCTGGATGGATTGGTAGCTCTTGCAATGCTTCTGGCTAATATTCACTCCAAATTCGACAATTCTGCTTATTTACGTACCCATTGAGCCAAAAATGAGCTTCGTCGCTGAACACAATTTTTCGGTAAAAAAGTGGATTTTCGGCCAACTTTCCAAGAGCCCATTTACCAAAAATTCTACGTTGCGGTAGGTCGTTCGGCTTCAATTCTTGCACCAGCTGTATTTTGAAAGGCTTCACACCTAAATCCTTCCGCAAAATTTTCCACGTTGTTGAGTAACAGAGGCCCAATTGCTGCGAACGGCGACGAATCGATAATTGATGGCCATCATTAACACTGGCCGATACAGCTGCGATATTTTCTTCAGTTCGCACTCTACGTAAGCGTGTTGGTGGTTTAATGTCCAACAATGTAAATTTGGTGCGAAATTTAGTTACAATAGCCCGAATAGCCGCTTCAGTGGGTCGATTAAACTGACCATAAAATTGAAGAAGCGCGCGATGAACTTTCTTAACAGAGCACGCATTTTGATAATAAAATTCAATAAATTTCAATAAATTGTTCGTTTGTAAGACGATTCATGGTTAAATTATAGACCAAATTGAAGATGTTTGACAGTGAACCAAAACACGAAACGTGCGTGAGCTGTTTAAACCAGTGTTGCCAAAAAGATAAAAGCTAAAAAATTACCCTTTACATTTGGCTACTGTACGAGAGCTTTATTTGCCAATTACTTTTCATTTCGACGGCCAACAAGCATAGCTTTTTAAAACGAAAATCGTTTTTTTTTTTGTGTTGCTAGAACATAAATCAATTCCATTGGAATTGAGAACTTGCCGGTATACCTTTTTTAGCTTCTTGCGTTCAACAGGCGTTAGAGTTGACTATCACAGAATCCCGATTTCGACCTTAATATTCGACTTGCAGCACACAGTTTCTTTTCCCCAGTCCCTTTGTTTCCTTACAAAAAAATCCCGAAATGGAACAACATAGAACCGGTGACATGACAAAACGCCCACTGACATAAGGCCCATATCCATATTAATTGTATCGATTACGCATCCAAATTAAACTCAAAAATATGTTATGGGCCTTATGTCCACATTAAATGCCCACATTTCATCGGACTTATCACCCAGTTTAATTTGAGGCCCTGAAGGCTTTTTCATGAGAAATGGGGCGAATTTTGAGAGAATGTGCCAGCCGAACGATGTCCCTAAATCGCTTGGCGGACGCACGACATTTCATGTAGTCTCTGGTAATCTGGCCGATTGTGATGTAGCGGGAAGATGTAGTATGTCTGCTATACCGCCTCGGGCCATCTAAACTGTCTATTTTGTGAAAATTAGAAGCAAACAAGCCAAGAGATTGAGATGGAGCTAGCTCGGCTATGCCTTTCGGGCTGTGTGCGGATCTACAGCGCTTACGGTTATCCCTTACAGACTGCCGGTTAACTAATATACCGAAGCCGATGGCTGTCTGAAATCGCCTGGCGGATAGCTGATATATAGTTCACAAGCTCTGGTAAAGCTGTGCGGATCGGCCAGGCCGATGGTTACCCTAAACCAGAGGCCGACACGTCGCTACCTACTGGGAATTGGCAAGCTCTCAAAAGCAGCGCAGTCGGCTCACACACAGTATAAGCGTCGCTGCGCTGTGTGTTGGGCTCTTGGTTTACTAAGGCCCGATTTCTCAATGTGCGGTAAGTCAACTTGACAGGCAGTTTAACCGAATTTGCGTATCTCATGCTGTGTGTGGCGCAACAGGAGGAACAGACTTAACCGCTGCTTGAGCACTGGTTAAAGTTAACCGCGAATTCAGTGCCGATGGAATTATCGAAATATTTTATCGCTATACCAACATCTGGCTCCAACATTTGATTTGTTTATTTTATTATTTGCTGCCACAAAATGCTTATGAATAAACGAATTTTTCAACTCCACGCAATGAAAATAGAATTTGAAGAGTCAGAGCAACGTATAAAAAATGCAAGAGAGTACAGGAAGAGGCCTAATTACTTAACTGATCTGTACTATGCCACATTTGTTCAATGATTCAGGTTGACAAAATCAACATGTAAAATAAGTTATGCTAGGATTAGAGATTATGTTAAAGCCTTGACTTCATTTGCGATTCAATATGTTGTGACTTGGATGGTTAGTAGGATTTGCCGGCGCTGCGTTCTTATGCATGTGGCAACTTCTCATTGCGGCTGACTTCTGAGTAGTCAGCGTTCCTTTGATAAGCCGTGCAGGTAAACAAGTGTCTCCAGCTATAGCTTTAGATTCATCGCAATCAATTTTAATCAATTTTTCACAAAAATATTACCAGCAGCATTTAATAGCTTTAAAAAAGCCATAACAAAAATACCTAATTTGTTGACCGTGACTGGTCACCCTAACGCAGCGATAGGAACTTATCGATATCGGATGAAACTGCTGTTGAGAAAACCAAATCACTTGACCGCTTGTCAACTGGAGGAACAAATTTGACCGGCGGTTGGCCAACCGGAACCTTTGAGAAATCGGGCCTAAGTCGCGATTGATCAGTTTTCGCGCTGCTCTCACACACACCAATGCCCAAATGGGATTGTCTTTTTTGTCGACCCCTGCCCTAAACTGACGTCCGATTGGCCTTGCATGCATAACAAATCTTGCATAAAATTGTAAACACACTTAATATTCTTTTATAATAAGAACATATAAATCCACTTGTAGAACTAGTCCATCAGTATGGTAAGCAAAAATTTGTCAAGTTTTATATTCATCACCATTCGTTTAATGTCTTTTAAATTTGAGTACGGACTTTACGGCCATGGGCTTAATGTCCGGACAAAAGGCCCAGAAAATTTCTGAACTATATTTCAAAGTAATGATTGAAATTTTTCATATGGGCCTTATGTCCGTGGGCGTTTTGTCATGTCACTCATAGAACCTGTTCCCGAAACTTAAGTTTCGGTACGTACCAGAATCGGAACCGAAAGACGGTTCGTATTGATTCAATGTATCCAGCAAATGCTTGAAGCTGTTAACAAGGCTTCTCATCATGTTGCTGATGTTTGGTTTGATGGTGATGGTGCATTTCCAAAATGGATATCAGTCCTTTAAATGTGAAAAAAGTGCAACCATTGCAAAAAGTCCAATAACCAAGTTGATTGTTCGAAAGGCCACCTTCGCTTATGTGGCAGAGTCGGAAAATTTGTCAGTTATTAATTTATCAATGAGGGTATTCACTATCTCTCGTAAAATGGCAAAGCGTAAAAGAGTAAATCCAAAAGTTTACGAAGCAACAACAAAACACATGAGAAAAAAAGTACCACTTTTAATTTGCCCTAGGGTATGTTATAAAATCAGTCGTAAATGTTAAAAAGTGTAAAGTTTTGAAGTGTTGTAAAATTTTTTCAAAGAATCGACTTAAAATACTTAGTAACGAGCCATTTCGAGATTTTTGTCTTAAAAATGTGCGGTCACACCAGCAAACTGTAAATTATAAAAAAAAAACTGGAAGGCAATGCAAAGCTCTGGAAGAATGTTATGACGCCAAGCGTTTCTGCAAGGCCCAGTGCCCCATTGTGGATCGGCTCAAGGCGTATGTAACAAGGTGGCAGCAACGTTGACGTCGCCCTCTTTGCTGTTGCCTTACGATTCAGTCTCGAATCGAACGTTGCGCCTTGGATCGGCTGACCTGCACGCTGATGTTGAAGGGACGCAGCAATGGCAAGAAGCTGAGTTCCTGTCGCACTGTTAAGCGCTCGCTCGAGAAGATTCATGGTAGATGCGTCGCGTTAACCAGGCCATCTGGCTGCTGTGCACTGGAGCAGTAACACCAATCTTATTGCCGAGTGCTGGATCGATAAGCTGATCAATGCTGCAAAGGGTTCCTCCAACTCGTACGCCATCAATTCGAAAACAAGAAGACCGTTCTACTGACAAGTTTACAAATTACTTAAAATAACTCTATTTAACAATTCCGTAGCTTAGCTGGGCGTCGTGAACACCCAAGAATTAAAAACATAAAAAAATACCATCAATAAAACTCTAATCCAAACATGGTTTTTATTTTCCTTATTGATGCTGCTTGTAAAGAACCAAGTGTATTTTTCGCATACACAAAGCTTGTTGCACCCTTTTCCTTGGCATTTTTATTTAGTTGTTTTTATTTGTCAAGTTTTGGTACTCAAATAATAGCTCGTCTAAACATATGGTTAATAGCCAATTTACACTAGGGCATAAAGGCTGCCTTTACTGAAAATTTCCTTAAGGCAGCCGGTAAAGTTTGCCCTTGCCATACAAAAAGGTGACAGTTTTGCTTAAAATTATTTCGACCGAAATTACGGCAGGATTTTACAAAAAAGTTGGCCCTGAAAATTACTACTGTGAATCTCAAGGGGTCGCTCAGTAGCTCCTGTGTTGTAAATTTACGCTTTACCATTTTACCAGAGCTAGTGAATACCCTAAATATTTACCTGAAAAACAACTAAGAAAGTCGGTCAAGGCCAACTATAATATACACTGTACCTCATAAAGCTTGTGTTATGTTGTGTGGAGTGCTGCCCATCATCGATGCGACCGGTGCTGCCCATAAGTGTTTGTTTTCCCTATTAACCGACAATCGTTCATCCGATATTTAGTAATTATAATAAATTTATTTAAAACCAATTATACACATGCTTTATACAAAAAATTTCAAAAGAAAATATAACATATCTAATTGCTAGAGGTTTTAAATAGTACTCGACTATGACTATATGTCGTCAGTCGGAGAATTCGCTTCTATTACTTTGTTGAGTTTTGTTTTATTTTATTTGAGGGTTCCCTAGATACCATACAAAAAGTCTTACTACACCCTGCTTCCCCGCTCGTCGCGAGATACAGGATCGTTGGGACCTAGTGTCGGATTAGGGGCCCACCAAATTTCTTTAGTTTATATTATTTGTGTTGTTGTGTTTTAAAAATATTCCACCAAAATCCGTTTCCTATACTGCCACCCAGGACTGTTGCAGAAACTCTACTAAGCCCTTCCAATTAGTGTCGCTCGCATCATTTAAAATGTCTTTAATCTGAGTTGGGCTTAAGACAGGTTGGCTAAAACATAAAATTCTGTGCTCTCGTAGTATTGGACATCTACCCAGAAAATGATTTATGTCCTCTACCTCATTTGTGTTGCACAATTCGCATTTATTAGTTGGTCCTGTAATGAATCTGTTTCCATTTAAGAGTATCATGTCACTTCTTGCCTTAATAATCCATGACACTGCCCGGGTATCTACTTATGCATATTTTTTGCCGACGGTATTGTCAAGTTCTCAGTAAATTCTCCATTCACTTCTTAATTTTTGCTGCACGAGTTCTGTAAGTCTGTGTCTCTTAAGCTCCGCTAATAGTGCAATGCGATTGACATTCCATAAGGTCTCGTTGCCCCAGTTCCACTCTATATTATGCAATGAGCTCAGTGTGAATAGCTCTTTTGCCCAGAATACATTTTTATCCAATACCAACTGCGACAGGATTCGTGGCAACCTATGGCTATCATATATAAACAGAGTTTTGTAGATATACCGAAGGTGCTGGTCCAGCTTGTAGAATCTGCTACCGTATCTATCCGTATCTAGAGCAAGTGAATAGTGTGGCGTTGTTTGTGGCAGGTTATAGATACGCTTAATGAAAAAGGCTTCCAGCTTATCCACTTCCTTATGTTGGCCATAGCCCCAGACTTGCGCTCCGTAAGCTTGTATTGCCCTATACACGGCTTCATAAATTTTCCACTTCATTTCAGCGGAGACATTGTTTTTGGCGAGAAGGCTCTTCCAGGTTATATTGAGGCTTTGCTTTGCAGACGCAGTTCTAGCTTTAACATGCTTCTTGAAATTTAAAGTGGGCGTCAACATAACTCCTAGATATTTGTACTCAGGTACAATCTTTATGGGTTCGCTCTGAAATGTCCACTTTTCATTCTTTGCAAGGCGCCCTCCTTTCCTGAATACCATTATTTCCGATTTGGCCATATTCACTTCCATATTCCAAGTCGGACAATAAATTTCCAGGCGACCGATCATTTCCTGCAGTACAATGACTTCATCAGCCATTATAACTATGTCATCCGCATATAATAAAAGGCGTATATTTTCACTTCCCACTGTTAGGCCGCCACCTAGCACATAGCATTATCATGGAGATCGTCTAGGAAAAGCGCAAACAAGAGAGGCGACAGTAGACAGCCCTGCCTCACTCCGATATTGGTTTCGAAATAACCAGATAGCTCCGTGCCTGTCCAGACTGCCACATTCGTGTTTGCGTAAATATTCTCCAGCACATTTAGATATTTGGTCGAGACTCCCATCGAATATAATTTGTTCATCAAAAGCTTCCTTGGGATTTTATCAAACGCAGCACGAAAGTCGACAAAGAAGGCGTATACTTTCTTTCTTTCTCCAGATACACTATGGATATTAAGTTGTATATGTTGTCCACAGTCGAATACCCTTCTCGAAATCCGGCCTGATACTCTTTTAATTTGTCGTGACACTTAACCCAATTTGTTAGTCGAATGTTCAGAATGCCCATAAAAACTTTCGCTATGCAATTTATAAAGGAAATCCCTCGGTAATTTTGTGGCAGGTCTGGGTCACCTTTTTTGAAAATTGGGAATACGAAACTCGATGTGCAAGTTTCTTCAATTCTTCCTGTGTCCAGCATGTCATTATAGACTACAGCCAGTGAGTCTATGAAGGCCATCGGGGCATTTGTATAGAATTCATATGGTATTCTATCTTCTCCTGGTGCTTTGTTTTAGTATTCCTTAGGCGGATCGGTAAATAATCCTAATTACTGAATATGTCCAGAAAGTGTGAACCTTCAATCTATAAAACTGGGGGAGATATGACTTTTTTTTAGTAATTTTCGGGGGCAGGAGGGGGCGGGGCCAAAATGAAAAATAAAATTGATCTGATTTGATTTCTGGACACAAAATTCTGTTAAGGCCATTCATTTACTATTTCAATATTCTCTTTAATTTCACAAAATCAAGGTTTATGCCGTCACCCGGGACATCAGCTAATCGAACTTCATGAAGAATTCGATAAATACTATGCAGATTAGTTGCTCGATTCAGGGATTGAAAGAATAATTCATATTTATGCCACAATCTGAAAAATGAAGCACCAAACCACTTTCATATCAAATCAATCTTTCAATCACAGTCATACCCAACTTAATTATGCCTTTGGTTTCTAAAACGATTGAGCCAAATGTTGGATCATAGTTATTAGAGAACAATTTAGCCAAATTCTATGACAATTCTATTTGAAAATGAATAGATTTAATTAATCATTTAGCCAACCACAAAACGAGTTGGTATAGCCAGCCAATGTCAGTTTGATGGTGCAAAAGCGAAAAATAATTGTCACATTCAATTGACTCGGGTTTTTTGCATAGATTTATGTGATTGCAATCAGATTTCTTGTTGTATTCTTTTTTTTCTGTGATTCATTTTTGTTATAAATATTTTACACTATGTTCGTTTTCATTTGCAATTTGCCGGAAAAGCTGCTCGCAACTGACGTGGGAAATGCGCATCATACAGATTTTTAATTAATCGTTCAGCATAAAAACAATTTGCGAAAAATAACAATTTGAAGTGATTGTTTGAGTCGCATGGCTTTGTTGTATATTAATTATGCAGCTGAATGAATGCAACTCATGCATTTAATATGCGACAGCAGCAGCAGTCTTTCAACAGGTGACAGATGGCAACTTACCCACAGTATTGCCCACTCTTTGCAGCTATGGAGTTCAATGGATTCTGGTTACTTCTTTTTTTTTTTTTGAATATTCGGTTCTGTTTTGGCACACGCACTCAATGTTGACTTAAGGATCGAGACCCAGCCACACTCACTGCTTCCTTGCTATGGACAAACACGCACACAAAACGATGGCTCTCACACGCACATGCGGGCCAGTAAACACGACAAATGGCCAACTGAAATGTTCCAATTTAAAATGCAGCCCACAAATTTCTGGCGCACACAAATATTTTAATATTTAACTTCTGATGTGGACTGTTTACTTTGGGCTTGTGAAGCTTCACTGTAAATTAATTAAAATTGCGCGTTTCTGCTTGCTGGGCCGGTGCCAGGCGTTAACTTCCTCAGACAGTTTTCACGGTTTTCTATGTCACAAAATTGGCCGCAGTTGGAGAGTGAGAAAAGGAGAGAGCGAGGACTCTCTCTGTAGCAGGAGCAGCGGTTGGGTACGAAATTCAGCCTCGCGAAAGAATCCTCGAAATTAACTTTCACTTTTAACTTTAGAACTTTTTGGAGAGTTAATCCCAGATCTCAACGAATCCCACGTTTAAATCAAATCAACAGATTTTAAGGATTTTTGAGTAAATCTTTTCAAAATTTCGTCTGAACACACGGAGAACACAACCGTCTGGTTACGCGTTTGGATAAAGACTGTGCGCTGCGCGTAACGAAGATGTCGACCAACATCGACAACCACTCGTTGATTCAACAGTTAGCACGAGTCCTCAACACCCGAAACGCCACTTGCCGAACGTGTGCGGCGGGGGGAGGGTGGCCAAGCGAACGCAATTTATATTTACGCTAGTACCAGCCCTTCGGTTGTTGTTGCTCTTTTTGTCACAAGGATTGACCCACGCTTCGGAACGCATCGGGTGCGTGCCGCTTAAGAGAAAACTACCCCTTGGCTAAGGGATATTTGGCAATGTCACTTAACGAAACCAAAGAGAAAATACTGGGTAAGTTATTAAATTCCCCATATACTACGAGGACAGGGACTTGTTGAATTTCCCGCATTGCAACTATTAATGCTCATGTCAAAACTCACCTGCTTGATTAAGGCGCTTCTATTAATTTGTTTTTGATATAAGTCAACCTTATCTGAATTTTAGAGAAAATTCTAAAAAAAAAGCAAGTTTATTTGCTTGAAATACTAAAAAGAATCTGCACCATCAATGGCAATGGTGAAGAAATCTAATACTGAATATCCGTTCGTAACTTTTATTTATGAAACCTGTCGAATATTTATAGTTGTTCTTGAACGCTACATGAAGCAAAAACTAACGCATTTTGGGAAGCGATATGTGCGCTCTCACCACATTTCACCTGAATAAATGCGATTTTGATTGAAGGAAAATCTCATCACTAAATGAACGCATATTAGGCGTTGAAGTCCCTAAAGCTATTGGACCATACAAACAAAATTTATGAACATTTTGCAAACAAAGTTCCCTGTAGTTCAGCTGAACCCGTGCGGTATTAACGAATTCTCTAACTCTTCGTAGTGAGTACTCGCTACCGGACCAACCGCCAGCCAAGTATTTGCCTCACGAATTTTGTATGGGAATGTCCAAGAAAACGTACCGATCGACGCCTCACGACCCTGAATTTTACCAGTCGTTAGTGTGGTGATGGGTGCACTACTATAGTTCACGTACTAGACTAGCGCTGTGATGCCTTACCTGTCGTTAACGACGCGACTGCCGCTCAGTGATGCATCAGGTCGTTAGGCCTGGTAGTGCCTTGACACCAGCTGAACTACAGGGTTAGGCTTGATCTGTAAATGTTTGCTTTAAATTAGTTTTGGTGTGCGCAACTATTTGCTCTTCTCATTTCTTTGACCAATATGATTTTGTTAGAACAATATAACAGAGCAAACTAGCAAAATACGCAAACAAATTAGCGAACGGATGCCTAGTGATGCACAAATATAGGCAAAGGCAAAAGAAACTATTTGGTGTTCCCACTTCAGGGAAGAAAAATATAAACTTAAGGGTACAGTGTATAGATAGTACTTTTAAAAGTCACTGACCCAAAAAAGCTGCCCTTGTAAGTAAATTTTCGGACACAATTGCCAAATTTGAATGTTGGATAAGGATTTGGTAAGCAAATTAGTCCTTACTCAATATCCTTTGTAATAGTAAATTTAAAATACTTTTACCGACGCATTTAAGCTTCCACAACTTACAACGGTTACGCATTTTCACGGTGGTTGAATGAGATTTCGTTAAATATGGACTTGCGCCTTTTTTGAGGGAAATTTTCTCTTAACATTTTGTGGGCCCTAAATCTTTTTACGTGGGTGCACTCGATCACAAATCTGATGGCAAAAAGTGGTTTATTACAGCACAGTAAAAAAGATATGATTTGGGTCTTAATATAATATTGTCTCGTTTCAATAAAAAGTCGATTTTATACACATAAATCTGAACTGCTGGAAAATATTAACTGATTATGGCCCGATTTCTCATTTTCTACATAAAGCTGTCAAAAAAACTTACGAATAACAATGTAAAATATATGTTTATCTTATACATATCAGCTATCTAGAACAGGGGTGGGCACGATATATTATTTTGAGAGCAGTCCAACAACAACAAAAAACTAGTAAGGGAGCTGCAGTCGAGTGCCCCGACTACAAAATACCCTGTTCCCTTGATTTCACACTCACACATACACACTCCAACATACACACAAACGCATGGCATGCTGCCGCGCGCGATAACTGACAATGCAAGACCCCCTCTCTTCCACAAGCAAAATTGATTCGTATATAACATCGGTGTTTTTTGTCCGATCTTATTGATCTTTTCAGAATAGATAGATATTGGGCCTTACTTGATATATATATAAAGTTTGGAAGATCTATCTTAAAAATTGTGGCTCTGACAGTTTTTTGCGCTTAAAGGGGGGAGGGGGAGGAATTTTGCAAATCTGAAACAAACTCGATTTGAATCTGGTATACACCTACCTACATGCAAAAATTTGTGGCTCTATCTCTTATAGTCTCTGAGATCGACGCTTTAATACGGACAGACGGACAGACAGACAGACGGACATGGCTAAATCGACTCGGCTGTTGATGCTGATCAAGAATATATATACTTTATAGTGTCGCAAGTGCTTCCTTCTATCTGTTACATATTTTTGCACAACTTCATGATCCCCATTTTCCCATTTTCAATGGGAACAGGGTATACAAAATATGATCAGCGTGACTTTCAACTTTTGGAAAATCTACCCCCAAAGTCGGAAAATGGTCGGAAAACTGTTGTATGCAACTTTTTTGTTTATCATCGGATTGTGGTCGAACTCATTTTCAAAGATCTACATGAAAATTCAACAATGACTGCACACTAATTTTCCGGAAAATTGGTGGAAATTGGGTGGTAAAGGTTGTATGGGTTGAATTTTAGTTCCCAGTGATTAGCTCCAAATTCTTTTTCAAAGTTACTCATAAAAAAATATGATCAACGTGACTTTCAACTTTTGGAAAATCTACCCCCAAAGTCGGAAAAAGATCAGAAAACTGTTGTATGCAGCTTTTTAGCTCACATCCGATCAGGCTCAAATTTATTTTCAGAGATCTATATGAAAATTCAACAATGACTGCATACTAATTTTTTTATGGGTTGAATTTTAGTTCCCAGCGATTAGCTCCAAAAACATTTTCATAAAAACTCATAAAAAAATAAATGTGCTCTGCACTGTATTCGGGCAAGCGCGTCATTGGCCGTTAGTGGGTCTTCTCCCTAAATTATACACTGACTGTATACAGCCGTTGTTGGCCCCATACTACTCTACAAAGTCTTAGTCTGGTGGCCGGTCATGTGTGTTTGCCCTCAGTTCTAAGGACTCTTAATAAAGTACAACGAAGTGCTAGCTAATGCCTGAGCGACGCTTTGAGCACTACTCCTACAGAAGCCCTTAACATTATGCTCCATTGAATCCCCCTAGATCTAGTAGCCAGTGAAATAGCTAGTAATACTGCTATTGGGCTTAGAGAAACATCAACCATGGTCAAGCCTCAGCTATACAAAGTAGTCAAGTAAAAATACCAACCACTATTGATTAATGCCTACCCACTTTATCATTTGATACAATTTATGAGGTCTTAACACCAAGTCGTTCGGACTCGAAATCAAACGAAATCAAACGTCATCATTTTAGTCCAGACCCATCTATAAATATCAATTTGATATGGGCTGGTCAAGTTGATATTTTGTCAAACAATATTATTTTCATACAATTTCTAAACTATAACATGTCATTTTGACAATAAAGAGAAAGGGACGCATAGAAAAGGTACAGAAGGAAAGAGACAAATAGTGTTACATTTCGAAACTTCAAGCAACCTAACGAAATATTTAAGTAGACCCTGCGGCGCGAGAGCACACGCATGCCAGATGGTGGTGTATGATAAGACGCCATGCAATTCGTGTTATATGCAAAGGGTCCTGAGTTCGATCCCCAGTCAAGGCGAAAAGGTAATCAAATATAATAAAAATTATAAATTGGTAGTTTTGGGTAGTATATAACATCAACTTAACATTTGGACAAGGTCATTTTCAACTTAACATTTGGACAAGGTCATTTTCAACTTTATTATATCGGCTTTTTAATGATATGAAAAATTAAACATTGACCCCAGATAATACCATTTTTTTATACCCTGTTCCCATTGAAAATGGGAAAAGGGGGATCATGAAGTTGTGCAAAAGTATGTAACAGGTAGAAGGAAGCATTTGATCAGCATCAACAGCCGAGTCGATTTAGCCCTGTCCGTCAGTCCGTATGAACGCATGTTTCTCAGAGACTATAAGAGCTAGAGCCACAAATTTTTGCATGTAGATAGGTGTATACCCGATTCAAAACGAGTTTGTTTCAGATTTGGAAAATTCCTCCCCCTCACCCCTTTAAGCGCAAAAAAAAGTCAGAGCCACAATTTTTTAGATAGACCTTCCAAACTTCCAAACTTTACATAAATCAAGTAAGGCCCAATATTTATTTATTCTGAAAAGATCACTAAGATCGGACAATAAACACCGAAGTTTTATACGAATCAATTTTGCTTGTGGGAGAGAGGGGGGGTCTTGCATTGTCAGTTATCGCGCGCGGCCGCATGCCATGCGCTTGTGTGTATGTTGGAGTGTGGGTATGTGTGAGTGTGTGAGTACCCTTCAGTACTCAGCATTAGTGAATCACCAAAGATTCACCGATGAATTGGTCAGAGGTATCGATGAATCATAGGTGACCTCCCATACAAATTATGCATGAATTTAACATTGGCATGTCCTAGGCGTTCACGCATGACAGTTTATGGGTGAATCACTTATGAATTCACGAATCGATTCATCGATGATTCACACGCGATACCCTTTTCAACTCATATTATGTAAGGGCATATCCGACTTAAGAAGTATTAGTGTAAGAAGTATTTGTCCATAAATAAATAATTTATTTTGGGATAATAATAATTAAAGTCTATATTAGGGCTATTGGACTAACGATCTGTGCAATCCACTTGTTCAAAATTCTTTAATATCCATATAAAATATGGTTTTAATGTTCGGTAAAATTTGAAGGGTATGCAAACTTCTTCGTTCGGCGATGGCCTGTGTGTCGCAGCGCGACGGCTAACATTTTTTGTGACTGCAATAGTCCCAACCAGCATGGTTTTTTTCCTGGCCGTTCCACGGTAACGAATTTAGCAGTATTTAGCAATATCTGCATCCGCATTTGAAAATCGTTGTCAAGTCGATGTGATCTACACTGATTTTTCTAAAGCATTTGACAAAGTCAGTCATAGTGCTCTTTTATCCAAGCTCGCGCTTGGCTTTCATTCGTCCATCCACAATTGGTTTGAGTCTTATCTTGATGGTCGATCGTACCAAGTTCTCATTAATGGCATACGTCAAGCACCTACATAGCAACATCTGCCTCCCTCAAGGGAGTGTACTAGGTCCATTGCTATTTTCACTATTTGTTAATGATATCGGTTGCCTACTAAACTCACACTATCTAATGTATGCAGATGACTTAAAAATTTTTAGATCTGTTAAAAACGTCAGCGATGTTAAAGTTCTTCAAAGCGATCTTAATTCGGTTGCTGACTGGTGCGGGCGCAATTGCTGCCCTTAACTTCTCAAAATGCTTTTTTGTTACATATGTAAAGCGCAACCTGCCGATATTAACATCGTATTCCATTAATCATCACGCTTTGAACGGTAGAAGCTGGATTTGGGGTGGTGTTTGATTCCAAATTTCAGTTTTCTGAGCATCTAAACTATTCTCCCCAAAGCTTATTTATGCTGGGCTTTATAAAGCGCAATTCCAAGCAATTTAACGATCCCTATACACGGCTAAGTTTGTATTCTGCCTTAGTACGTTCTAGGCTTGACATAAACAGGCTTGAGCGTCTGCAGAAACGATTCCTTAAATTTGCACTCGCCTATTTACATTTTTCGGAGCCTTTTCCACCGTATCTGAGTAGATGTCGCCTATTGCATATTTCCACCCTTGAGGATAGAAGGACAATTGCGTCTTTAATTTTCTTGAATGACATTGTGGTCGGCAATATTAATTGTCCTATGATACTGGACAAGATTCATTTCAATGTTCCGCCCAGACTTTGCGTGACTGGGTCCCCCTTTAGGTAGCAACTCATAGGGTCAATTATGCTAATGAGCCTATATGTAGGGCCCTATTGATGTACAATCGTCTCCCAGTTGGCAGCGGTTTGACTTTAGCATCGACAATTATTATTAAGCGACTCTTAGGACTCTTTTGTAGTTAAAATGTTACTGTTAGTTTTAAGTTTTATTGTAGTAGCCAGTTAAGGTTATCCGTTGGCGAAATACTAATAAATAAATAAATAAATTGCAACAACAAATAGACACAAGTTTCGTTCTGCCGACGTCGACGTCAAAGCAGACGGGAACAAGGCAGAATTTGACGATGCATGAATTCTAGAACTGAAGGGTATGTAACGAAAAAACACACGAAATCACAGGGTTTTTTGTAGTCGGGGCACTCGACTGCAGCTCCCTTACTTGTTTTTTTCTGTGTATGTCTTTTCGCCTTCCCGACCTTTGTAGCCTCTATCAGGCAGAGGTTGTAGCGAGCCAGGAGGAAACTAACCATCTGAAAGAACTCGTGGTCAAGGAAGGAAATGTATATATATTTTCAGACAGTCAAGCTGTATTAAAGGCCTTTGCCGGTAACACTAATAATGTAAAAACACTTACTGTGTGCCGCAAATCTCAGAATGAGGTGGCTCAGCACTTTGGAACACGTCTCGAATGGGTGCCTGGACAACGCAACATCGAGGGCAACGAGTACAATCATAGATTTTGCTTTGGAAAGTGCATGCTTTCACATAAATTTTCATTTTTCCGACATTGTTATGAAGATTGTTTCTCATTTCTTATCGAAAGCTCTATCTTTTTGGAAAGCTGGCTACGCCCTTGTACGGGTATAAAAGTACTTTTTTTAAGGCGATCAATTTCGCTTAAGTTTTATTTAAGTAAGACTTTTTCCTGACCGTGTGGTGACCCTTTAAGCAGCAACCGTTGTATGTATGCCAACTGTAATGGTGCTTTGCAAACTTCTAGCTAAAATGTTTAAGCCCTGACAAGATATCCATGCACTCTCTTCAAACACATTCTCATCCGCATTCCAATTAACATGAACATAATCCCTAATTTCTTCTTGCACTTCACCATCAACGGTTGTCTGGTTCCAGTTTCAGGCTCTTCAGGCAGCTTCACGCTTCAAGGCCGTTGCCCTCCACCCCCCGCCCGAAAAAAACAAGAAATCGCCTCCATTGTTTTGCTTTCGCTTCTACCTACTTACATATTTCTTGAAGCCACTTTACTGTTATTTTTGTTTGGCCGGCCTGTGCCATCTGCAAAATTAAGTTTACCGCCGCCCACCCTAAGCATGGCCAGTGTCCAAGCCAATGTCCAATGCCCCAAACTATTTGCCAGGCGCCCAGCTCTCATAATGAATATTTATGAAGATTTAAAAAACATTTTCCTCGCGTCTGTTGTTTTATGATTTGCAAGTGTGCCTTTTTTCCCGCTGCCGTCAACTCAATGGCGTGCAAAGTTTCTCTGTATTTTGCACTTGAACGACAGACGACGCCACGATGGACGTGAAGTGGACAATGGACCCAAGCGGAGATCCACCCTCGGCTGCTGCTACGGCTGCTGTTGTTTTCATTTTGTAAATGATTTCATTATGTGCTCGAAACGCTGCCAGGGCTGGGGCTGGGGGCTGGGCGCTGGTGGGTTGGTTGCGGTTCGTATACTTGATATTGCTCGTTCTGTCCATTTCCCCTGGCTGTGCAAATTTATTGATAATTTAATTTGACATTTGCGGTCTCTGATTGTCATGATTGTTTTCATTTTAATCTGGCTGCTGCTGTTTGTTGATTTTTTTTGCCTCGTATTTGTCTTACATCGAACATTTGGCGATTTGCATTTAATTTTTATGCTTTTGTTGTTTTCGCCTTCATCATTTTTGGGGCGTTTTCGAAAAATTTGCATGTTTTATGTATACTGGCTAGAAGCTCGGCGTCGCTTGGGTCCTAGAATATTTATAAGCCGACTTTGTCTTATCTTATGAACTGGTTCAAAATGGTTCAGTTCTACGACAGTTTTAAATCTAGTTTCATATTATCTTTGTTGTATTCTAATTGGTATATCTTCGCTGACAAAAACCGAAGAAATGATTGTTATAGTTTGTCTAAAAGCTAAGAAGTAAAACTAGACGATATTATCCAAAAATGTTATGTCAGTTGGGGTTGGGGGAAGTTAAAAAGTTCAAAAGGAACTCAAGATCGCTGATGAGTGAGAATTTGGTCTCTAATGAAACGCGTCCGATCAAATGAAGTCTCCTTTGTTGTGTTGTGTGCCTCTGTTTAAAGTTATGACAATAGCATAATAAGACCTCGAGCCAGTAAAAACTGCAAGTTAACTGTATAAAGGTCATTCAAACAGTCATAAAAGTACGAAGCCGCATGACTCCGCGTTGTTGTTCGAAACTTAATAAAAATAGTTTCATTTAAAACAACAAAAACCCCTGTTTGTATGATTTGAGCCTGGATTATTGTGAAGGTTGATAGAGGGCAACTGTAGACGGTTAAATAGTAAGTAAAACCCAAACGATCAAAAAAGTCACCTTATTTTCCAAAATACTCATGAGTTTAGATTATCATGAAGACGGGTAAATAGAGGAAAAGATCGAACGGTCCAAAATGTTTATATCGATTTGCAGCCAGCACTGGCTTGAATATAATCGCTGTCATAAGAATCATAAGGACCCGGGCGACGCCGGTAAATGGTCCAAAAACCGCAAAATTAACAAAATTAAGCCGTTCATCCGATTGTAATGAATCTTTGAGGATTGGTCTTACGCTTGCCCAGGAAGGTTTCTAAGTTGAAAAAATGAGCGAAAGATGGTCCAAGAACCGCGAAATTCGCAAAATTCGCAAAACTTCCGATTGCGATGAAGCTTTTGGGCATGGCTTAACGCTTGCCCGGGAAGGTTCCGAGAGTTAAAGAAATGAGCGGAAAATGGTCCAAAAACAGCTAAGATTAAGAAGTAATACCGTTCATTCAATTGCGATAAAACTTTGGGGAATGGTTGGACGCTTGCCCGCAAAGATTTCTGGGATGAAGAAATGGGTAGGAAATGGTCCACAAGCGAGAAATTTGCAAAGTTAAACCGATCACTGCGACCAAACTTTGAGGAATGGTTGGACGCTTACCGGCAATGGTTTTTAAGTTCCAAAAACCGCGAAATTTGAAAATTATCTAATGATCATATTTATGAAAGCGTATAATTTTTAGATTACAATGCAGGCGTTGGTAAATGGAAGATGCAGATTGAACGGTCCAAAATGCTATTAGGTGTAAACCAAAGAGTCAAAAAAGTCGCAAAATTTGCAAAATTTTCTTGAGTTTAGATTATTATTAAGACGATCAAATATAAAGAGGCGAAGATCGAACGGTCAAAAATATCGCGATAATTTTTTTATTTTTACGTCGCATCTCGAAAGCGAAGATTATTAATTGGTTTCCCAGTCATAAATGCTTAAGCAGTCAATCGGTTTAAAAGTGGTTCACCTACACCTTTCAATTAGAGAATTGGTATTTATGTTAATAATGTAAGTGTTAGCAGGATTCGGAATTGCTCGCTCCCGCGTGCCGCGGGCAGCTTAAAAGGGCGGCCACTGGCTCGAAGCTTGCCGACTGTGGCACGTGGCTCTGGCTACAGGACAGAGCGCGCGGGCAGCGAGCCAGCAGCAGCCCGCAGCCCAAAAACCAATGCCCGTGGCGCGGGCTGCACTCATCTGCCCTCAAAAAAATGCCCGCGCTCAGGGCAAAGAACTAAAGCCCGCGAGCGCGGGCATTTGTGTACCCGATGCCCGCGAGCAGTAGATCGTTGCCCTGAGTCGCGGGCGAACTTTCACGTGCCGAGGGCCAACTGCCCGCGCCGAGGTCAATCTGTTTTGAGCCGAAGGGCAAACTGCCAACGCCGAGGGCAATCTGTTTTGAGCCGAGGGCAAACTGCCCTCGGGCCATTGTGCCCGTGACATACTCTTTGGTAAGTCCGCGTACTGTTTTTACACAATTGCATAGGCTCTCTCCCTGCATGCTCATATCAACAATCACGATACCACGTCGGAGTGTTGGAGCCTGGCTCCCTTGAGCCGCGGGCAAGAGCAATTCCCTGAGTGTTGGACGTTTTACAAGTCTCAGAGTTTAGTTAAGCTATGAACTGAAAATTTTGTGTATGGGCTGGAAATTCGTAGTTTTTCCTATGTAGAATGGTTAATATCGACTTTCAGCCAGTTGTACCTTCGGTACAGAGTATAACAACCGAAAAATTCACAAGAATATAATATACTAGAATCAATTTATATGGCAGAACAACGTTTGCCTGGTCAGATAGTCTATATATATAAAACCTAGCAAGTAGCCCGACTTGCTTCGCTACGCCGCCGTCAGTAAAGCTATTTCAAGCGATAACGGTATCAGTTTTTCTTTTCCGTCTTGGGGGTGAATTTCACAAATTGAAAAATATTTGTCCGTATCAAAGCAGAGATTAACTCTTATGCCACGACCGTGGTTTAAAAAAAAATCTCACCTGTAATTTCCGATCTTGGAGGTGGAGTTTTAAAAATAAAAGCTTACAAACAAAATTTTATAAAGATCTGCCCAAAAATAAGGATTGGTCTTGATCACACAGTTTTGGATATTTTTCACCAATTCTCTAACCATTCCTCAAAGTTGCATTGCAATCTGATGAACGCTATAATTTTTCCAATTTCGCGATTTGAGCACCATTTTCCGCCCATTTCTTCAACTTATGGTAGATTCCCGCCCAATCGTCCACCATTCCACTAAGTTTCACTAAAACCAAAAATTTGCCAAAAATTGCGGTTTGTGCACCATTTTCCGCCAATTTCTTCTACCTAGAAACCTATCTGGTCTAGCGTTTAACCAATCCGCAAAGTTTCACTGAAATTAAGAACTTTGCAAATATGGCGGTTTTAGGACAATTTTTCACCTCCAGGTCCATCTCCATATCCACCTCCAGGGCCACCTCCATGGCCTCCTCCAGGTCCAGGTCCCGCACACAACCAAGTACAATGAAAAACTGAATATTTTTATAATTTTCTCAGTCAGGTCATGGCCACCTTTATAATCCAAAAATCTTCAACCCACTCAACCTTTACCCACCAATTTCCGCCAAGAGGGGTAGATTTTCCAGATTGTTGCAGTCATTGTTGAATTTTCATATAGATCTTTGAAAATGAGCTTGACCCCAATCCGATGATAAACAAAAAAGTTGCATACTACAGTTTTCCGACCATTTTCCGACTCTGGGGGTAGATTTTCCAAAAGTTGAAAGTCACGCTGATCATATTTTTTTATGAGTAACTTTAAAAAAGGACTTGAAGCTAATCGCTGGGAACTAAAATTCAACCCATACAACTTTTACCACCCAATTTCCACCAAGGGGGGTAAATTTTCCGGATAATTAGTATGCAGTCATAGTTAAATTTTCATATAGATCTCTGAAAATAAATTTGAACCTGATCGGATGAAAATCAAAAAGTTTTCTTTGAATTTTCCACATTTCCCGACAGAATTTTCCAAAACCGTTTCTTAGTACTCACTTTCAGCATAAGATAAAACTACTGTAAAAAATCCAGCTTTCTATCTCTTATGGTTTGTCCTGTGCGACGGTCACCAGTCAGTCAGTAACAGTTTTATATATGGTATATATATGAATATTTGTCAGCCATCATTTCCGCTGTCTGTCTGTCTCTTATACCTGCCTAAACCGTTCATCCGATTGCGATCAAAGTTTGGGAAATGGTAGACCGCTTGCCCGGGAAGGTTTGTAAGTTGGACAAATGGCCGAGAAATGGTCCAAAAACCGCGAAATTAGCTAAAATATGCCGTCCATCCGATTGTAATGAAATTTTCGGGATTGGTGATATTCGCTTGCCCTAAAAAGGTTTCTAAGTTGAAGAAATGAGCGGAAAATGGTCCAAAAACCGCGAAGTTTGTCAAATTTCCGATTGGATGAAACTTTTGGACATCGTTGGACGCTTTCCCGGGAAGGTTCTGAGTTGAAGAAATGAGCGGGAAATGGTCCAAAAACCGCGAAATTTTAAAATATTACCATTCTTCCGATTGCAAGGTTGCAAAGGTTTCTATGTTGAATTAATGAATTAATAATTTTGAGATTACAATGCAGGCGTTGGTAAATGGAAGATGCAGATTGAACGGTCCAAAATGCTGGGAGGTGTAAACCCCTTTGGTCAAAAATGTCGCAAAATTTGCAAAATATCAACATTTTCCATTTGACCCTAGATTATGAAGAAGACTTGATAGACGGCAATCGTAGACGGGTAACTAGGATAACATGGTCTAATTGTCGGTAAATTCGCAAAATTTTCAAATGATCTTAGATTATCATGAAGACGGGTAAATTGAGGTGAAGATCGAGCGTGATTTTTCATTGGATTCCCAACCATAAGTGCATAAATGAAAAGGGATATAATCTAATAATGAATTACTGTCTGCCTGTAAGTCTGTCTCTTAGAGTGAGAGTGTGACTTTTTTGTCGAAAAAATTTGAAATTTTAATTTCAGATCAACTCTCAACTTTTTTAAATTCAATCATATAAATCCATTTTTGTGCAGTTATGCCTCCCAAAAATCGTTCGATTGGTTGTTCTACGTCTCAAGCACAAAAGAAAAGGGCAAAACGAGCTTCAGAACAACAAGAACAGAGCAACAAGAAGCAAGAATGGAAACCGACCGAGAACTTCATATGAGAGCCCGTGCATCGGAAAGCAACGAGTAACGAGAAGCGAGAATGGAAGCCGACCGAGAGCTGCATTCGAGAGCCCGTGCTATAGTATTCCGATCCGGGCGGTTCCGACAAATGTGCAGCGTATTTATACCAAAAGACTTCATGCAAAGTTTGGTAGGATAGCTTTAAAACTGACGGAGGAGATAGCATAGAAACAGACGGACAGGGCTAAATCAACTCAGCTCGTCATGCTGATCAAGAGTATATATACTTTATGTGGTCGGAGAAGCTTCCTTCTATGCGTTACAAACATCCGGACAATTTTATAATACCCTCTGCAAGGGTATAAAAATTAGGAGTTAAACTGCACTTTTTTATAAGAATTGGGAAATGCAAATTGTGCTGTTTTTTACCGCATTAAAAAATTGGAAGCTTGACTTTCTTCTGTATTAAATAGGACTCTTTAATTTTCCTCCCATAACTCTTACTTGCGATTCCTGGAAAAAATGAAAAATATAATGAGTCTGTTCTGGTAGTTCGCGTTGAGAAGGCCTTAAGGAAATACACCCTAACAACCATTCACTCACTTTTTTATATACACACAAACAAGAATGTATAGTTAAACAGATATTCTATACATTGGAAAAATAGCTCCACAGCGTCAACATCATCATCATTCCCCCACCAGCTGCGTGCTTTAAATTTTGTGACTTTTCTTTGTTGTGTTGCAAAATTTGCATGGGAAAACAATGAATGCCTCGGACCAGGGCAATTCTCTTGTCCTTTCAAAACTGCTTAAGTACCTACAAAATGTAATGTCCTTAATGACTTTGCCAAAGAACTTTTAATTAAACTATTTCCGGTGGTGAATTCGAGGGCGTGGCTAAGCAGCTTCAAATGTGCACGAATATTGAAATATTTATGGCCACATCACACACACGCTGAGAGAAACACATGAGCACCTGGCCCTGGCCCCGTAATGCAATTTTAATTTCTTCGAGGCACAGCAGGGCAGAGAGAGCTCCACCCGCCTCATCCTTGTCGCGGTACATTTCCGCCAGCTATGCCATCATTTCCGCTGCTCATTTTTTGACTGACTGCTGACAAATTTTCACATGGATTCGGCTGGATGCTTTATGTTTGTCTACTTGTTTGTTCATTTGATTGTGCAAATTTAGAAACATTTCGATTGTGTCGTCTGCCTTTGTAGTTGGCCGCCTGCTCCCTCAATCAGAAGCAGCGGAAATGTTGCATTCCTTGCTAGCTTTAAGCCTGGTAGGGCACCAAAAGTTAAAGAAACTGACACATACCAAATCAGTGAGAAGAGTTGCCATTCTTCTGAGCCCAAAGTTTGCTTTTATAATCTTAAGGGGGGAATCTGCATGTCGAGACTATTTTTGGACCTTTTTTTAAAGAAATCTTATTTGAAAACGCAGACTTTTTCCAATTTTGGTTTTTTATCGTGTTACAAATAGATCAAAGTAATCAAAAATATTTTCTGTTTCGATAAGACGGCTGTCTAAAAAGTTCTCCGCCGTCAAAGTGGGTGGTCCAAAAAAAGTTTAGTTCCGGCGGCCACGATTTCTGGTCTCCAGGTTTTCTGATATGAAAAGTAAAAACAGGGTTATAATCTGTATAATCTGTCATTCTGGTCTGAGGCCCGAAAAAAATTTTGTGAATTTTAGCACTTAGTTTCATCAAAATCGGTTTAGTGTAACTGGAGATATCATGGCCGCCAGTTCGAAAAACGTGGCTTCGAGATAAATGCGTTTAAAGTTTGTAGTAACACAAAAATGACTCGGATTTTCTCGAAGACATTGATCGAACAAAGGCTATCTCACTTAAGAACTTTTTTTTGAGATTGCAAAAAATCTTGATGTGAGTTGATATTTTCCGTTTATCGAGACTATTCTCCAAAAATGCACAGAGGGAAAAACCGAGAACATTGGACCCAAAATGAGCACATCCGGCTCAGATGTAGTCCACCACGGTCCAATTCCACCACGAGAACAATTTCTACTTTAACCACTTCTTTCAGAACGCAAAATCTTGATGTCAGTCCATGTGATCCGTTTTTGAGATATTTTAAATTCACAAAAAAATTTCGGTCCAGTTCCGCCGTTGATAACATCTCCAACGGTCTCTTGTGCCGAAGCACCTTGTCCGTGTATATGGCAATGTTCCATCTAGCAATACGGCAAATGTGGCGATTAGAAGATCTTCGGGGTTTTCAAGCGGAATGCTACATGCTCTGGGCATATCGTGAGTGAATAGGGAGTGTAGCGTAGGACCGACAGGGACAGGGACACGACCATTACCTATATTCAGCAATTGCTTGGACAAATTTTGAGCAAATGGATCGTTCTGCAATGGAACTCTCATGACAGCTAAAGTTTCTTCACATAGCTCCACAGATTCGATGATTTGAGGCAAGAGTTTATTTGATCGGCAGGAGTCGATCTTGGAATGACTGGCAGTGTTTGGCGGAAATCGCCAGACAGTAAAATTATTGCGCCACCAAAACATCTTGAGTCATTGCGCAGATCTTTTAATGTTCGGCCAATTGCTTTCAATGCGCGCTTGTGCGCCATTGTGCATTCGTCCCAAATGTTGATTTTTGACGGTGCTAATACTTTGGTCACTGCCGAGTGTTTCGCAATGTTGCATTTTGGTTGTTCAATAGTTTGAAGGTATAACGGCAATTATAACGCCGAATGAGCTGTACGACATCGTTCTAACAATGTGGCCGCTATTCCAGAAGAAGCAACTGCTACCGCAATGTCGGATCTCGCACTAACATTGGCCAAAATCAATGACATGAGAAATGTGGAACTGGGGGCAGAAAAATAAGCCACTCTTTCCATCATGAATTGACTTCATCAATGTATCATAGACTTCCCTCTGTTGAGGTTTCAACAGGGGGTTTATTCGTTTGAACTGATTGGTGTAATTCATGTCGGTCATATTTAAGATCGCGCTCCAATTCTCTATAATGCATCATCCCGCCACATAACCGACAAACAAACTCCGACATAACGTTTCACATGTCTTCAATCTCCTCATTCGTCTCAGATCGGGATTTCATCGAGAAGCACAACTGACATATAATTGCTCACGATTCGTCGTAAGCCTAGAGCACCTAGACCCTAGTATCGATAGCACAACACGAGTCGATTAAGCCATGTCCGTCTGTCTGCCTGTTTAGCATATTTTGCGATTATTTATGACCGCTTGGAATACACCTGCTATTTACCTGTTATATGGACCATTTATTTAAATACTTTTTATGAGCGATTCTGTTAGGTGGGGCCGGTGCAAATCCAACATATGAAAGATCATGAAAATCCGTCCAGCCGTTCTTGAGTTATAAGTGGTGTAACTAACACCACTTTGTTTTATATATATAGATGTCACTTGTCAAATTGCCGTCCACATGGAGTAGATGCTTCCAATGGTTCTCGAAAACGAGTGTGTTCAATTCGTGTACCAAAACAATAGCGACTGGCGGCGGAATGATCAGCATCTAAAAGAGGTTATCTGGCAAATAATTCCAGCTATTTATGCCGATATTTGTGTATGTGTGCCGTAAGCCGTTAGCTCACGCCTTTCGTGAGTAAATATATAACAATCATCGTGAATATAAGTTTTTTCAGAATTCACGAAATTTTTTTTATATATTTGGAATAATAAGTATCATTGCTAGAAAAAGTGCAGAATATTTTTTGGTATTTATCCGACAAAATGGTACGGGCACACTTAAATGAAATCAAGACTGCTTCTACTGCTAACTGGCACATATGTTCATGACTAATTTTAATTTTGTTTTCGTCCGCCAATTGCAGCAAATCTGCTTTGAATCTTAATTATGTGTAACCTGGCATTTCATGCAAAGAAGTGTCAAAGAAAGCGACACCGATGAGTTCAATTGTTCACAACAAACATTCCACAAAGTTTGACAACAAGTCAGCGCGATTTTTCTGCTGCAAGCAGATTATTTGCATTGAATTTTGTTAATTTAATTTTTATGAACATGCATTTTTATCGTGTGTGAGCATTCGTGCATGAACCGTGAGTGACGCAAATCGTTCTAAAATTTATATGCATAAATCGTGAGTTAAAAGATTTTTATTTAGTGAAGCGTTCATGACGTGAAAGAAAAATCGCTTTTGCAAGCACATCTATTTGAAACCAATTTAGATTTGCTGCGCACGGTTTTATCTAGTAGCCGTTATTATTCTTTACACTTTACATATAAAGTCTTCCTAGTTTGGTTCAAAATTCAATCGTTTATGCAAAAACCTCTCGAGCAAAGCTAAAATTAATAAAGCAGACTGTGCTTTCTAAATTGTACAAAAATTTAAAAATCTTTCTTCAAGCTGGGTACGGAGAACGTCAATGGATCGTAAAAACTAAATATTGTGCTGAGATAGCCAAAAAATACCAATAAGGCCAAATAAGGCGTTATTGGTATTTTTTAAAGGTGCGGTCACACTTTTCCAGGCTTACAAACATCAATAAAAAATTTAGTATATGAAATGCAGATCGGTAATGTCCAATGGCGAAGCCAGGAGGCAGTTGTCCCCCTTTTTTACATATTTTGTATCTGAAAACTCAAGTTTTCTTTTATGCTGCACAAATTGCCTTGGATGAGGAAGGCAGCTAGCGTCTCAGTTGCCATATTTGAAAGATTTGCTAACGATATGAGCTGTAATGTACCCATACTTCGGGAATGTGGTTGCAATCGAGTGAGCTGCTTACAAGCGGGCGGAACACGATTACATCCACCGTCGCCTATGCTTGCAACTTTGCACTAGTTCTATGAGCTCAAACATCTGCAAGTATTTTTCAATTTGCTAGAAGAAATTAGTTACTCTTCAGGTATATTTCCTTTGATTTGTGTTGCCAAAAAAACAAATTCCTAGAAAAAAAATCTCTTACTTAATTTATATTAATTCTATTAGACTATCTACGCTCCTCCGCGACAGTCGGCCGCCCCCCGTCTGTGGACCCCACGTCCGGCCCAGCGTCTTCGGCCTGTCCCTTGAGGCCACAGGAGTCCCACCCCCCACTGTTTGAGGAAGCGCACCGTCTGAACACGCGAACGACCTGTAAAAACCACCCCCCTTAATCATTTTTATATTAAATATATATGAACTCGTTACCTTCATTTCATAATAATCATTGCTGAACGTAACCTGATTTTCAAATAATCAGTTTTCTTTTACAACACTGGATCCTTGTGCGAATGGACACATATTTAAATAAGTACTTTTTTTCCTTGGAACAATGTCACATTTTTTCTGTGACATATCCTGGCCTAGCTTGAGTTTTTGTTGACAGGGAAGGAGGTCGGTGGGACACGACTAGCAGATCATCAGGTGGAGGGGTTCTTGACCACTTCATCCTTCAACCTCAAGTACATATTCAAAATGTTCCTTGCCTAATTATATAGACTTGCACGAAGCAAAAATAAAAGAACATCAAAGAACAATGAGCGAAGATAGTAAACAGAATTTATGCACCATTGCTGTGCATTGCTGTAGTGATGGTATTACAGCAGCGCGGCTCAACCCTTCCTACCATGACTTTCCGTGCGCGCATGGCTATTTAGAAAACTCCCAAAACTTGCCAACTTTTACCTTTCCTCCTTCACTTTACTTCAAGGAATATTGCTTTCAACTTTTCAACAATGCCTCTTCAAATTCATTTTAGGTTGCATTTTATAGTTACAAATGAGATAACTATCGGGGGTATTCATAGGCCCCGATATTTCATGATTAACTTTAGACTGTTTAAACGACCTATACTCTACTTGAGTTTTTACTGGCTCGAGGTCTTGCTATGTTATTGACATAACTTAAACAGAGGCACACAACACAACAAAGGAGGCATCAGGTTGATCGGACGACGTTTCATGAGGGACCAACCTCACTCATAGCGATCTTGAGCCTGAAATGTCTTCCAAACAACATCTCTCCAGCCCGCGACGGCAAAACTGTTTGGAATTCCAAGGCAGCTTGCGCGCAAAACACCAAAAAGACAGCTTAAGACAGCCATTCCCCTTTGTGTGGCCTCTGCTCGGGCAACCAACGCCGCCTTTGAACAGACAAAGTTTGAAACACGTTTTGTTGTTTTAAATACTTTTATTAATTCAACCAGCTTTTATACACGAAATTAACATCAACAGTTTTTCCAAAACTATATTTTCATTACTTTTTATTTTTCTAAATTAAATTCATTTCAATGTATATTTTCTTACTGCTTATTCTTGTGTTAATTTCAATTTGCAAAATTTCATTTTGCATTGTAGGAACACTTTTGTCTCTGACTGTATACATTTATCAAGCTCACAACACAGCTGAAAATAAAAGGTTAAATGTTCCTAGGTATTTCAAGGCAATGTATTTCACTTTGGCACGTTACCTTATTTTGGTTTACTTTACGTTAATTTTTCCATTGCTTTTTTACGTTAACTATGGCTGCCACAACAACTGATCCATTCAAACACAAAACAAATGTTAAAACTTTCCCAAAAGGGTATATGCAGAAGGCATTTGTATGTATGGACTAATTTTCAATTTAATATTTCAGGTTGTTTTGATATTCCATTTCACTCCTACTTTTTCAAACAATGAGGGTGCTGAGCAAACTTTTGTTTTCTTTTTATACACTCATTCTCTGTATGGAACCCTAAGCGGGACTGCTCGACAGCAAGTTCGGTCGCTTGGCCAAAATTTAGGTTTAGTTAGTTTAGCACTCACAGGGTTTTCTTTTTATGTTTTTCACTCACCAAAACAAGTTGTGTATGGTATACCGGTATGAAGTGAGCGTCAAGATACAAATGTCTCGATTGGGAACATTTGTTGTGAACGAGCCTTTATTATACTCTGTACCAAAGGTACATAGAGTATAATAAGTTTGTGCAAAAGTATGTAACAGCCAGAAGGAAGCATCTCCGACCCCATAAAGTATATATATTCTTGATCAGCATCAACAGCCGAGTCGATATAGCCATGTCCGTCTGTCCGTCTGTCTGTCCGTATGAACGCACAGATCTCAGAGATGGTAAGAGATAGAGGTTTGACACGTATGGGACATATGCTTCTTCTATCTGCAGGCAGATCAAGTTTATTTTCAATTTTGGCCACGCCCCCTCCCGCCCCCGCAATTTGAGAAAAACGTCATATCTCCCACAGTTTAATAGATAGAAGATGTTCGAACCTTCTGGACATATATTCTAATCAAAATTATTTATCGATTTTCTAAAGGAATCATAAAGATCGGATCAACGGTTCTCGAGATATGACCAAAAGAGTGTATGCTGCAGCAGCGCATTAGCAACGCTGTTTACCGCTGCCACTGCAGCATCAAAATTTATGTTCGTTGGTACAGAGTATTATATAGTCGGGCTTGACCGACTTTCTTCCTTTTTTTTTTTTTGTTTGTTTGCTATGACATCTGTGAAACATATTTAGTATACATCAAGTCATTGAACAGACAACATCATATTTTTTCATCGTGTTAAAAATGTCGAATTTTGTACCAGAAAGTGATGATTTGCGGAAAGCATTAATTTTTTGTTTTCATTTGAAGAAAAGTGCTGCAGAGTCGCATCGAATGCTTGTCGAGCCATATGGTGATCATGCTCTACCAGAAGCAACATGCAAAAGATGGTTTCAACGGTTCAGAAATAATGATTTTGATGTGAGAAATGAAAAACGTGGAAGACCACCAAAAAAGTTTGAAGACGCCGAATTGCAAACGATATTGGATGGAGATGACACTTTGAGTCAAAAGCAAATGGCAGAAATGTTAAATGTTGCACAACAAACAATTTCTGACCGTTTAAAAACTATGGGAAAGATCCAAAAGTGTGGAAAATGGGTGCCACATGAATTGAATGAAAGACAGATGGAAAACCGAAAAAACACTTGTGAATTTTGCTTCAAAGACACGAAAGAAAATCGGTTTTGCATCGGATTGTTACTGGCGATGAAAAATGGATTTATTTTAAGAATCCTAAACGGAAAAAATCATGGGTTAATCCGGGACAACCATCAACATCGACTGCAAAACCAGATCGATTCGGCAAGAAGACAATGCTGTGTGTTTGATGGGACCAGAAAGGTGTGGTGTACCACGAGCTCCTAAAACCTGGTGAAACCGTTAATACTGATCGCTACCGACAACAAATGATCAATTTGAACCATGCATTGATCGAGAAACGACCAGAATGGGCCAGAAGACACGGCAAGGTAATTTTGCTCCATGACAATGCACCTGCACACAAAGCAAAACCGGTTCAGGATACAATCAAAACACTTGGCTGGGAGCTACTACCCCACCCGCCGTATTCACCAGACTTGGCTCCTTCCGACTACCATTTGTTTTCATCGATGGGACACGCATTGGCTGAGCAGCACTTTCATTCCTACGAGGAGGTCGAAAATTGGGTGTCTGGTTGGTTTGCTTTAAAAGACGAACAATTTTATTGGCGTGGTATCCACAAATTGCCAGAAAGGTGGTCAAAATGTGTAGAAAACAATGGCCAATACTTTGAATAAAATGTTTTTTACTTTCCCATTAATAATTAGTGTTTTATTTTCACAAAAAAACGCTCATTTCATACCGGTATACCTAGTAGGTGAACGACGTAGCTGTTTTATTTTGCAGAATTAAAGTATCGAGTGTGGTTGATGTTTTGTCTGCTGTGCTTCGCATTTGTGTCTCTATTTGTTTTCACTCTTTATTTTCTACTGCGCAGTGTTGTTGTTTGTATGTAACTCCACTGACAGATCACAAAATGTTCCCTTTTTTCTCAAAATTCTTAAATTGCCAAATTTTTTTGTAATTTTTACTTTAAATGAATTTACCCTGGGCAAAAAAAAACTAACACTCTGATACACTAATTCTGCTTTTCACCGACTGCGCCTAGGATGCGTTCGCCAGCGAAGCTCCACTTTTGCCCCGGCCTGGCCGGGAGAGGTGACCCCGATTGATATACTTTCAATTAGGCTTCTAGCCCACAAACACAATTTTCAGCTCCTGGTTCCTGCACAAGCCAAGCCAAGTATATGCAAATTCGACCGAGCAGCCGTAAACTTTTGGTCGCCACTGAAAACACAGAAAACCATAGTTGGATGTTTTCCCAATCAATATTCACCCTGTCGAGAAGCTGAAAATTGTGTGTCGAATTGACTAAATTTCAGGCCAAAAGGACTAGGATGCCTCCATTAAAGTTAGATTACCTTGGGAACTTTTCGTTGCTGCAAATTTGTTCAGACAAGGAGTTGCAGCTAGATGGTGTCTATACGTCTGATCTCGACGGCAGCGCAAAACGAAAAGAACGAAATGGAAGCTACGAAGTGGCAAGGTACTCGAGCGAGCAAGCTCTTCGTGAGTTCCTATAAAAACAGCAAGGTTGTATGTTACGTTATCGCCAATCGATAACTCCTGTTAAAACGTTACGTTTGAACCAAACGAGTTGTCGGTTGAAATTCAAAATTTCAAACAGAAACTTCGAATGATCTACACATAAACAAAGTTTATTTTGCAAAACCAAATTTAGACCAGGTGACAAAATTGTGCGTTACAGAGCATATCGACAAATCTAAGAGAGATTGAAAGATCTAATGTGATTTCACCCAATAGTTCAAGTCACAGAAGTGTTCATTCAAAGCTTCCAATTGAGAGTCAACAGTTTAATTGGCTCCAAAACAATGCAATCTGCTGGCGTGCGAGATCACGCGCTTGTGGATTTTACCACCCCCTGTTTGCTAGTCAGCATACTAGTCGTATAAGAAGATTTTTTTGGCGATCTCTTTTTTGCGTTCTCCGTACTAGGCTTTAGGCTAAAGAATATTAAAGAGTACCTTGCTTGGGCTTAGAGAAAAAATTCAGCTTGCCACAATATTAAAGATGCTTTAGAGAAAATGGGTCTGAAACACTGCACAAGTGATTGGCGACTCTTAAGATGTCTTGAGTTTTTTTTTTTAGACCAGACATGCTCAAAAGTAACATAAGGCAGAGCACTCACAAATACTCGCAAAGAAAAGCACCGATACATCGTTGAGAACAAAACCGGTTTTTGTTCTACGCGACGCACACACACGAAATCGTTTGTCGTTTTGTATGCCTCGCGCCCTGCATGTATACGATCATTAATTTCCTATCTTCGGTGCAATTACAAAAACAAAACGCACCCAAAAAGCATACGGCTGGGCATCGCTGTTTTAGACAATGCAAAAAAAAATATGTGTCAATTTCATTTACGCGTTTCACAACGTTAAAGGAAAATTGTATCAACATTGAGTTCACCTTGGAGATTACTAACATGGATTCCATGGTATTGGGGCAGCAAAATGGTTACACCAAATATTCCTATTTCTTTGCCATATTATTATAGCAATTGTAGGCAGAGACAATGACATTCAGAGAGAAAAATATAGTGCACAATCCTTAAGTGAACAGAAACGTCTATCTCTCTTCAGTACAACTGCCACTGATTTGCCTATGACTTCGAAACTAATGCATTCACATTGCAACAAGAAAACTTAAAGTTCAAGTCCGTCACAATTTCAAGTGACAGGGACAAAACAGTAATCAATGAATAAATGATGGAATCAACTTGCGGGTAAACATGTGTACAATTTTACAGTATTGGTTAAGTATGCAAATTACACATAAGAAAATTGTATACCTAATTCTCTTCGTTTTTAAAAATTCGCTTAACAACTCAATCCTGAAACGTACAAAATAACAGAAGAGCTCTCTAACAAGAAGCCAACTCTAACTATTTTGTTCAGTTTAACCAAAGCCTATAAAAATGAATGTTCAACTCACAAAACGGAACAGTTGCACTCGGACATTGATCAAAGTTGAAGATATCCGTGAATTACAGACATGCTATCTTCTGGAGTTGCATATCAGAATTTCTAATACTGATTGAGAATTGTCGTTTGGTTGCCCCCAGCAAGGGGAAAACACTTGTACATGGTATTAAAGGCGATGATGTTGTTTGCGTTGGTCCGGGTGCCCTTTGGAATGCTCGCTAGCTACTTTACGGATATTGCCAATTATACGACATTTGAACTTATAACATCAATGCAAGTTAGCTTTAACGCTTTTGGAACTATGACAAAAATGATTGTACTACTTCTGAATCTATGGCGCCAGCAGCAGTTTGTAGAACTCCTTAGTCGTCTAGATGAGCTCTTCATCGATAGGGCTGAGCGCATTCAAGTGAAAAATTGTGTTCGAAGGTGCAATTTGATCTATCTCTTTTACCAAATGATATTCTCTGGCTACATGATTGTACACCCAGAAAAATGAAGAACGAATCGGCGAGAACGAAATCTTCTTGGTTTTAGTATTTTTTTTTCTTGGTTTTTTAAGAAGAAATCTTTTCTGTTCCAAAAAACAATCGTTCTCGACATCGAGCTTGATGGTGAGGGAAGTGCGGAGAGCCAAAAATCGGATAGCGCGAGCTACAAATGAGAACAATTCTTTCTCTCGCATTCTCAGCATTGGCCGTCACTGGCACCGCCAATTTCTAATACGACTTAGAGGCCGCGGTAAACAAACGAGCTGTGATGGAGTTGGCTGAGCGGTGGTGTCAGTTAGTGCAGGCTTTCGAGGTCCCTAGTTCGAGTCCCAGTCAGGGTAAGAAAAAAAAGTAAATTTTTTAAATTAATCACAACAAAAGGAGTGGTGGTCGGTATTGTGCTAACTATATTCTATTGAAGGCGGTAAGACAAAATAAATCGCCTGGGTAAGGGGTAGGCAGTGTGAGCAGAGAAGCTGCCACTAGTCACTAAGACGGGACTTTTGTTTTGTTTATAGGAAAGAGGTATAGAGGGGCAAGCGACAGAACTACACCTCTCTCCCACTAACGAGAGCTTTTTCAGAAACGCTCTGAAGTTTGATTCACCGTGTAAGTCTAGTCTAAGTCTCGTCAAAGTATACAGAAAATGGGCTTTCAAAAGCTTCTCATATGTGTTTTGAGTGCCTGCAAACAATCATTGCAGGTACGGCGCTCATTTTTTTGAGTACTGAGCTTTTGCTTTTGCACCAAGAGTCTGCAAAGCACAAACCTTGGTATAACAAGCAAGGTACGGCGCTCCCAGTATGCGCCCTCAGTAAATTACGTCTAAAGTACTTTACGTAGTCTTGGTGCAAAAGCAAAAGCTCAGTACTCAAAAAAAGCTCTCCGCCGTCCGTTGGTTGTTGTATCATGGAAGATTGCGTTCAACATATTGAGAACAGTTCTATTTCAGCGGCTAAAATTCTGGATTCCCGATTCCAAATTCCAAATAGCATAAAATTTTTTAAGTATTTCATTATATAAAGTTTTATAAGAAGTTGTCATAGTGTAAGAAAATTGCAGTATGAACCAAATGGTTCTATAATCAAGGATTTGTGACTTTAATTTAAGCTAACATCAGTGCAAAACATTATATTTCCATTTTCGAGTTATATAACTTTAGTAACTTCCTTCACAACTTACTTCTCGACTAAGATCAACTGCTTTATAAAGGTTACCACAGAAAAGGCCAGCTTCGCCATCTTAAATACATAATAAAATTTCGCATTAGCTCAAGACAAAATTACAAATTTTTAACCTTACCTGGATATTAGTTTCCATGCAGATGGTGAAAAATGGCCCCGCTGTGTATTCAATTGGTTGCTGAGCGCAGTGCATAAAACTGATCAATGCCGATTTGTAGGCACGGCTGGCACCAACCCAGTTGGACTGAAATATGGCCAGAGTCAGGGCCTCACAATCCTCTTTGATCAGTTCGCAGGTGTAGCTAAAGGGAAATGTCTGAATTATCATGGCAGCAATATACACCGCAGTGGCCACTCCGGTCCAAAAGTCGGCAAAAATAAGTATATTGACCAATGCACAACCCAAACAAATTCCAATCAACAGAAATTGTATAAAGATGGTGCGGGATATGATGGGTCGTATTAAGTCGGCATATCTGGCACAAATGAATGGATTAATTAACAATCAGATCGTAAAATATTACTCACTCCTTAATAAGCTTATGATTCTCGATGCACTTCACCAGCTTCTTGTAGCTCTGCCGTTCACTCTCGCTGGGTTGAGTGCGCAGTTTTTGAACTCTCTGCTGCAAAAGATTGAGGTGGACTCGCATAATGGTACCGCACAGTAGAGGGTATACGTCCGTTAATTGATCCTGCATGCTGGCAAAGTGGACAAAAAGAAACTCCAGGGCAGAAGCTAGCCACAAATTCGAGGTACTTTTACGCCAATCGATGAAGGGATTGTACATAAGCAAGCTTGCGGTTCTCTTAAGTACAGAAGTAACGTATGCAGATGTAATACACCCAGAGTAGAAAATCTGGTACATCAGGTAATACAAATTACATTTTCGAGCACTATTGTTAATTTGTATGCGCTCAGCCAAATCGATAGAGTATTCGTCCAGACGACTTAACAGTTCTTTGGCCTGATGGAGTCGCCGCAAATTCAGGAGAAGTACACCCACTTTTCCTATACATCCCGCTGCATTGATACTAGCTTGTAGTGAATTTACAAGGCGACCTGGTGTATAATTGGCAATATCCTGAAAATAGCTAATGAACATCCCACAAGGCGCCCAGATCAATGCAAAAGTCATCATCGTTTTTAGCACCACTTGGAATTGCTTTCCCCTGGCAGCAGGCAACCAGCCGAGAACTTTCATTCCATATTCAAAATTCCGAAATGCATCTTGGGAACATGCCATGACTGTGAAACGCGGATATCTTAGGCTTTGACAAAGGTCCCAACGCAACTGTGCGGTTTTGTGAGTTGGTCATCCATTTTTATAGGCCTTGGGGTAAACTGATAAAAATATTTTAACATTTTGAGCAGGAAAGTAAAAATTTAGAGGTTGAATTATCGATTTTGTGAATATCCTGTATTTCTGTGTAGTTTATATACTAAACCAATGCTGTAAATTTGTGCACATGTTTGAGAACCCTTGATTTATTCCATAAATTATTCATTAATAACTTTTTGTCCAGACATTTGACCTTGCAGTTTTGTTAGCTTATTGTTAATGCATACATATGTTAAGCAAAATATTGTGCCTTCAAACAGATACGAGAATATAAACTCTATTAACAAGCTACCCCAAAGTCCATCTCCAGGACCCGTCTGTGTATAACTGAATACTTAATGGTTGCATTTTGTGTGTGAGATGCATTCTCTCGAATTGATTTTGGAATGGTAAAGTTTCTGATACCATTTAGTCTCTCCCCTTCAGTTCGGCACAGCTGTATTATTCTCGTTAATTTCTTACTGGTATAAAGTAATACTGATTTATTTTTCTTGTATAAAAATACATAGTACATGTTAAAACACATATTAATATGGATACGAAAAAAGCAGAGCTCGCTAAAAAACTCTCAACACTTTTAGCGTGTCAACAAAAATCCGTTAGGTTACGGACCCAACGAAACAAAGCAAACGAAAGAAAGTTTCAAATCTGTTTTTGCTCATTTCTGTTGCTCTCAGAGCAAAGACCCTTTTTTGTTTCTGTTTCTCTCCTAGCATTCACTGACACTTTTGACGAGAGCATACTTCCTAAGTGTTTTTTTCGTATGAATATGTGGTTGTGTGTTGCGCTGTGTGTGTCTTTGTATAATGAGCGTCACTTGGCTGTTTGATTTTAATGCGTTTGGATTATTTTAATCGTTCGTAAACTAGATCGTGAAGACAATAAAAAAGTTCATAATTGTCTTAACCACGGTATAGTCTAAATCAGCGATGTTCAAGAAAAGCCAGACCAAAAAGAGAGAGTGTATTGGTGTGCGATATTAAAGCGACACAGCCCAGCTTTAAACAGTCCTGCTCGACGTCTGGGCATCGGAGGTAAGCAAAGAGAGCGCTGCTTACGCTCATATGCCCTCATAAGCTCATATGCTCGGCTCGTGTGCGTGTAAATAGCCGATTGCGCTCGGCCCTTGGGGGCTATGGAGGAACATCGCTGGTCTAAATCTTCGCCCTCGATTAAAAATAAGGTCTGACCTTGAACCTCCCACTTCTGGCATTGTGGTAAACTTTCTTCAATTAGAGCTTACAAATCCAATTGCATTGGTATTCACCCAATAATTAAGTTTGGGCTTGAATACTCCCCCGCCTTCGCACGATAAAGGCATTCATTCCAACTATTTCCCAGTATTCCTTTTTTTTGACGCATTATACTCCCGTAATCGTGTGAGCATTGGGCTTGCTTTTTTTAAAGACCCTTCTTTTGGAGGTCAGGAACTCAATAAATTTTATTTTTAATTTTGTATTTTTCTCAGTAAGTTGCCCTACCAAATAAAAAAAAACAGATAAAGAAAATCTTTACGCATTTTCTTTCGACGTTTTTTTTTTTTAAATGGGTCGAATTCGGTACTCAAAGGCAGAAGACCCCTTCCTTAACTATGTACATTCATAATACACACATACATACAGCCTACCAAACGCACAAAACAAAAAACCCTTTTCGCTGACACATATTGTGTTCTGCTCATTTGAAGACAGTTGTTTTGTAGGCGCTTACTAAAAACAGTTGCTGTGGGATGTTTTCGGATGACCGACTCGTTTGATTTGCTCAACCGAACACACGTAGCAGAAAATACATGACGTGCGAGAAAAGTGTTCCGCTCAGTGAGAGACAGTTTGTGCTGTGTTTGTTTCTGTTTTTCACTGAGGCGGGTCGCGTTGAAAAAATGGTTAACAGTTTTTTGCGAGCTATGGAAAAAGAGAAGGCTTGCTATACATATTTCTCCCTCGTCTGTTCTATATTTAGACACTGCAGATGCGTAGTCGCTCCCTCAAGCTCACTCGCAGCAGCGCAGTCGCCAGCGACGCTTTGGCCGCATTAGAACATTTGTAAAGAGCAGGCGAGTCACTTGCATACGAGAACTCAATTATTGGGGAGGAAAACCAGTCTCTCCACAGTATGTATCGAGGATATAGTACGCTTCTTTCAAGTGATTCCGTTTCCACCAGCTGCAATTGCATATCGATAGGTTCTTTAGCGATACCGATATGAGTATTTTCACTACTTTTATGCCATCTTCATAATAACATGCCACATTAAGCAATTTTTAGATTTTTTTGGCAATAAGACTAAATATTTAAATGTTATATTCGCACTAATGAGCAATTTTGTGTTGTGTGGAGCAGATCTAGCAAGATTACGCCGTATCACCATAAGTGCTAATTTGGAAGTGTGTACTATTGTATAAATATTTGTATAGACTTAACAACTTTTGAGCATTTTTGCGCAATTTCGCAATATTTCAATAAATTTGGGCAAAGTCAAGTTTAGGTCAACCAAAAGAAATTAGAAGTTGTCCACGACTTTAATATGATTTTATTAATGACAAAGTATTTAACACAATTTGTTGTGCTAATCCAAAAGATTACTTGGACACTTAAACATTTTACTCATTTCATGGCGAATCACTGGTGATTTTGACAAAGCCACAATGTTGACCATCAAAAAGAAAATACTTAGAAATTTAGACATATAAACAGACCAAACATGAACGGCTCTGAAAATAATGGATATACGACTCAAAAGTGCGTTGGCAAATGTCAATTTATTTGCCACAACAGTGAAAATAGATGAAGAATTACTTAGCAATTTTTACATCTGAGACAATATTATTTGTAGGCATAATTGAATATTACATGCTTGGAAAAGGGGCCGGCTGAACAACATAACACACGTGCTCCGCCGAGCTTTGGATTCTTCTGATCCGCTAGCTGCTACAAGCAGCTTCTTAAGAACAAGACAGAAAGTCTGTCGAGCCCGACTATAATATACTTTGTACTAGAGAGCTGCAAAAGTAAGAAAAAAAGTAACATGTTACTACTCTCCGAGTTCGATTACAAATGAGTATGATTACTTTTAGTAAAATGACAGTAATCATACTCATTTTGTCCAAAAAAAGCCTCCAAAACTGCCGTTCGGATTAGCGATAAACTGTATCCTTATCTTGTTTCTATTTTGTCTATTTTCAATGTTTTCTTACCTTTTATACAATAATACAGACTTTGCTATCGCTGTTTTGCTTTTTTATACCCTTGCAGAGGGTATTATAAAATTGTGCAAATGTTTGTAACGCATTGAATGAAGCATCTCCGACCACATAAAGTATATATATTCTTGATCAGCATGACGAGCTGAGTTCATTTAGCCTTGTCCGTCTGTCCGTCCGTCTGTCCGTCTGTCCGTGTGTATGTTTCTATGCTATCTTCTCCGTCAGTTTTAAAGCTATCCTCACCAAACTTTGCATGAAGTCTTTTGGTACATATACGCTGCACATTTGTCGGAACCGGCCGGATCGGATGACTATAGCATATAGCTGTCATCGAACGATCGGTCGAAAAACTAGTTTTAGTGAGAAAAACTTTTTTGTTTTTAATGGAAACGCCTCCAAAGTGCGTATTTCTTAGTTAACTAGTTACTCCTTTCCCATGATTTCACTAAGTTTGGTCGAAATCGGATGACTAAAGCATATAGCTGCCATAGGAACGAACGATCGAAAAACTAGTTCCAGTGCGAAAAACTTTTTTGTTTTTAATGAAAACGTCCTTTTTTTGGCATATTCTTATTTTACATACTTTAACACATTTTTTTTAAGTTTTAAACAAAAAATGTTTCACACTAGAACTTCTTTTTCGACCGATCATTCGTACTGCAGCTATATGCTATAGTCATCCAATTTTATGAAGTTTTTTTGAATTGTGTAAAAGTGTATAAAATAAATATACGCCAACGTAAGGGACGTTTCTATTGAAAACAAAAAAGGTTTTTTCACAAGAACTAGCTCTCGACCGATTGTTCCTATGGCAGCTATATGCTAAAGTCATCCAATTTTGACCAAAATTTGTAGAATTGTGTGGAAGCTTATAAAACAATCATAAAACATGCTAGTTTTGAGGACATTTCCATTGAAAACAAAAAAGTTTTTCTAACTAAGTTTACTTTTGAGATTCTACTTTTCTATGACAACTATATTTATAGATGACCAATTTTAGATCTGGAAAAGCATTGTAAACTAAGAAGAAAAAAGTTTGGAAGCGTTTCCATTGAAAACAAAAAAGTTTTACTCACTTAAACTAGTTTTTCGACCGTTCGTTCCTATGACAACTATATGCTATAGTCATCTGATGCGGCTGGTTCCGACAAATGTGCAGCCTATATTTACCAATAGACTTCATGCAAAGATTGGTGAAGATAGCTTTCAAACTGACAGAGAAGATAGCATAGAAACAGACAGACGGACGACGGACGGACGGACAGGACTGACGGACAGGGCTAAATTTACTCAGCTCGTCGTGCTGATCAAGAATATATATACTTTATGTGGTCGGAGATGCTTCCTTCAATGCGTTACAAACATCCGGACAATTTTATAATACCCCCTGCAAGGGTATTAAAATAGGGGAAAGTTAACTTCGGCTCGGCCGAAGTTTTGTATACCCTTGCAGTTTGTTTTCTAAGCAAGACTCTTTTTCTTACCTGACTTTTCTATGGGATACTATATAGATGTCCGATTTCGAGCAAACTTAGTGCAATCATGGAAAACCATATCAAATTTACTTGTACATTTTTTGAAGGCGATTTCCAGGGTGTCCTGAAAATCTCTAGAGATTTAGGCTTCGGTTGGTTTGCAAATCGCTCGAGAAATCCGTCGGTGTCCCAGAACTTCGAGAGATTTTGTTTTCTTCGAAAGTCTAGTTTGAAAGTCTAGTTCGATAGTTGTGTGTATAAGATTATGGTCTTACTACAAAAACAGTGATATATTGCGTGAGTTCGTGAAGTCGCTATTGGTTGGTTAGTGTATTGGCTGGTTTGTGTATTGGTTGGCTTGCGAAAATCTCCCATTTAAATACGAGAGGTCTTAAACCAACCGAAAGAGATTTCTAGGACACCGAGAATTGGTTTTGGGTTGGAGTTTGGTTGGAAGAGATTTCTGGGACACCGCCGATATTAACTGTTTCCAAATCTGAGGTTCAGGCCAGAACTACATCGATACTACATAAGAATCTTGCATGTTGCAATTCCAAATAAAAAAATTAAAATTTGGTAATTTTAATTCATTCATTAACTTTCAAAAAAAAATAAACTGATTTTAAAAATATGTTTTCGTCTTCTTTCTGTGAATCTTATAAAAAGCATCAAAAATTTACACACGGAACTTGAACTACCCCCTTAAATTAAATTACGCATCCGCCTCGTAGGACCATGGGGCGGTGAGGTAGGCGTGGTCGGCCCAGTGTGCAACGTGCAATGGAATCAATCAAACATTAAAATGTACATAAATGAACATTTGTGTGGAATCGACAAATTTCAAAATGTACATATATGTGTCAGTGGAATTAGCCTATTACTCAGCGGAATTATTGTTAAAAAGACTTCCCTTATGTGAATAAACAGAGCATTAACATTAGTGAGAACATATAAACATTGGGCGTATTCAGCAGATAAATCTGATTTTCGATTACTGATTTATGAATGCCGATTTTAAGCGGTGAATACAGTAAAGGTGTTCATTAAGTGTTGTGTCATTGTATATGTGCAACTTTGCAGCAGAGCTATCGTGAACACCCAATTGCACGATTTGAGTGTTGTAAGTCTTGTAAGTTAACGCAATCAGCTGTTCGCTATCGTTATCGCTGAGTTTGTTATTGTGAGTGTAGTTTGAGTTGCTGCTAAAAATATAAATTTAAAAATGCCATTTAAAAGCTTGAAAGCATCACTTCTGGAATGGAGAGCATCCCAAGCAATTCACGAAATTGATGCAATTGAAGATATATAGGTTGGAATGCATTATGTGGTAATTTAAGTACATTAGGTAATATTTATTGCAGGTGTAGCTGACCATGTTGTGGCCGTTTCTGAATTTGACGAAATTATGGATGATTTTGTTGATGATGCAATTTGCATTTATGCGAGCCGCAGAGGCGACATAGCAAATGTGCCAAAGTCCGTTAGTTGGCGGGATGTTTTGATTTAGCACATAAAGCACTAAATTACACCAAAAAATACCAGAAAATTTTGCAACACTTGTCACGCTTTTATTGTTGTCTAACACTAATATTGATTTGCACTTGCAACGATTTTTGTAGTCATGGGTCGGGGTCTTGCATAAAGTGCAAACTTGACTCAGTACAAATTGTTGTTGGAGCGGCTTGCACAATGTGCAATGTGCAATGATACAACACTAAATGAACACCCCAAGTGATTGCTGATTTCGTCTGATAAATTTGGTAATCATGATTGATGAGACAGGTTGTCGACTGTTCGGCCAACTGTTAACGCCAAAATTGAAAATGAACTGCCAAACTTACAGCGTTAAAAGTCCTCAAAACCTGTGACAATCTATTTTGGACCAAATATAATAAGCCAGAGAATAACCTAAACCTAGCATTCAGTGCAATTCAACAGAGAATCGTCAGAAACTGCAAGTCGTAAATCAGTAATCGTAAATCGGATTTATCTGCTGAATGCGCGCATTATTACTATGTTTATACACACCAAATTTATCATGATTAATGCCCTTCGAAGTATGCAAACTTTAATTGTTTTTATTATTATCTATCCCAACAAAAAAATCAATCCAAACGGGCTTATATTAATCCGAAACAGGATTGAAAACCGGGTAGTCCGGATATTCTTAACCCAATCCGAAAAAAGATTTATTTGAACCCACTTTTTTCTATCCTGAAAAGATCAAATTTATCTCTCAGTAAAGATTAAATTAATCAAAAAATGCATGCTCAATTAATTTCAAGATTAGGATCACTTTAAGCTTGTTCGAGATTAATTTGGTCCCAGAAAGATTCCTGAACCTTTTCTTTTTTCCTCCATTTTCCATATGACGGACACCCACCGACACCACATTTGGTATATTTAAAGCTTCTGAAAAAAAAACAAAGATATATAAAAATTATTGTAGTCTTGCCTGGGACTTGAACTCACAACCTTGCAGCTTTGCACTGAACACGAATGGCATGGCATCTTATCGCACAGCACCAAATCACATGATGCTATTAATACTTTTCTGCTATCGTTTCTAATTTATGAACATTGTGATCTCGAAAAGGATTAAAGTAAGCACATATGGAATGAAACAAGCTCGAAAGGATTGCGTCAAGCCTTAATAGATTGATTAATAGATTAATGATCTCTTAGAAGAAAACAAATTTCATTTATCTCGCTGTTTTTTTTTCTGTGTATTTGATCGTAGAAATTGATAGTCAGTTATGGCACCGTCATACATTATCGACGTTGTAAGTTGACATACATTGTAGGACCAGGTATCGGTATATGACATTACTTTGAGTTAAGCCAATTATACGATGAGTAATTTTCTCAATTGTATCTTTTCAGAAGCAAAGCATACTTTAATGGGCATTAAGTACAATAAATTTCGTGTGTATAAGCGTAGTATGTGTTAGTAAAAAACTCATGCAGCGCTTTACTACGCTGCCATTTGTTATCCGATCTTTATAAAAATTTCAGGGATTGTAGATATTGGGCACACAATGTGCTCTAAGAATTGTGGGAAGTATTCAACATTTTTAATTAAAGGTTCGAGAGGGGGCGTAGCAAAAATTTGAAACAAACTTGATCTGAGTACAAATAATAGGAGTCTTCATACAAATTTGGTTGCTTTAGTTCTTCTAGACCTCGGAGGTCTGTGAGTTCATACAGACTCACGGACAGGGTTACAATATCGGCTCGGCTGTTGATGCTGATCAAGAATATATTTACTTTATGGAGTCGGGTATGTTTCCTTCTGTCTGTTACATACATTTGCACGGCTTTGGTATACGCTTTTTCCTCTGCGAAAACGGGTATAAATATAGCGCACAAATCCTTAAGTGAACAGAAACATACTTCCCTCATCAGTACAACAGCACCAGACTTCACAATTAGCGCATTCACATTTAAATAACAAAACTTCAAGGTCAAGTCCGTCACGATTTCAAATAACAGGGACAATTGAGTAATTAATGAATAAAAGATGAAACCCACTGGCGGGAAACATGTGTACAATTTTACAGTATTACAGTTTAACTATGTCAATTACACAGAAGAAAATTTTATTCTTAGCTCTCTTCGTTTTTAAAATATTGGTCCTCAAAATGTAGTGTAACAACAACTTAAAACGGACATGTACAGAACAACAGAAGATCTCTTAAACAATTTGCCTTCTCAAAATATTTTTATCAGTGTACCCAAAGCCTATATAAATGAATGCTCAACCCACAAAACGAAACAGTTGTGTTCGGACATTGGTCAAAGTTTAAGATATCCGTGCTCTAAAGACATGCAATCTTCTAGAGTTGCATTTCAATATTTTGAATACGGATTAAGAATTGTCGGCTGGTTGCCCCCAGCAAGGGGAAAACACTTGTACATGGTATTAAGGGCGATGATGTTGTTTGCGTTGGTCTGGGTGCCCTTTGGAATGTTCGCTAGCTACTTTACGGATATTGCCAATTATACGACATTTGAACTTATAACATCAATGCAAGTTAGCTTTAACGCTTTTGGAACTATGACAAAAATGATTGTACTACTTCTGAATCTATGGCGCCAGCAGCAGGTTGTAGAACTTCTAAGTCGTCTGGATGAGCTCTGCATCGATAGGGCTGAGCGCATTCAGGTTAACAATTGTGTTCGAAGGTGCAATTTGATCTATCTCTTTTACCAAATGATATTCTCTGGCTACATGATTGCAACATATATCGCTTCTGCACTCAATGGAGTCGCTCCCTGGCGCATCTACAATCCTTTCATTGATTGGCGAGAAAGTACCACAAATTTGTGGCTAGCTTCTACCCTGGAGTTTTTCGCCATCCACTCAGCCTGCTTGCATAATCAGTTGACGGATATCTACCCCCTACTGTGCGGTTTCTTAATACGGGTCCACATCAATCTTTTGCAGCAGAGAGTGCAAAAACTGCGCATCGATTCCAGTGAAAGTGAACAGGAGAGCTACGAGAAGCTGGCGAAATGCATTGTGAATCATCAGCTTATTAATGAGTGAGTAATTACTTTTATATTGGATTCATATGATCAATTGGAACGCTCTTGTCAGACTTGCCGATTTAATTCGACCCAACATATCCCTGACTATATTTGTACAATTTCTACTTACTGGAATATGTCTGGGTTGCGCATTGGTCAAACTACTTCTTTTTGCTGACTTCTGGAGTGGAGTGACTACTGCGGTGTACATAGCTGGCTTGATGATTCAGACATTTCCCTTTTGTTACACCTGCGAACTGATCAAAATGGATTGCCAGGCCCTGGCTCTGGCCATTTTTCAGTCTAAATGGCTTGGCTCCAGCCGGAGCTACAAGTCGGCTTTGATAAATTTTCTGCAATGCGCTCAAAAACCAATTGAATATTCAGCGGGATCCACTTTTCCCATCTGCTTGGAAACTAATGTCAAGGTATGTGCTAAATATATGATATTTATTCCCGATCCAAAGTAATATTCTATTATATATTAAAGATGGCGAAGCTGGCATTTTCTGTGGTAACTTTTGTAAAGAATTTCAACTTGGCAGGAAAATAAAGAAACAAATCTATCAAATCTATCTCTCATTGAGAGCAAAATTTATATAAAAAAAATTGAAAAGTAATTGGTTCACAGGTTGGAAGTTTAAGGTGATGATAAATTTCATTTAAGATAACCGTAAATGATTTTTCAAATGAAATAAGTATGAAAATCGGTCAAGTCCGACTATAATATACTCTGTACCCGTGAAGTGCTGCCCATCGGCGTTGCGTTCGGTGCTGCCCATTATTGTTTGTTTTCGCTATAACTCGACTATCCCGTTCCAGAAGGAACGAACCTTCTATCTATACAACTGCGAGAGATATGACGTTTTTTCCAATTTGCGGGGGCGGGAGGGGGCGTGGCAAAAATTGAAAATTAACTTGATCTGCCTGCAAGCTTAAGAAGTTTTTGTCCCATACATGTCCTCTACCTCTTACCATCTCTGAGATCTCTTTGCTCATACGGTCAGACGGACACTTAAGCACAAACAAAATATACTCTGTAACTCTGGTTCAGAGCCCAAAAATAAAGGGTGATTTTTTAAGAGCTATAGGAAAGTTTTTCAAAAAAAAACACATAAAATTCAGAAAAATGCATGAAATCTTTATTTGAATCGATAGTACGGTCCATATAATTTAATGTTTAAAGATTATTTCATGCAAATGTTGACCGTGACTGCGCCTTAAATGGTCCATCCGCTTAGTCCAATTTTGGCATACTCTTTCCAACATTTCGGCCGGTATCTCACGAATAAATGCTTCAATGTTGTCTTCCAATGCGTCAATTGAAGCGGGCTTGTCTGTATAGACATGAGCTTTAACATAGCCCCAAAAAAAAAAGTCTAAAGGCGTTAAATCGCCCGATTTAGGCGGCCAATTGACCGGTCCCGAAAGTGAAATAAAATGTTCACCGAACTCTCAGTAAGTCTCATTGTTGCGCGTGCTGTGTGGCATGTGGCACCGTCTTGTTGAAACCACATGTCATGCAAGTCAAGATCTCGTTTTTTTTTGCAAAAAAAGTTGGTTATCATCTCACGGTAGCGCTCACTATTCACAGTTTCGTTACGATTCACATCATCTTTGATGAAGTACGGTCCAATGATGCCACCAGCCCATAAACCACCACACTGTGACTTTTTCTGGATGCAATGCTTCTGGCTGATATTCACTCCAAAATCGACAATTCAGCTTATTTACGTACCCATTGAGCCAAAAATGAGCTTCGTCGCTGAACAAAATTGTTCGGTAAAAAAGTGGATCTTCGGCCAACTTTCCAAGAGCCCATTCACCAAAAATTCTACGTTGCGGTAGGTCGTTCGGCTTCAATTCTTGCACCAGCTGTATTTTGAAAGGCTTCACTCCTAAATCCTTCCGCAAAATTTTCCACGTTGTTGAGTAACAGAGGCCCAATTGCTGCGAACGGCGACGAATCGATAATTGATGGTCATCATTAACACTGGCCGATACAGCTGCGATATTTTCTTCAGTTCGCAGTCTACGTAAGCGTGGTGGTTTAATGTCCAACAATGTAAATTTGGTGCGAAATTTAGTCCGAATAGCCGCTTCAGTGGGTCGATTAAACTGACCATAAAATGAAAGAAGCGCGCGATGAACTTTCTTAACAGAGCACGCATTTTGATAATAAAATTCAATAATTTGCAAGCGTTGTTCGTTTGTAAGACTATTCATGCTTAAATTATAGACCAAACTGAAGATGTTTGACTGTGAAACAAAACACGAAACGTGCTGAGCTGTTTAAACCAGTGTTGCCAAAAAGATACTAGAACGATACTCAAGTTAAGAACAAATCATACTTCGCTGCAGCAGCGCTGCTTTCAGTTGCTACTGCAAGCGGACTTCGATTTTTAGAGAAACTTACGCAATTCTCGTAGGTCCGAAAACATACGAGAAATTGTCAGGTGGGATAGTTTTGCTCGTCTGATTTTCTTACTTGTTAGGCTTCGATGAACGGTGCTGCAAAGATCGAAGATCGCGAGCAGCGAAAATTAAAAATTGTTTCTGCTGTTCTTTGTACTGTGGGCCCCATACATTAGAGCAGTTTTCCAAAATATGTAGAACTAAAGCTGTGTTTTCACTTGTCTGATATCTTAAAATAGTTTCCAAGTAGGCTATATTTATATATAAATGGGGACCAACAAAAGTTCGGTAAGTTGACTAGAAAAAAAAATGAAGTATTATGTTTGTGCATTTATTCCTAATCTGCGACATTTTTAATCTTCTCCTCATAATCGCCATGGATTTCAATGCATTTCCTAAGCCTACACCCAAAAAAAAGTAGTCATCAAAATGACACTATTTAGTCATCAGTTTGAAACTATTGAGTATTAAATATTAAGTTGATATTTTCGAAAGTATTAAAACGATATTTCGAAATTATCAAGTTGATACTATCTAGTATCAGGCTGACACTATTTTGTATTAATTTTTTAGTATCAATTTGATTCTAACAATTATCATTTAGATATTTTGACTGTCAAACTTTTGGTATCATTTTGATACTTGCTTTTCCCAATTTAACATTTTTTCTTATTAAGTTTGAAGTCCCAATTCAGTTATAAGCAAACTGCCATTAAAACTAAAACTTAAACATTAAAAACTGATTTATTTTATTCTGTGTTCTTACAAAATGTATTTTATAATTATGGGAAACATTGTACTCTCACATTTCAACGCGTATGTTATTCAAATACAGAAGTCACTGTAAGGAAGTGCATCAAGCGAACCTTATTGACATAACAGTCTGCTCTTCTGATTTGGTGCTACCCCAATTATGATGGCATGATCATCCCAGGTCGAGAACCGCGCCTCAACTGGAGCTGACTTTGATTATCTCATCTTGGATAGAGCAGAAACAGCGTGGAGTACGTCCTCTATAAAAAAGTTATATTTGTTATTTACAAATGTGTGCAAGAAACGAAGTACATATGTTTAGCTGCTCACTTTTTAAATATAGAGCATGTGCTCCATATTGAAATACAGCAGTCTAGTCTTCAGCACGTCGTCTGGAGGGCTGTTTTACATAGCTTTTACTTTATGCAAATTACTGATGTGTTTGCACTAAAATCAAAATAATTAATGTCAATCGTCAAGCGCCTACATGTCCACCAGTACTAGCATAACATTTCGAATTTTCGAACTTCATAAAAATTGTTATATCAAATTAATAACCAAAAGACCATACTTTAACTTTAAAAAATAGGAAATTAATTCGCTCGGTTTTAAATTAAAATTATATTTAAAAATTTTTTTTCAATATCAAAAAACTGATATGTTTGTTTTCAAGTTCAGCATTCACCGCATCAATTATCTACGCGTTGGTGTTTTAGACCATTCCCCTCAAATTTTTTTTATTTTAGGAAATAACCAGAAATCACAAGGTGCTAGATCCGGAGAATATGGTGATGGACGTATTTCTTCGATGCCAGAGAGCGCAATAAAGTTACTTGTTGTTTTGGCGGTGCGAGCTAGCGTTGTATCATGACGTAAAAAATAGCGCCGCAATTTCTCTTCCTTTCGAAATTTCAAAAAAATTTTGAAAACTTTTGGCAATCACACCCAAAAAAAATTAGTATCAATATTAATGTGAAACACGTTGTCTCAAACTGAAACTTAAACCAGTTTCGTTTTTTTAGTGTCAATATAATCCTAGTGAGTATCAAAATGATCTTTTGGTTATTAATTTGATACGCAAAAGTATCAATTTGAAACAATCACATGTTTATGAAAGTACGAAAATTCGAAATGTCATGCTCGTATGTAAAACGAAGCTAGCTGAGCTGGCAGACGAGTTGGCGGTTAACGTTTGACATTAACTGTTTTGATTTTAGGGCAGACACATCGGTAATTTGCCTAAAGTAAAAGCTATATAAAAAAATCTCCCAGACGACGTGTTGAAGATTAATTTAATGTATTCCAATATGGTGCAGAAGCTCTATATTTACAAGGTGAGCAGCTAAGCATATATACATCGTTCAATGTAAACACTTGCAAATAACAAATATTTACAACTTTTTAATGAGGGCGTACTTTACCATGTTTCACATACATTTCGGCTTCAGAACTATTACTAAAGCAAATCTCGAGCAGGGATGATCATGCCATCATATTTGTAAAATGGGCGGCACCAAATCAGAAGGGCGTACTGTTATATCAATAAGGACTGATGCACTTCCTTAATGTGACTTCTGTATTTGATAAAATAAATCACTTTTTAAATGTTTATAGGCAGTTTACTGATAACTGAATTAGTACCTAAACTTGATAAGAAAAATGTTAAATTAAGAAATGCTAGTTTTAAAATGATACCAAAAGTTTGACAGTCAAATTATCAAAATGCTAGGGTTAGTTTTAAATTGATACTAAGAATATAATTCAAAATAGTCTCAGCCTGATACTAGTTAGTATCAATCTTATATTTTCGATATATAATTTTAATACTTTCGAAAATATCAACTTGATACTTGGAGTATTAAAGAGAATTTGATACTCTAAAGCAGCGACGTTCAAGAAGAGCGAGGCCAGAAAGTGAGAGTGTATTGGTGTGCGATATTAAAGCGACACAGCCCAGCTTTGAACTGCCCTCAACGACGGATGGGCAGCGAATGAAGGCAAAGAGAGCTCTGCTTACGCTCATACGCCCGACTTCGGAATTGTGTCAGCTCGTGTGCGTGTAAATAGCCGATTGCGCTCGGCCCCTGGGGGCTATGGCGGAACATCGCTGCTCTAAAGTTTCAAATTGATGACTAAATAGTGTCATTTTGATGACTACTTTTTTTTGGTGCATTAATGCTAACATATCTTTCAGTCCCAGTTGTCGTCTGCTTGTTTTTTAGTCACCACTTCGCTTTGAAGAGGGGTCACTTATTGCACGCCCCCAATTTACCTGGCACCTTTAAGAGCTTTCTCTATTGAGTTCAGTTTTTGGTGTTTTCGCCACAAGCTACATAAATTTTGGTTAGGTGCCTCAAGTTTGCCAGCAATTGCCGCAAAAGTTTGCATCAATATGCAGCCTCCGTTCCGATCCGCCCGCATGTGTAGTTGGGAAATGCAGCCATAAGGAAATTTCATTATTACCGCGCTTACACGCTAATGAAGCATGTAAAATGTCAATGTAGTTGTATGTAACAATTTTGTGTGAGTGTGCGTGTGTCTGTGTAGCACAGGTGTAGGTGTGAGCGTTGCTAGTTTTATTGCAAATGTGTGTAATGAATGTAAATTAGTAAAAAGTTTTCATGTAGAGCTGAGGTGTGTATGGGAAAAGGAAGCGTAGCAAAAGTAACCTAAGGCAAGCAAGGATCTCTGTCTAAGTGTGAGTGCGAGTGTTATGAATGGAACTCGAATTAGGATGTGCGTGGGTTAATAATTATGAGCACTTTGAATACATTTATACATTTCTGCACTGTTCAAATATGTAAAAGCAATGACCGTCTAAGCCAATTAGTGAAAAATGCAAATGAGCTCAGGCGTTAGACATTCTTATAAATGTTAATTGGCCCTTTAACTAATCACATTCAAATGGCAAAAACACCATTTTGCACTTTGAAAAGTTGAAAGTTTAATTCTTCGAGAAACAACAGCTGCAACTTATTAGATGCGTCCTGCTTTATGCAAAACCAAAGGCAACATTGGTCTGGGTCCGATGTCCTGGACCGCACACGCCCACCCCCTCGACCGCCTCGGTCCATTTAAAATAAGCAAAGCAAACTAACAAAATTCGTTTATCAACGCCATGCTGTCTGGCAGAGAGCTCAAGGAAAGTTCAAGCAAGGTGCAAAATAATTTGTTGCAATCAGCTTAGCACGAGGCAGGCAGGCAGGACCTTACCCAGGCATGGGGCTGGCAAGTTTTCAATTTAAGTTGAATTATTATGACCTTAATTAACACGTCGTTTCATCATCCGATGCAGTACTGGTACTTCTTATGCTTTTGTTGCAGATTTTTGGCATGGATCCTCCACCCGAGCACCCTGAGCTGCTGATTCGATTTTCTGCAGACATGCATTTTCGCCTTGGGTAGAGCTGGTGGTGACCCTAATCCCTGCGCCAAGTAACTGTTGCTGTTGAGCCTGAGCCTGCAGGGGTGAGGGGGTTTTACTAATTTTGGTTTTAATTAAATTCAAACTATGTTTGACGCTGCTGGCACTGACGGCCACCTCAATGATGATAACACATTCAGCACCGGAATGCAAATTGAAAAGGGCTAAACTGAAGTTAAAGCCGTCTACAAATCAGTCAGTGAGGCAGCCAGCCAGCCATCCCCGCGCCATATGATTTCTTTTTAATTTCCCCCAGGTATTTACGGGGAAAATTTAATAATAACAAATATGAGGACAGCGCTCAGCAAGTAATTCCATGTGTATTTGTAAGCAAACACTAGCAATGGGAACAACACTAACCGTGCAGGGGGCCTCCCCCACCACCACTTCCATTTCGTTGTGTCTGGTCTAGAAATGGGCGCGTGTCGACACGAATACGCACGGCCGAAAATTGGTTAAACATGACACGGTACCTCGCGGCACGAAAACGAAAATAAAGTAAGTAGTTTTTCTTTTATTTTCTTAACTCTCAAAGTGGCTAATTTACTCGCTAGTGAGCATGTAAAATGCCGAAACAACAATCCAGCAAACACGTGCTTACATTTTAAGCATTTAAATAAATAGGTTTTCCATATTAGAAGCACACACCAGCCAGGGAAAATCTACTTAAAAAATAAAAATAGGGGTAAGTTACCTTCGTCTGATTTCTATTCAACTTGATGAAATCATGGAAAAGCATAATACACTGTTAATTGCGCAATTTGGAGGCGATGTCATTTAAGACAAAAAGTTTTTCTCACTTTAACTTCTTTTTCGACCGATCATTCATACTGCAGCTATATGCTATAGTCATCCGATTTTGATAAAACTTTGTAGAAATGTGTCCAAAGTAAATAAAATAAGTGTATGCCAATGATAAGGACGTTTTCATTAAAAAAAAAAGTTTTTCTCGCTAGAACTAGTTTTTCGACCGATCGTTCCTATGGGAGCTATATGCTATAGTCATCCGATTTCAACCAATCTTTGTAGAATTGTGTAAAAGTATATAGATTAAGTGTATGCCAATGATAAGGACGTTTTCATTAAAAACAAAAAAGTTTTTCTCACTAGAACTAGTTTTTCGACCGATCGTTCCTATGGGAGCTATATGCTATAGTCATCCGATTTCAACCAATCTTTGTAGAATTGTGTAAAAGTATATAGATTAAGTGTATGCCAATGATAAGGACGTTTTCATTAAAAACAAAAAAGTTTTTCTCACTAGAACTAGTTTTTCGACCGATCGTTCCTATGACAGCTATATGCTATAGTCATCCGATTTCGACCAAACTTAGTGAAATCATGGGAAGGGATAGTAAACTAAGAAATACGGACTTTGGAGGCGTTTCCATTAAAAACAAAAAAGTTTTTCTCTTTAAGACTAGTTTTTCAACCGATCGTTCCTATGGCAGCTATATGCTATAGTCATCCGATCCGGCCGGTTCCGACAAATGTGCAGCGTATTTGTACCAAAAGACTTTGTGCAAAGTTTGGTGAGAATAGCTTTAAAACTGACGGAGGAGATAGCATAGAAACAGACGGACAGACGGACAAGGCTAAATCAACTCAGCTCGTCATGCTGATCAAGAATATATATACTTTATGTGGTCGGAGATGCTTCCTTCTATGCGTTACAAACATCCGGACAATTTTATAATACCCTCTGCAAGGGTATAAAAACATTAAGTGAAGGGGATATTCTAGAGCAGCGTTGTTCAAGAAGAGCGAGGCCAAAAAGTGAGAGTGTATGGGTGTGCGATATTAAAGCGACGCAGCCCAGCTTTGAACTGCCCTCAACGACGGCTGTGCAGCGAATGAAGGCAAAGATAGCGCTGCTTACGCTCATATGCGTGTAAATAGCCGATTGCATTCGGTCCTGGGGGCTATGGAAGAACATCGCTGTCCTAGAGCCCTGTATGGCTGGAGTCAAAGTGCCATTTAATTCATGTCTTAAAAAAAAAGTTTAAGTAAATCAAGTCAAAAATTGTTTTCTTTCGAACAAACAGATCAAGCTCCAAATAGCTCAAGCTCTAAACAGATCAAGCCACAAGTAGATCAAGCTTCAAACAGATCAAGCTCCAGTGGTTCTATAAATCAGATGACTTCATCTAAAATGCGTCAATCCGTGACCAAAATTCTCAACTGTGCAGTTCGCTATGCTCCGCTCCTTTCTCGAAGAAAGATGGGTAAATATTTACTTTCCATCTATATATTCCAAAAAAAATATCCTCGATGGACCGCGAATTATAAGGAATTTACTTGCAGAAATTAATTGGCGGTCTTCTTGTAATTGAATTTTGAAATTTGCGTTTTTGCCCACATGAAATATTTTTTATCGCATATGCTTTTCGAATTATGTTTCTGATTTAAATAAATTCAATGCAAATTTTGAACAAGTTTAATATTTACCCTATTTCTTATTCGACTCCGACTATGAAAATGGCACTTGACATAAAATTTCTGTTCTATTCGATACAAGATCTGAACACAATCTGTCTGACTGCCAAGGCAGCCAGCACAAATTGTTTTTAATATGTGCCATATTAATTAAAGAATGTGATTGCTAAACATACTACTTAAAATGGTATTAGTAGTTGAAATCCCTGGTAGGGGACAATGGAGAAATTCACCTCCATCTTCTGGAATTAATCCAGCTATGCGTTTGCTGTAACCCTTTGTGCTGTAGTCGCCAGTCAGACCAGCTACGATCAAGGGGACGCGAGCTTGAAGGATGGATTAAAATCATGTTCTGTTCTTCATAACGCCACTGTGGTGGCCATCATAGTCAAAGTATTTTAATTTTTCGGTAATTGTTTAGTAGAGCTACCCCTCACCAAAAATTCTGAAAAAAATATCCTCGATGGACCGCGAATTTACAAGAACTATGACGTCTACAGATCGCGGGGGACTCCCGCGGTTTAATGGTAAAAATAATTTGAAAGTAGCATTTTTTGTATAAAAAAACAGATTGTGCTATTTACCGACTTTTTCTTCGTTTCCTAGTATGAAAATGGCGCTATACATTGAATGAAACTGCTGTAAACTATTTTCCACACCACCAATTTGAGGTATAGTTCAAGGCGCGTTTTTTTTTTTATGTGGTTTCCCCAGAAGGCCTAGTCCACATGTGCTCAACAATGTGAGATGGTCGCTGGAAAATAAATGTTAATGCCATTGACTACCAAATATAGTTTTAAGATACTCACCACAGAGGCTATACCTCCTTACGATCCTTCCGCCGCTTCCTCCTCATCCAATCCATTCGCCGCTTCCTGTTCCAATCCATCCACCCCTTCCTCCTGTTCCAATCCTTCGACCGCTTCTTCCTCTCCCTCTTCCCTCTTCCTTTCCACCCAAATTCGTTTTCCAAGAAATTGATCTCACCAGCTACTCTTACAGTGTCCCAAACAACAAACTTTGCTATTTGCGAAATACTGAGTGAGGACTCAGCAAAGAATGTGTTTTTGCGGACACTTTCAAAAAACTCGCACTGCATTTTTTGCTTCTTCTTATGAGCTCCTTTCTGGACGGTCATTATCTTCCTACACCGGAAAAGTCCATTCGCTGCCGTGCACTTTGAACCGCATTTTGGACACGTTTTGACCAATTGCATTATCTCCTCATCCGACTTAGCGAAAAACTTCATTAGCGTATTTACGCAACTTGGGCAACTCATTTTTCGTCGATGTGATTGGTGGTCAGAGTTTACAACGAATATTTTGCTTACCAGAAACAATTTTTTCAATTTATAAATGACAGTTAAGGCAAAAAACAATCTGTTTTTTATACAAAAAAATGTAACTTTCAAACAATTTTTACCATTGAACCGCGGGAGTCCCCCGCGATCTGAAGTCGTCATAATTCTTGTAAATTCGCGGTCCATCGAGGATATTTTTTTCAGAGTTTTTGGTGAGGGGTAGCTCTACTAAACAATTACCAATTTTTCTTAGCCTCCTAAGTTGCAACTGCCTTTAAATGGTTGTGAGCTGCACAGTCTGAGTTATTCTTTGGCGACGATCAGCAGAAATGTTGGAAACATTCGCTGCTGCTGCTGATTTGAATGGAATGGATAGTATGACTGTTGCGGTTGCCAAGGCAGAGCTTGATGTGAGCTTAGAATAACTTGCTGCTGCTGTGATGGAGTGGTTACTATTGGCCGCTGCGTCATGGATACTGGCTGCATTTGCTGCTGTTGAGCGACCGTTTGTTGCTTCTGCTGACCGGATGTTTGGTCCTGCTGCTGACTAGGGCTGAAGCATTGCCGAAGCGTACGCTGAATCGGTGGTGTTGGCATACGAGGAAGCATCTGCTGGAATGGCTGGGTTGGTTGCTGCTGTTGAGTTTAAAAAGCTTCAGGTAGATGCATTTTGGCCATCTCAACATATCTTTTCCTCGTTCCTGCGTGCCTGACAGGAATTGTAGGCTTCGAGTCAATTTTACTGGCTTCTTCATTTGAATGGTACCGAATACGGTTCCAATGCTTCGCACAAGCCGTTTCATATGTTTAACAATCAGATTCACTCTCAGATCCTCTCTAATCGTGCGATTCCTGACATACCAAGGTGCATCCGTAATGGTCCTTAATATTTTATTTTGAGCAACCTGAATTCGGTGAAATTGGGACTTACAAATCAGAGAACCCCTAACTGGAACTGCATACTGCCAAATCGGTGAGATTAGCTGCTTATAAAGGATAACTTTCGTATTTAGGGGCTGCTTACTGTCGCCAGAGATCATCCAATTTATTTTTTTGGCTCTATTTTGCAGTTTTCCAACAGTAGACGTTACGTGTTGAGTGAATAGCAGTTTCTTGTCCATCCTCACACCAAGATATGGATGATGCTAATCCATGACCCTTGGCGACAAGATAGGCTGCTGTACATTCCGCCATGTGTGAAAAACATGCTTTGTTTTTGATGCATTGATTCTTATACACCATTTCCTGGCCCAAACCGTGATAGTGTCCAAATTCGCAATAGCATCTTCTTGAGTGTTAGCTGTCGATAAAATGGCAGTGTCATCAGCATATGTTGCCAGCATATGTACCTTCGTGCATCTTAAAGCAACGCGCAAACTCGCTTGCCTATCCTATTCACATCTTATTTTCCAAATCACTTGAGCAGTCTAAATTTCCTTCTACTTGGAAAGAATCTTTTATTATTCCCTTACACAAAAAGGGGTCACGGTCTGATATTTCTAACCTATACCTAAACTCTTTGAACAAATTACAAACTTTCAGCTTCAACATTCATGTTTCCCGTTTATCTCACCGAATCAGCATGGATTTGTCAAAAATAGATCCATTACTACAAACTTACTTGAATTTACTTCTACAGTAATTCAAGGCTTTACTCAAGGCAAGCAAACAGATGTTATTTTTACTGATTTTAGTAAGGCTTTTGACAGTGTTTCTCATTGTCTTTTAGTTCTGAAATTGCGTTTGTTGGGATTTCCGTTGAGTCTTCTTAATTGGATCTCATCTTATCTTCAGTCTAGAACTCAGAAAGTTGTATTTAATAGTTGCACCTCTTATCCAGTATCTGTGACCTCCGGAGTTCCTCAGGGCAGCCATCTTGGACCTCTTCTCTTCGTGCTATTTATTAACGACCTGCCTCATGTAATTAAGTATTCTCGTGCATCTTTCTGAGCCATAACTCGCCCAATGATTCTGCTTTGCTTCAGGTTGATTTGAATTCCATATACTCGTGGTGCTCTAACAATTTGTTGCACTTAAACCGGGACAAGTGTAAGTCTATGACGTTTTATCGTAGAATCTTCTTTTTGATTAAATATTTATTGAATTCTTATCAGCTTGAACAGGTCGAATCTTTTCATGATCTGGGTATTACCCTTGATCATAAATTACATTTTGGCACTCACATTGAACTCACTGTGAATAAAGCCATGGGTTTGCTAGGTTTTATTAAGCGCTGGTCTAAAGAGTTTAATGATCCCTACACGACTAAGCTGTTATGTACACCCCTAGTGAGGCCTATCTTAGAATTTGGGTCGTGTATTTGGAACCCCCAATCAATAACCCTCTGTAGGCGCATTGAATCCGTCCAGAAGCAGTTCCTTTTGTTTGCCCTTCGCAACTTGAGTTGGGACCCACAATTGAGGCTTCCCCCTTACTTATCCAGACTAAAGCTTTTAGACTTACCAAGCTTATACAGGGTAACATTGACGCAGAGTTCCTACTTGGGTGTGTGAGCTTTAATGTCCCATCAAGACGAACACGTAACTTTATACCCTTGAGGCTTCCTTTGGCCCCTTCTTTATATGCCGCCAATTGTCCGCTTCGTATTCTGTGTAGGGATTATAATAAGATCTTTCCTCTTCTCAGTGATATCATTTCCGATGAAGGCCTTCGCTCTTTTATTCTCTACAATCTTGCCCTTATTTTGCTTTAAGTACTTTTTTGAACTCCCTTCTGATCACCAACGCTGCGAGTAGGGGCGTAGCTGGTCATTGTGACCAATAAAGTACCCCCAACGGATCAGAAGGCGTTCAATTTAAACTTTGTTTTCCTTTTCACCATTTTCTTGTTGTATTATATTGTAACTGTGTCTAGAAGACGTTGTTGCAATTAAAATAAAATAAATAATAAAAAAAAATAATAAGCCTTCTGGGGCTGGACATTTGCCTGTTAAAGGCAGAGGCGAAGGCATGTCAGCAGTATAAATAGAGTAAAGCACAGGACCAAGGACACTTCCTTGCGGAAGACCAGCAGTAATCGATTTTGAACTGGAACGAGTACCTGAACAACATTCAACAACAAAGGTTCGATCTGTTAAATAGCTATATAAGATGAAATTTGCGTTTTTGCCCACATGAAATATTTTTCATCGCATATGCTTTTCGAATTATGTTTCTGATTTTAATAAATTCAATGAAAATTTTGAACAAGTTTAATATTTACCCTATTTCTTATTCGACTCCGACTAGGAAAATGGCACATAAAATGAAACTGGTGAAAACTATTTTCCTCATCATCAATCTGAGGTATTGTTCAAGGCACGGGTTTTTTAATGTGTGGTCCCCAGAAGGCCTAGTCCAATGCTCAACAATGTGAGATTGTGGCTGAAAAATGAATATTAGTGCCATGGACGAGCAAATATAATTTTAGCATACACACCACAGTGGCTTAACATCCTCATTCGCCAATCCTTTCACCGGTTACTCCATTCCCAATCCTTCCCCCCCCCCCCCTCCCCATCCTCCTCCACCAATTCCTTCCCTCTTCCTGTTTTTGGTAAATATAACAGTGGTAATGCAATAGATGCACCACAGATGAAGACTAAAAGAAACCTCTCAATTCTGCGCCTCAGGTAAAATATTAAAAATAAAAAAAAGAAAGCGCGGATTTTTTTTATTTTTAATATTTTCCTGCAGCGCAGAATTGAGAGGTTTCTTTTAGTCTTCATCTGTGGTGCATCTATTGCATTACTACTGCGACTGCGTCGCTCTTTTTGTGGTGATTCTCCTCCCATAAATGAATGTCTTTATTAAGGTTATACATTCTCCCAAAGGACAAGAATATCTCGTGGGTTCCTTGAGAACGCCACAAAGACGTCTTATGAAAGACGTCTTTGACCAGATAACCAAGATATAGGTCTTTGCTTATATTTTAGGTGTGGGCGCGTGCAAAATATTTTCAGTTTCATAAAATACAATATTAATTTATAGGTGCAGGATGTCCATGAAGAAGATAAATGTGGACTAGTCCCGTCTTTTGGGGCACCACTTGGAAAAGATCCTTCTGCGGTTTACGTGGAGTAGGCCTCCTGGGGGAAACCACGTTAAAATGTGCGCCTTGAACTTTACCTCAAAAAGGGGGCCTGGCAAAGAGTTCAAAACAGATCCAAAAGGTGTGAAGTTTTCCTCAATTTCACCCACAAATTCAAGCAAACTTTCTTCTTACTCATATGCTAAGAATATTTTCTAAATATTTATTTACAAAAACAAGCAGAATTCGAAAAGCAGTTGTGATCGAGAATATTTTATATGGGCAAAATCGCAAATTTCAAAGATCATTTACAAGAAGACCATGGTCGAGCGCCAATTGATTTCTGCACGTAAGTTCTTCATAATTCAAGGTCTATCGAGGACATTTGTATCAAAATTTTTGGAAGATGTAAATGGATAGTAAACACTTACCGAAAGATGCTCCATGGTCGAACTGAGGGACGTGCAGTGGGTCGAGCGCATTGGCCCGTTACTGCACACACTGTAGTTACATCGCGGATTTGTCGGTTTCTAACCACGTATGCGGCGGCTTCTGCCTCTGGGGTAGTGCCTGTGAAGCCTCCATTAAATCGGTTGCGCGATGCAGAATAACATATTGCGGAGAATGCTTGGTACTCCCCGGTATTCGCATAGCTCCTCCACTTATAGAGTCCTTGGCATTCTACCAGCAGATTAAGAGACCGCTTGCTGGCCCATACAAAACGTCTCTCCAATCAGCTGGCGACATAAAAGATACGGAGACTGCTCAAGAGCATCATCAGTTCAACCTATGAATTCACGGAGTGCGAACAACAAGCCATTACCAAACTTTGTTTAAGAAAAAAGTTGACACAAATAAAATTGAAGTTGCATTATTTTTATCATTTAAAAACAGGATTTTTTTGACCATTTCATCTTAGGATGTTATAGCGGACCTTTTGGTAAATGTCTATTATATGTCCTTCCTCGTCAACAGTAACTTGGTCGAACAACACAATATATACTTTAAGCATACTTACGAGCAAAACAAATACTGCTCCGCAGTATATATCGACATAAACAGGCTTTTTATCATCAATGGCATGAAGCCAAAAGCAAATATGTGCTTGGAGTTCCACAAGGTAGCGTCCAAGGACCAGTTTTACACTCGCTTTACACATCTGATATGCCAGAGCCAATTCCACAACTACCTGCGACTGGGGAACATTCCGAAGGCCTGGGAAAAAGACCAGATCGTTATGATCCACAAAGCCCGGAAGAGTCCTTCAGAGGTCGAAGAATACCGGCCAATTAGCTTGCTTTCGTCGGTGTCGGTGCCACTTTCGCCAACAACACAGCCATTTTGGCCAGACATCCCTGTGTCGACAGCGCCACGGACATCCTACAGCAGTACATGTACCGCTTTTGCAGATGGCCAAGGCGCCACTCCAGTATTGGAATAAAACAAGCAAAGTGTGCCAATGTCACCTTCACGATAAGGAGAGACAACTGCCCCGGAGTCTTCATGGAAGATCAACTTCAAGCTCATCTTCAAGGACACAGATACCTGGAAGATTACCTTGACTGGTGTTTGACATTTGGCTTTCAAATAAGCCAGCTAACAAAGGGCTGCTCAACTGGGGTGGATGCTAAATAGCAGAAGCAAATTGTCCTTGAAGAATAAGGTGACGAAAAATTAATGGTGTCAGAGTCGGAAGAAGACTTAAGAGAATATTTCCATCGCAACTCTCAGGACAACGAATATGAACCTGCCACACCATTTTCATTTTATTCATTTTATAGTTTAGCAATGTTCTGTCTTACTTTAACGGGGCCTACTTAGGAACGACAACAAATTATTTTTAATTACAAACAAGGATTAAGAGGAAATTATATGAGAGTACTTATTATAGCTTAGACTAAGGTAACGGAAGGGTTCGTGATGAGCGTAGTTCGTCAGGCAAGGCTGAAGGTAAATTGGATACAAATTTCTAGTAGCGCGTTGTGTAACAGCAATGTTTATTTGAGATAACAAAGCGATAGAGTCAATTTCCCCGGATAAGAGTTTATGAATAAAAAGTACACTATGGCATGTACGGCGGTTCTGAAGAGAAGGCAGGTCGATAAGGCATAATCTATCCTCATACGGCGGAAGATGGAGGGAAGGATCCCAATTTAAGCCTCGGAGAGCGAAAATTAAGAACTGTTTTTGAACCGATTCTAGTTGATGTTGATATTTTTGATAGTACGGAGACCAGACACACGACCCAATTCAAGAATTGGCCTCACAAGGGAGACATATAGTTGCTTGGTGACGTAGGGGTCATTAAATTCCTTGGACCATCTTTTAACAAAATCGAGAACTCTCCTTGCCTTGTTTGCAATGATTGCCATATGACTATTAAAACATAACTTGGGAACAAATTGAATACCCAAATCATCTACTTTATAGATGCGTTCCAGTGGGATGGTATCAATCTTATTATCAAACTAGTAAGGTTGATTTCGACTAAAAGTCATACATTTACACTTGACTTATTACATACAATTACACTGCGAAAGTCGAAAAAAAGACATGACCAAACTCGACAGATCCCCCCTATTTCGGGTTCTACACAGAGAAAACAAAATTAGCTGCACGCCACGTGTAGAAACGACAATCCTAAACGAAACGCAGTTTACCTTGCAAAATCTCACACGAAAATGTAGAAAGCAGAAAGATGCTCGTGGCGTTTATAAAAAACAACACGAACGTGTAGAAATAAAAAGTTAACGAGACACCGATAATTGGATTTGGGTTGGAATTTGATTGAAAGAGATAAGAGAAACTTATCGTTACCGCTCTGATAAAGAAAATCCTTCTGTTGATTAACCGATCGCCGAACGAACTATCTACAAAAATTGCAAATTTATGATAGTCCCATTTACAATAACACCTTAACCTGGGACGACCATATAAATAATGCAACCGAAAAAACATACAGAGAACTAAGACAATTAAGATTCTGTATTTGTTTAATTTGACTTGACTTTCAACATTTTTGGCGTTTCCATTGGCACAAGGTCTTGAGCCTGAAATACTCAAAGCGACTGTGGGCATTTTTATTTTTCTAGAAAGTAATTAAAACTCCACCACATTAGGTGCCGGCTGAGCCAAACACAAGGACGCACGCTGTACAATTTTGGCACTCGTGTGTAGCCCTCGCCCATCTCTAGTCTGGACTTCCGCTTGGCTAAATTTGTTTGCACTTTTTGCGCTTTCTCTAGCTGCTGCTGCCCCACATCATAATTTCATTTTGAAATGTTTGCCTAAGCGACCAACCATTGGGCTGCTGTTCCCACACAGCATTCTTTCTGTTTTGTAGCCTGACATATGGCGCTAAGACTGACGCCGCCGCCACATTATTAAACTTCTTCACTTTCCGTTCAGCTGAGAGGCCCAACTAAAACTGTGTGGCGGGGGCGGCTCATTTAACAAACTAAAGAATGCCAACCCTTAAAAACATCCCAGCACGTGTTTTGCATATATTTACTCCAAACAGACCTCCTCTCTGACCCCCTCTCTTAGCTACCTAACTTAATTACATGCAAAAGTGGGAAAACCAAAAACAGCTAAGAAAAAAACCAAAAAATTTAATTGTGCGTTAAATTGCCAATAAACATGGCCTGCATATTAATGGACAAACAAGTGTCAACAATGCACAAACAACAGATGGAATGAGTTAAACTTATTCCGCTATTAAAAACAGTTTTGATACTGTAAGTCATTGTTCGGAGCGTCGCTATCTTTAAAAAATGCTCTGCGGCAGTGAAGTCGACTTGTCGAAAATATCGAGTCCGGTTCGGCAACAGTATAATTCTTCTTTTTTTTAAATATCGATTTAAATCGAAATAAACATAACATATAATAGGAAACTATTCTTTTTTAATATGGTCACACTATTTCGGTACGAATTGGGTGAATTCCCGGTATTAATTAGCTTTTTGGGAAAAAATGTGAACTGTTTTCAATCAATAAAATAGGTGTATGAAGCTGAACATTAATCTGTAGTTTATAAATACAATTATTTGGTTGTAAAAGATAAGTTATTAGGAAAATATAGCTAAATGGGGACTTAATAGCCATTAAAATTGTATTAGATGGGCCGTGGGCGTCACTGAAGTGCCGAGGAGAGAAGGCTCATTTGGCGACTCCGAGATGAAGGAAAAACGTATAAATCCATTGCCATGTTAATAAAACGTTCTCGAAACTTCTTAACCAATGCCTTAAAACCGGAAAAAATAGGTGAAACTCGGGGAGCACCTAGAAAATCATCATCTAAGGCCGACGATCGCATGGTTCAGTTGGTTGAACGCGACCCGTTCAAGTCTTCCAGGACGATTGCCAATGAAATTGGGAATATTGTGTCATCCCGGACCGTTCGGCGACGATGGGCAATAGCAAACCTACCAGGAAGGTTTGCTCTCAGGGTTCCTTTGCTACGGTCGGCAAATTTACAGATGAGGAAAAAATTTTCATTAGATCGTAGAACCTGGTGCGGACCGGAGGGTGAGAAATAATGGCCCAATATCCTCTGGAGTGATGAAACCAAAATAAATTTATTTGAAAATGATGCCAAAAGGAATGTTCGTTGACCGAAAGTCAAAGAATTTGATCTCAAATACACATTTAAAACTGTGAAACATGGAGGTGGTAGCCCAATGGTATAGGGCTGCTTCTCATGGTATGGTGTTGGCCCGATTCATCGTATTGAAGGAACAATGGACAGATTCGTATACAAAGATCTATTGAAGACGGTGATGCTACCATATTCCGAGGATAATATGCCACTTTTATGGAAGTTCCAGCAGGATAATGACCCAAAGCACGCCTCTCAAGTATTGAAGGATTGGTTCCGTGAGCAAGATGTGGATGTTCTTGAGTGGCTAAGTCAATCCCCGGACCTCAGTCCCATCGAGAATCTCTGGGGTGAACTCAAAAGAGAGGTCGGAAAACCTTTTTATCAAAATAAAAATCAACTTTGGGAATTTGTCCAAAGAGCATGGTACAAAATTCCAATTGGAACTTTTCGCAAGTTAATATCCTCCATGCCAAGGCGAATGGAGAAAGTTTTGCGAAATAATGGCGGATATACCGGTTATTAGCTGCCAAATACTTAGTTTAATATAAAACAAGAACAAAAATAGTGAAAAATTGATTTAATTTATACTTTTATCTTCGAACACCTATTATTGTGTCCAGCCAAAATTGGCGGATTTAAGGAAATATTTAATTTTGTTGTATATTAAAGGGTTTGTAAAACTGTTATGACTTTTTGTTTAAAGACAGTTAATATAAGTTTTGAAAAAAACTTTGATTTGTTGAGATTAGAGAAGATATGAATTAGAAATAAAAAGTTAAAAACGAAAAAAAACACACCTGTTATTTTGTTCATGAGTGTAGGTGTATACCAGATTCAAATCGAGTTTGTTTCAGATTTGGAAAATTCCTCCCCCTCCCCCTTTTAAGCGCAAAAAACTGTCAGAGCCACAATTTTTAAGTTAGACCCTCGAGACTATATATCATGTTGGGCCCAATATCTATCTATTCTGAAAAGATCAAGAACATCGGACAAAAAACAACGAAGTTGTATACGAATCAATTTTGCTTGTGGGAGAGAGGGGGTATTGCATTGTCAGCTATCGCGCGCGGCCGCATGTGCGCATGCGTTTGTGTGCATGTTGGAGTGTGAGTGTGTGTGTATGTAAAGAAAAACACACGAAATCAAGGGAACAGGGTATTTTGTAGTCGGGGCACTAGACTACAACTCCCTTACTTGTTTTTGAAGATATCGAGCTGAAATTGTGCACAGATATCTTTAAGCTACACACTACACATATATCGGAACCGCGAAAATCGGATGGTCACTTCTTGTAGCCGCCATACAAATTTTTTTTAGTTTTTATACCCTGATATACACAGAGTATATTAAGTTTGTGCAAGAGTATGTAACAAGCAGAATGAAGCATCTCCGACCCTTTAAAGTATATGTATTCTTGATCAGCATCAACAGCCGAGTCGATCTAGCCATGTCCGTCTGTCTGTCTGTCCGTCTGTCCGTCTGTCCGTATGAACAAACAGATCTCAGAGAGGTAAGAGATAGAGGTTTGACATGTATGGGACATTTGCTTCTTATACTTGCAGTCAGATCAAGTTTATTTTCAATTTTTGCCAGGCCCCCTCCCGCCCCAGCAATTTGTAAAAAGCGTCATATCTCCCACAGTTTTATAGATAGAAGGTTCGTTCTTTTTGGACATATTTAGTAATCTGGATTATTTATCGATCCGCCAAAGAAATGGTAACGATCAATTGAACGAGTTATAAGGCAAACAAACAATTATGGGCAGCACCGGTCGCAACGGTGGAGGGCAGCACTTCACAGGTACAGAGTATGTTATAGTCGGGCTTGACCGACTTTTTTTCTTGTTTTATTCAATATCCCAATGACTCAAGACATAAAGCTTATAAATTAAGTCATTGGTCACAAAAGTTTTAAGTCTATTTATACTTCGGCACAGACGAAGTTAGCTTTGCTTTCTCGTTTTTTGTATAAATCAATTTTATACAAAATAAATGGTCAAACTATGAAGATGGCGAGGAATCCACAACACCACAAAGCGGCAGCAGTCTTTGCCTGTCACGTGTCAGTCGAACAGCCGTCTATACATGCCAGCAATGCCATAACTGCTTGGGAATGGCGCTCTCCGTTGGATTTTCTAAATTGAAGTTCACAATTTTATATGAAAAGTGAAAGTAAGTGTGGTTACTAGATCAGGTTGTTTCTTCTTGTTTAATTGAATCCACTTGGCATTTAAAAATCGGTTTTAACTGCTTCAACAAATTAACGAAAATCCTGTTCGCAGCATTTTGACAAACACTTGATTCCGGTATCAACAATCAATCAACAGCATTATGAAAACGGAGTTTTCCTGTAACATAGTAGAACCGCAAAAGATTTCTCCATACAACTGCTTTGAAAATAAAAATAGTCAAATTCCGGTAGATACTTCCGCACAGAGAAAAAAATTATATTTTGAAATATCCATTTGATGATTTTGGTACCTATTGGGACTGGATAAGTCTTTAGTATCCTTTTAATCATCCAACGGAGCTGAAAATCGTCAAAGAATGATCATTTTTCATTTTAAGCTCCGTTGGATGATTAAAAGGATATTAAAGAAGATTAAAAGGATGTTAAGGGCATATACAGCTCAAATGGATCGGAAAACAAACAATTATGGGCAGCACCTGTCGCAACGGTGAAGGGCAGCTCTTCACAGGTACAGAGTATGTTATAGAACATTTATACAAGGTGGGCCAAAAGAAGTCACCGGGCCAAAAGAAGTCACCCTATTGGAAGATACTCTTATTTTTACAAATTTACAAAAAGCATGACTGACTGCTTTTCAGACGGCCTATATGTAACGTATTCCCAAGTTAGGAAACCACCCAAGCTTTTCATTTACGCTCCGGAGCAGAAAACAAAACATTCAACAAAGCATTCCGTGTATCGTGCATACACATAAAATGAATACTGTCATTCTTAATTATTTTCCTAACATTTGCGTCATCTGTTAACGATAGCTAATTTTTGATCGGAAAACCAAATTTCGTGTTGAATCGTGAATGGACGAAATAAGTGCAATAATAATTTTTAGCAAATCGAAGTGCCAGGAGATAGAAACAAATCAAATTGCAGAACCTCATCCCTCGCCACTGCAAAAACCTATCAACGCCACGATAAGCAAATCAAAATGTCAAGGGATTGTAACAAGGTGTTAAGGTCTTATGGGCGTCCAACTTTCAAACGATCCAATAAACCAATGTAATACACACCATTTTGATGGTACTGACTACATAACCTGTTGATGTTATTGTTTATGTTCGTTTGGACGGCTTCCACCAGGTTCCAATCTTTCAGTTGACAATCGATGCGACTCAGGAGTAATCAGGTATCATCCAATGTAACACACCGCATAATTAAGTCCTTTCATTTGTACTTCGAAACGAAAGGCGAGATAGAAAACCACTTTAATCGCAATGTAATAATGTTTAGAAATTTTGTCATAATTAACAAAGCTTGCTCATTAAATTAACGATAAAAAATCTTTGAAAGAAGTTCCACTTGTGAGCAAGACAAATGATTTATTAAACCACGGAATTAATTCGAACATCCTAACCCATTTTCGACGATTATAAGTAATATTTAAAGCTATATTCCATACAGAAACACATAATGAGAGCAAGAGAGCAGAGAGTGTAGTCTGAATCGAGATTTCATACTGACTTGAATGCATTTTCAAACTTGAGTCAAAATCACTGTTTTTAACAATCCCTAATGCCAAACAAAACTGAACGGGTACTAGGACCAAAGAACTGCAACAAACAAGTTTTATGTTCACTTCCTTCAGAGATTAAAAATGAAATCACTAATTCAAATAACAGAACCGAAATAGAGAAATACAGTAGATTTTAAATCTAAAAAAAAGGCCTACTTCTTTCCTAGCAAATATTTACAAAATTTCTATTTATATATTTTCTCTCCTTTTTTTAGTAAAAAAAAGATTATAAAGTATGCCTTGATTTTAGTGTCTGTAGTGTACATTTAGATCTACCCGAGCCCTGTTCCAATTTATCATTAGTGCTAAGGCAGTCAAGGCTACACAATACATTTCCTACGGATTTAGAAAAAAAAAAATACAAATATTTTTACAAGCCCCAAAATTTGGAAAAAAAAAACCAAACAAATTTTTTTCATTTCCCAAACAAAACACAAAAGCTAAGAAATGGAATCGTGTCGCACTCGTACCACTGCTAAGATTAAGTGCACGGTGCATAATCCCAGTAAAGGCGATAAGAATGTAAGTGAACTTTGTAACACAGATGATGTATGCCTGGGCTATATCGGTGCCCATAAACCTCAACAGGAGGATGTGAAGTTCACCGATGATGAGAAGAAAACCATTGGGGAGCTAAAGGCGCTGTATCTGGAGACCATCAAACTGGATGTGGATCTGCAGCGTGACATTTACAACATGGAAAAGTCATACGAGGCGCGGCACAATTCCATCTTTGACAAGCGCAAGAAGATTCTGGAGTAAGTGGGGCGAATGGAGAGTTGTGTAGTAGTAACATCTCGTCTCTTTTAGTGAATTTCGCAAGCAAAACCATGGCGATTCCACGCCAAATGAGAATGTCTCAAACTTTTGGCTAAAAGTTCTCAAGGCCTCCTACACCGAGTTCATCAGCAAGAAGGATGAAGTGATTTTAGGGGTAAGAACCGAGATTATTGAAACACTTCCGTTATACTCATCCTGCCTCTCAGTTCTTGTCAGACATACGAGCCAAACTATACAATGATCCCGTAGTGAAGTTCGTGATTGAATTTCATTTCGATCCCAATGAACACTTTACAAATCGCGTTTTAACCAAGACTTACTTTTTGAACTGCATTCCCGATCCGGAAGAACCGATATCGTATGACGGGGCAGAGATCTATAAATGTGAAGGTTGCAGCATTGACTGGACAGAGCACAAGGATGCCGAGAGAAATGGTAGATTGATGGGGAAAAGTCTTAAATGAAATATTAAATTATTTTTTTCCCCTTTTTTGAAGATCAAACTTCTTTCTTCGATTTCTTTTCGCCGCCTACTCTGCCCGATGACAATGATGATCCCAACTACTGTGATGTCAATGTAAGTTTATCAAGTATGAAGTTAAAGAATCTCTGTTAAACCGCAAACTGATTAGGCCATCTTACAAAACGATTTCGAGCTGGGATTTTATCTTAAGGAGCGGGTCATACCAAAAGCGGTGATGTTTTTCACTGGAGAAATTGCCGATTGTCAGAGTACTGATGATTCGGAAACTGAGACCGAGGAGAGCGACGATGAATCTGATGAAGAGGAGGAAGAGTCGTCTCCCAATGGCACCGACAAGTAGTTTAAATATTTTGTTTTTATTTTGTTAACTTTGAAAAACGCATTTCAACAATTGTTTTTTGTCCGTCCTAACATGTGAAGCAGCTACCAAATAAACATTTCAGTCATCTGTTCCAAATAAAGTTCACAGGTTTTAACTCATTATTTCAGCCAAGGGTATAAATTAGACAGAGTTGTTAATCTAGAGCAAAGCCGAAGATTTGCTTTGTAGCATGCAAATCCAATAAATACTATTGAATGTGTCAACTCAACCAGTTGGCTGTTAAGAAAACCAAGTAAAGGCTTAAGTGAAGTCACCCTTAAGACTTGGCATCTGGATTTTTAAAAGTTCCTGTTTCCTTTAGTATGTTTCGTTTAGAAGAAGCGAGTGAAGTGTCCGTACCAGTTCAGCCAGGAATTCAACTCAGTTCTGAACAGAACCGCAAGTTTGTGATAGCTAGTTGTTAGTTCTGATGGAGGCAGATTTTACAATGCCGCATCCATTGAGCTTAAGTGGAAAAGGATAAACGACGATTAACCACTTTTTCTTAGGTCTCACCTTGAGCTTAGCCTACTCTGAGAAATAAATTTAATAAAGAAGTCAAAGTGCACAAAAATTTTAGTACGAGTTTGTACCTAAGGAACTACAACTTCAAGAGCTTTTGCATCAACCTTTGCCAAATAGAATGAATGGAAGCGTGGTTTCCTGAATGTCTGGCTCGAAGCATCATTTAAGACTCTTAGCCCCACTGCAAGTCGAAGAAAGTAAAGTCGAAGATGTTCCTGTTTTTGCAAAATTTAGGTGGACTTTAGGCATTTGCTTAGCCCGTGCTCGAAATAAGCAAAGAAAATTTACTAATTCCACCTGGAACATGATTTTTTCCTTTCCCTATTTCTTTATCATTTAACTTTAGCTATTGCTGTTCTTCCTAGTTCGATCTTAAGATAGAATTGACCATGTGCTTTCCGCGCAGATGAGAGCTAACTAATACAATTCCTATGATGATTCCAATGAGATTCTATTGAGAAATTTTTAGATCCTCATCAATTTGCCTGTTTGCTAGGAGTTAAATTTCAAACTAAGTTTTGAAATTGGAATATCAGAAGTAAATTTTATAAAGAAACCAGATGTCGATTGGTTTATAAACAGGAATGCAAAACGCTCCGGACTTATTACTAGTGTGGTTCATTAGTTCATGGAGTTCTTGAAACCACCGAAGGGCTTATGTGCGTAAAATTCAATGATCTCTTTGTATACTCGCCAAATTGAGTTGAGGTACTGTAATCTTTGCAAAAGTATCATCTGTTCTGAGCGAACACTTCATTGCCGAATAGTTGGTTCAAAATGCTAGGACACAATAGGGAATAAGGTAAGTAGCTTATGTCAGCCAATGACAGAGTTGGTTACTTTTCTCTCCTTACTGCACCGAGATTGGGAAGGTTGTTGTTGCTGAAGAGTTACGTTATACTCCACTTATGCCGTATGCGTAACTGGTTTACTTAAAGGCAGATGTTGCTGCGATTAAATATCAAGTGCATAGCAAATCTGAGCTACATCCTTTTACAGAATAAATGTGAATCCAAAAGGGGCCATCACTTTACATCAAACTAGGTACTGGAAGTTCGTGCTTAAGACCTAATTTAACTCTGGTACGCCGCGAGATTACATCAAGACCAGAGTTGCACTAATACGCCTTTGTAGATCGCCTTCGAAACTCACTTCAGGCTGCTAAACAGTAAATGCTTTTTATTGCTTTTTTCATACTTACGCTCTAAAACGAATACAATTTCTGATTAAGTTCTTCAAGATTAGAGTTTCGTTTTGTTTTATATAATACAATGCATTGATTCTGATGTGGTAGTATTTGTTGTTGTTGTAAGTATTATATATATATATAGTACACATGCTGAGTTCAGAACATAATACTCAATGAAGAAGCTGAGCTACAGCTTTGTTTGAAGGCTGGGCCCTGTGTGTTCATAAAAAGAAAAAAAAAGGGAATCAAATAAAGAGGAATGAAAATGCTAAAAGGAAACGGGAAAAGGTGAAAGGGGTCAAGACAATCACATGCATCTCTATGGGTCTACGGATTCTTGCGACGCAGACGGACTGGAGCTGGGCTCCGACGGCGACTCCTCGCTATTCTCATCCTCTGGCGTCTCAGTCAAATGGGTGGCCACCACCTGGCACTCGGGCTTTCCCTTCTTGAACATGCGCAGGCCCGTGAGTGTCACGCTCGTTCCACTCACATCTATGTAGATCAAATTGGGCGAACACTGTACCAAATGCTCCAGTGTGTTGTTCGTGATGAAATGATAATTGCGCAGCGAGATCCTCTCTAGCCGATTGTCGGGCGAGCGATTAATATTCCGTATCCAGACCACATCAGGCTGCACGGGTCGTGCAGCTCGGCCAAAACTGTAGATGGCCCTGTCCGAGACATAATATTGCGGTGGCACAGGACACTGGCTCTGTGGACGATGGCGCATGCGGCGTGCCGAGTCCCGGTCGAGAGGATCCAGCATATTCCAGAACATGGGATGCTGCACCACCTGATCGAAATTGCCGCGCGCCTGCGAGCGATGGCGGCGCGAGTGCATCAGCAGCATGGGCTCCCGAATGGCCTGGGGACTCATGTAGATCACCTGATCGCGCCGTGGGAGAAATCGACTGTGCGCGGGATGATTACCACGCCAGGTGCGCAAATCCAAGGCCATCTGCTCCAGTATGGCCGCCACATAGGGCTGTGGTCGTGGATTTTCGCCGAAGGCATTGGCCTCCGGCACATAGATGTAGGCGCGCGGAGTGGGCGGTGCCGCTGCTGGTGCAGCATCTCCGCCAGCCTCAGCATTGGCGGCAGGCGCAGCAGCGGGTGGCACCTGCTCGCCGGCCCCCACACTGGGCAGGGCGATGACCACTAAAGGTGAGCGAACAGCTGCATCCCCATTATGACCAGGACCATGGGCAAGGGCCAGATCAGACTTATCCGACGAGGAGGCTGAAGTGGAAGAGGTATCCTCATCATCGGATTCCGACTGATTGTTCACTGGCGGAGCCACTGGCCGTCTCTCGTTGCAATTGTCCGAGCTGAAGGTATCATTGGTGGGCCTAGGCGCGTCTGGGGGCGCCGTGTCATTCAGTTCTTTGGCCTGGGCTATTTTGCAGGCACGCAAATGTTCCATGGCAGCACGCGAAGTGGAGGGTTCGTCATCGCTTAAGATCTTTAGAGATTCCGGCTGCAGTGTGGGGCCTGTGGCGACAGCAGCCTCGTCATTGCCATTGCCATCGCTGGTCTTCTCGGGTGAGCACATGTCCACGGGCAGATTGCGTGGTGATTCAAGCAGCAGTTCCTTGAGGTTCTCAATGGCACTAAAGCTCTGAAGATCCGAGTTATTAACGGGCGTCAAGCGCAAGTCCAGCACCTGTTGAATAGAGGAGAGGGCGGAGTTGAGCAAAGAGTTAACTTCCGCTGGCTATAACCCACCTCCAGCTTCTGGAATCCAAAACGGGCGGCCATGCTGGCATAGGGCACAAATTTACACAGCATGTGGCAGCCCTTGAGGCTGAGTCGACGCAAGGCAGGCAGCTTGGACAGGGCCATGATATAGTAGGGCTCAAACCAATTGCTATCCTCTATGCTCAGATCCTAAGACACAAAAATAAAAGAAAGTTACTTTCGACTCGGCCGAAGTTTGTATACCCTTGCAGCACAAATAAAAGGATTTTATACAATAAGTTCATTTCTACTCTTCTGAGATCAGTTTTTTTTATGACATTTTTTTTATATATTCATCCGATTTTTATCAAAGTAGTAAAGAATTGTACTAAGAAATTTTATTTGGAAACCACTTTCCCCCCCCCTAATCAAGAATATATTTATATACCACTTGTGGTCGGAGATGTTTCCTTCTATGCGTTTTACAAACATTTGGACAATTTTAATATAACCTCTGCAAGGGTATACAAAAATGATGAGAAGCCCTTTCCTCACTCTCAACTCACCTCCAGCTCCACCAGTGTTCGCTCTACCATGTGAAATATGCTGGTGACCAGATCTCCCACCTTCACGCTGCAGTCAATGAGCTTAAGCGTCTTCAGGGAGGCCGGAAACTCGGAAATGTGTATCTAAATTATAAGGAATATCAATTTAAAGCCTCGCAGATACAACTCCACTTCCTTTGGCCTACATAATTAAAGTCCAAGCTTACTCCCTGCAGCTCCAGGACCCTCAGTCGTGTGTCCACCTTGGAGAAGACCGAGGTAAGCGTGCAAGTGAACTGTTTACCCTCAGCGGCCACATGTTGCGAGGACGGCGGTCCGCATATCTTAATGGTGTGCGTCTTCTCAGTGGCCCTGCCCAGTATCTCCTCCAGTATGCCCAGGGGCAAGGGACCATTGCTGAGATCGATGCGGTGCCAGAAGCGATGATCCAGTAGTAAATTCTCCAAGCGCGGCGAGCAGCTGAAAAACACAAGAGTTTATTTCCGTTGGGTTAAGAGAAATCGCTTAGGGTGCACCTACTGCATCACCGCCATAATGGATGGGGTATCCAGGTACTTGAAGATCTCGTATAGCAACTCATCGCAAAGGCTCAGCAGGTTGTGTGCCGACTCGGGGGGCGGGGACAGGTCAGGCGACTCTCGCTGTTGCTCTTCTCTTTTGCGTTGTTTTTTCTTCGGCTCTGAATGCAGTTTCTCCGACTGCTGCTCTTCGCCCAGTGGCAGCCGGGGCTCGGCATCTTTGGGCGCAAATTCACTGTTGGAGAAGCGCCGCTTGTGCGCACCAACAAAAACGTTGGCTACGTCGGCATTATCCATTCTTCTGTCGCTTTGTTTTCGCTCGGCCCAATTTTTCTCTGTCAATTTTTCTACTAATGCAACGCAGTGTGACCGTTCCGCACAAGTCGAGAAATACCACAGCGGTCGAGTCACGGTGACGGAAGCGAAGACGTTTATGCGTGATTAAAACTTATGTAATTCAACAAATACTTGGAATAAATAACGAGAACGCAAAGTTAACTTCGTCTGTGACCAATGACTTAATGTATAAACTTTATGTCCTGTGTCATTGGATATTAAAAAAAAAGAAATATTTCAGCTCAATAGCATCAAAACTGAGGGACTAGTTTGCGAAAAAATAGACAGACGGGCGGGTGGACAGACGGACGGCCATAGCTCAGTCGACTCAGCTCGTCATGCTGATCAAGAATATATATGTTTTGAATGGTCGGAGATGGTTGCTTCTAAGCGTTCCAAACTTATGGGCAAAAAATTAAAATACAGGAGTCCTTTTTTTTTTAATATAAAAAGTTCGTAAAAAAATATTTAAAAAATATTATTTTTTTACTAATCACGAAAAATGTTATGGTACTAGTGCTCCTCCTCGAAGAGAACAAATGATTTTAAGAATTTCGTAATCAACATTTTAAATTGGTGTTACCGGATATTAAATAAATATCATCTATGTTGGGCATGTAATCGGATATAACAACTGTTTCAATTCAGTGGTTCACTCTCAGATAAAACCGTGCTACAGGTGGAAAAAAACCTTGGAAATTACCTAGCGTACGCAGTAGAGCAGATCGCGTAATGCACTACCACGTTTTTCGAACTGGCGGCCATGATATCTCCAGTTACACTGAACCGATTTTAATGAAACTAAGTGAAATCGACGCAGAATTGTCACCGTTTTGGTCTGAACCTCAATCGAAATTTTAAAAAATTTTAAATAATTTTTTTTCCACTAAAATACAAAAAAGGGCCCAAAGTCGATTTTTCATTTTTCAATGGCCGCCATTTTGTCAAACAAAATTTTTTTTCGAGTTTCAGACCAAAATTCTGATTATAGCCCCGCTTCATATAAGACAAACTGGAGACGATAAATCGTGGCCGCCAGCACAATACCGATAACTTTTTGAACAGCCCTCATATCGAAGCCAAAATTTTTTTGGTTTAAGGTTCGTATCCGGCACTCCGGAATTTAGATTTCGTCACAAAACTTTATCAGGCCTGTTCTGGTTTTCACTTTCATTAAATTTGCTCGAATTCGATTTGATTACCTGTTCCGGCTTTCACAATTCGATAGATTTTCTCGATTAGAATTTTCATTTTGCGATGAATTCAAAAGTAAATGCGATTTTTTACATAAAGGCGTCAAAATAATGGTTTAAAGTAAATTTTGTACCATTGTTTAGTGTATTTAGATAATTTTTGCAATCTTACATTCCCTTAAAAACTATTTTTAATAAACAAGTTAATAATTTTTATGAATAGCTTCAATTTCGTAATGTGCCATCCAAATAGAATTCACATATCTTAAGCAAGCTGTTCTGGTTTTCTCTTTTTTATGAAACGCTAGGAACATGTTCATAAAATGCCATTAGAAATAGAGACGACATCTTAAACACTTATATTCAACTACTATCAACTATTTTAAGTGATTATTTATAGGATTGTTTTGGTTCACCAGTCGATTAAGGTGAAAGTTTAGTCAACGGAAACAATTTGGAAATGAAACATTCGCATTGTAAGTCGTTCGAATATGAGAACAGCTAAAACCAAATCGAAGAAATATGTGAAAACCGGAACAGGCCTGTATATAAATAGAGACACTGCTTTGCTGCTCATGATCTACTTGAAAGTGTTTCTAATTATGTGAGGAAATCAAAATTCCGGAGTGCTGGAAACGAACCTTAACTTTAATCTGTTTTAACACAATAAAAACAGAGTTGGAAAAACTGTGCGTTTTCAAATTAGTTTTTTTTTAAGAAGGTCAAAAATCAACCTCGACATGAAGAACTCCCCCTTTAAAAACTCGTTGTTTCCGATAGCAAAGAGAAGATTTTTAGTATACTATAATTAATTCATTCGTTTGACTTTTAAGGTAAAATTATAATCGCTTTTCACATTTCGTAATATCTTACGAAGTTAATGGCCTGATTCCAGATGTCATAAAAATTTATTTCGGCACAATATTCATTCAAATAAGACAGCTAAGCATGTAAGAACTTTTTTTTCGAATTTAATTTTGACTTTTATATGTCAAAGTCTTATTTATATAGCATTGCATTCTTATGGTTGGGTCCTTACGACTTCCAAGCGGTTTCATTATAAATTTCACGCCAGAGAATAGGCGTTCCATGCTAACCTGCGTAGCTGGAACAGAAAGAACAAGTTTAGAAATCTCATACAATTCTGGAAACTTTGTGGAGGACTCTGACAAGCACTTTAGAACGTTTTTATGGATTCAAATACGTTTATGTGCAAGAAAAATGGTAATGAAATCCAGCAGCTTATTTGTTGACAGAACTGATGTGTTTGTTATCACCAAATTTCTTCTCTAGCAACTTCACATGTGCATCGACTTCGTCGGACCTTTTAGATAAGCTGTTATTAAAACTGTATTCATTATTAAAGGTGAGTACTGAGAATGTTCACGTTCTCCTTCAAGAAATTTACTAGATATTCCTTTTTCGCGAAAAGGAGGCCTAAAAGAATACGCTTCGACCGCACAATGCACACCACCCACATCAGCCGAGCCAGCTCTGGTGACAATTTTCAAAATACTTTTGTGTATTGCTTTGTTTCTGAATTTCAAACAACAAAATCAGGCAAGGAAAAATTTCTTTAAGTAATTTTTTTATATGGAATTTGAGAGCTAAAGAAAAATTCGAAAGTTCTCAGAACTCACCCTAAGCAGTGATTAATCAGCAACCGACGAAATTTGGGTATAAATATTTATTAAATGAGTAATACAAGATTTTTTTTGCACAGAGCCTAGCATTGCGAACTACATTGGGTCCAAAAATAGGCCGCATTGTACTTAAAAAGGGAATTCTCGCGCTTGTATTTTCCCTGAACAAGCGATTTGGGTAGAAAGGACGTATTTTTAAATATTTCCAATTTGCAGTGTATCCAAATGGAATAAAAATCACCCAATACTAGTTTTTCGGCTTGAAGTTTAGTATCGGTCACCTCTGCAGGTTCTAATATGCGTACAATTTCGCTAACTGATTTCCACACCTTCCGATGAAGAAGAAAGTCGTTATCTGCGTCCGCAAAATGTTGAAGAGGTCTTTTGCCAGATGTTTTACGCCTTCTTTAAAAATGACACGAAAATTTTACAAACTTTGACTAAAACCGTACCGGTACCAACGTTTCTGATTGGTTCCGGTTCTATCGATTCCAATAATAACGGTAAACGGAATTTGGTTCTCAAAAAAAATGTTTATCGGTTCCGGTACGTGTTTTGAATCGGTTTATTTCGGTTAACGGTCCCCGAAACCGTACGGTATAGGTATGCCAAATATATGTTTGTTGTAAATTCCCACTTGCTGGCATTGCGTTTTATTGTCTCTGTGGAATTGTTGTTGTCAACTTTTTTTCGTCAGATTCCTGCACACAACTAAAACCGACAAGTTGTTCAGAGAGATGTATAGATTAATGTGTAATAAATCCCTTCTGCTCGTTTTTGCCCCTTTTCGAAATAATTTCTCTAGAATATTTTTAACCTGAACCAAACTTAATCAATTCGTTTACCCTGTTAAGCTTATCCACTGGGATACAAGATGCAAGCAATAAATCTAAATATAATTAAACGTTCTTGAAATGAGAACATTTTACAACAAGTGAGGAAAACCGTTAATGGCCGGTTTTTGGTAACGTTTGTGCTCATCTTGAGTCCAATGTTCTTTTTCCTCTGTGCAATCACAATAATAAAACAAGTAATGGCGCAGTAGTCAAGTGCCCCGACTTCAAAATACCCCGTTCCCTTGATTTCGTGTGTTTTCATTCATTTTCCACGAATGTGTACACACACACTCGCACTTACACACACAGGCACGCGCTATCTGAAAATACTTGAAAAGAGCTAGTGAAGGTGACCGGGCTTATAAGTTTTTAATGAATCAACTTTTTCATTAGATGTCCAGAGGCGGGACCGAACCCACGATCTCTTGCACTGCAGCCACACACACTACTCGCTGCACCAAGCCCGGCCCGGAAAAATGTACCTTGGGTTGCCAATTGTAACCCAATAAAAAATGTTAAATTATTTTTAAATTTTACCATTGTTCGTTAATTTGAGAAAATTACAAAGTTTTTGAAGTGAAATCTCAACCTATTGAACTATTATGTATCAACTACGTTAAATATTCTTCCTAGTCATATTGTATATCAAATCAAATTCTGAATTAAAAAAATAGGGGTAAGCTAGCTTCGGCTCGGCCGAAGTTTTGTATACCCTTGCAGCTCCCATTGAAAACAAAAAAGTTTTTTCTAAGACTATTTTTTGGACCTTACTTTTCTATGGGATCTATATTATATAGATGTCTGATTTCGACCAAACTTGGTGAAATCATGGAAAAGCATAATACACTGTTGATTACGAAATTTGGAGGCGAGTCCCATTTAAAACAAAAAAGTTTTCCTCACTAGAACTTCTTTTTCGACCGATCATTCATACTGCAGCTATATGCTATAGTCATCCGATCTTGATAAAACTTTGTAGAAATGTGTTACAAAGTATTTAAATCAAGAATATGCCAATAAAAAGAACATTTTCATTAAAAACAAAAAAGTTTTCCTCACTCGAACTAGTTTTTCGACCGATCGTTCCTATGGGAGCAATATGCTATAGTCATTCGATTTCGACCAAACTTTGTGGAATTGTGTAAAAGTATATAAAATGAGTGTATGCCAACAATAAGGACGTTTTCATTAAAAACAACAAAGTTTTTCTCACAAGAACTAGTTTTTCGACCGATCGTTCCTATGGCAGCTATATGCTATAGTCATCCGATTTCGACCAAACTTAGTGAAATCATGGTTAAGGATAGTAAACTAAGAAATACGTACTTTGAAGGCGTTTCCATTAAAAAAAAAAAGTTTTTCTTACTAAGACTAGTTTTTCGACCGATCGTTCCTATGACAGCTATATGCTATAGTCATCCGATCCGGCCGGTTCCATCAAATGTGCAGCGTATTTGTACCAAAAGACTTCGTGGAAAGTTTGGTGAGGATAGCTTTAAAACTGACGGAGGAGATAGCATAGAAACAGACAGACGGACGGACGGACAGACTGACAGGGCTAAATCAACTCAGCTCGTCATGCTGATCAAGAATATATATTCTTTATGTGGTCGGAGATGCTTCCTTCAATACGTTACAAACATCCGCACAATTTTAGAATACCCTCTGCAAGGGTATTATTAGCGGGTCTCACGAAATTTTATGTTGGGAGCAGTCCATCAACAGGAAAAAAACCCTTATTAGCGAAGTTCGAGTCGATAAGCCCAGACACAAACCTTTTAACTCTACTGTCAAGTAAGTTATTCACTTTAATAAGATTATCTTCATTCGTTATCTACATTTGACATAGATATTAGACAAGCCAAAAGCTTTATTTAGCTCAAAGCTCTACCGAAGTAAAGCAGTGGAAGTAAAGCAGTCGATTCATCAACTTGACGATGCACTGCTTTAAGTAGTGCTTAACAGTTCCAACTTTTGAACTTATTATTTTCATGCTATGAATTCCTGGGAGGAGGCAGAACAAGATCAATGCTCTTTTCGTGGTCCAATTTCACCTGGTGAAAGAAAGATATAAGTTTTTTGCGAAAGCGCAAACTAAGCAGTAAAGAAAGTGCCTAAGTTGTATTCTGAACTTAGATTTTTTTCGATTTTTGGAATTTTTCGTCTCATAGCTAGTGCGATTGATGGATTTATACTGGGACTAACTTAACATATGGCCAATCTATGCTCTAATTATGAGGGTTGATTTGCATTTAAATCAGCTTTATTGGCAGTGTTACAACCTGCTTAAACCGAAAATACATATTTTATTTTACGGAAGGGTAACTAAATTCCCATTTAAAATTTGAAATTAAACTGTAAGAAGCTAAAGGGTGATAATTAAGCAGCTTTCGGATTTGATTAAAAAAAAATACATAAAATTCAGAAAAATTTATGAAATCTTTATTTGAGTCAATAGAACGATCTTTTATAATGTTTAAAAATGACAATGTTCTCAAATGCTTTTCCCACTGGGTCCAATTTTTGGCATACTGTTTTCAACATATCGACCGGTACGTTAAGAATAAATTCTTCAATATTGGCTTGTTGCGGACTTGTCGCTATAGACAAGAGCCTTAACATAGCCCCTCAAAAAAAGTCTTAAGGCGGTTTGACTGGTGCCAAACGTGAAATAAACTGTTCATCGAACTCGCCTCTCAATTAGGACATTGTTTAGAGGGGTGTGTGGCATGTGGCACCGTCTTTTTACAACCACATGTCAGCCAAGTACTAGTCCTCCGTCCGCACTCTACGTATGCGTGTTGGTGGTTCAATGTCCAATAAAGTAAATTTGGTGCGAAATTTAGTCAAAAGATTCCGAGTAGCCGCCTAAAATGAAAGAAGTGCACGATGCACTTTCTTTACCGAGCATGAATTTTGATAAAAAATTCAATAATCTGCAAGCATTGTTCGTTTGTAAGTCGATTCATGGTTAAATTATAGACCTTACTGAATAATATATTTGACAGTAACATGTGTAACGCAAATAGCTGAGCTGTCAGAATCAGTGTTGTCAAAAAGAAAGTGTTTTATGTTACTGTTAACTTGCAGTTTTTACTGGCTCGAGGTCTTGTTATGCTATTGGCATAACTTTAAACAGAGGCACACATCACAACTAAGGAGGCTTCAGGTTGTCGCACGCGTTTCATGAGGGACCAAATCCTCACTCATCAGCGATCTTGAGCCTAAAATGTCTATCCAAAGAGCAGCCTCTCCATGCTAGCGACGGAAAAACTGTTTGGGAATTCCAAAGACAAAACACCAAAAAGACAGCCTAAGACAGCCATTCCCCTTTGTAAGTGTGTGGCCTCCATTGGACTTTGTACTCAGTGAGCAGCCAAGGGCCGCCACGTCTAAAGCAGAAGACCAAAAATGTTTGCATATACAAACAGGAGTTTTTGTTGTTTTAAATGAAACTATTTTTATAAAGTTTCGAAAAACAACGCGATGCGTTTTAGTAATTTTATGACAGTTTTTGCTAAGAAATCACCTATTATTAGGGGTGCGCTCATGAGCGAATAGAAGCTGCACTTAGTGCAATATTTGTTGTAAGCATTTTTATATTCATTCATGGAATTTTTTACCCTTGGGGTTTCCTGTTGCTTTTTCTTTATATGCAATAAGATCTATGTTCTTCTCAGTGGGAATATTTTCGAAACAATCTTGCCCTTATATTTTAGTACTTGTTAGAACTTTCTTCTGAGCATTGAGAATAAAAAAATTACTCCCAACGGAACGGAATGCATTCTATTTATTCTTAATGTTTTCCTTTTCCTACTGTGTCCATTTGATGAAGTTGCAATTAAAGTAAAATAAATAAAAAGTCAGCTAAATTGGCTCTTATGAATGCGCCGGTGTTGAGAAAACCGACCTATGCCACGCTAAGATGAACTTGACCCTTTTAATTCTATGCACTTCGCCAAACTTTTGGACCTTGTCATCAATTTCCAGAACTGCAAGTTTTTCCACACACATCTCTCCTTATGTTTTCTGGTTTTACCAATCTGAAACTTTCATTTCATTTCCAAAATTTTTTTTTTATTACGTCTTTTTTTCTATCACACATAATCAAAAGTTAATGCAGATTTGCTTCAATTGGGTTCTTGGAAATAGACATGCACATATTTCATTTTAGTGTGCCCGTACCAATTTGGTCAGATAAAATGAGTTTCTCTTATTCTCTGGGCTCTGGGATTAATGCCATACTCAACCGAAGTTTTGAGAAGCGTTTTCATGACAGCTAGCTTCAGTAGATGGTGAAGGTGACCGGTTGTGTGAAAGTATTTTCAAACTTTTTTTATTTATAGCTTATTCTGATCCTAAGACGGCGTCGATTCAACTATGATTTGGAATCGCAGAGAGAGGACCGAATTACAAACATCACAAAGTCTTCATAGACATCGACTAAATTTGGTTGTCGGTTTCGTATTTGACAAATGAAAAGGCAATTTATTTACCCAATTTATTATAATTTCAATTTCTGGCAAATGCTTCTAACTTCCTTCGTGTGGATAAACAGGCCGCACATTTGAGGACAGTGTACTTAAGTCGACAATAAGAAATTAGCTCGGCCTCATTATGAGCTTATCGTGGTCAGGTTAATAATGCACAGGTGAGGACAGCACAAAACGCCCCAATGGCCGGAGATGCACCTGCTTAGAAGCCTGTGTCGACATTTTGTGGTTTTGTGGGCCAATAACTGAATAATGGCCCCAGCTATAAATATGCTTACATATGTCCATGTGTGGGCGTGGCCGGGCGCCTGGCACATCTGTAAACACTTACGAGCTGAAATATTTTAATGAAAATGAAATGAAAATTCCACTTTCGGCCAAAAGAATTTCGTAATTACAGCGAAAAAATTCGGTAATTAAATTCATGAAGTTTTTGGCTTGGCGCAGAGCAGCGAAGCGTTCTGCCATTTTCGTTGCCCAGACCCAGGAACCAACCAAGTAAGTGGTAACAGTCTCTAGCCCATTCTGCTTTTGCCTTCGTTGGTTAGGCATTTTCTTGTGTTTTGTCGGCACTTTTCCGCTAAAGTTATTTTGCGGGTTGAGTTTTCCCTCCTAGTGAACAGTCGCTATAAATCTTGGCCTTTTGGTCAAGGGGAGGGGGTGTTGGTTGCTTGTTGACTGAGCGCATACGCCAAGCAGCTTAAGCTTAGCAGCCAAGTAGTATTGGGCATAAATTTTTAAAAAGCTGTCAATAACTAAAACTATAATGTCTGCCATATAATTCAATTCTTGAACTGTGGCAGAGGACATTTAGTTGAAGCAATTAATCCGAGAATATGAAGCTACAGCACGCGCTTGCCAGAGCGCTAGAAAGAGAGAAAGCTTTAGCAATTCTCTAAGTATCAGCTATGGAAATGCTGACAGCTTGTGCCTGCAAAAAATATTTTACTGTGGTCAAGTTGTCAGTTAATCTAAGCCCTTGTCGTAGGTTCGGTTCAAAAAAGTCGTGTATTTCAAGCTAACTTCGGCGCGGCCGAGGTTTTGTATACCCTTGCAGTTTGTTTTTCTAAATAAGACTACTTTTCGGACCTTACTTTTCTATGGGAGCTGTAATATATAGAAGTCCGATTTCGACCAAACTTAGTGCAATCATGGAAGAGCATAACAAACTTTTAATTACGAAATTTGGAGGCGATCCCAATTAAAACAAAAATTTTCTCACTAGAACTTCTTTTCGACCGTATTATGATATATATATTTTTGTGGTATTGTGTAAAAGAATATAAAATAAATATATGCCAACGTAAGGGACGTTTCCATTAGAAACAAAAAAGTTTTTCACAATAGAACTAGATTTTCGAACGATCGTTCCTACGGCACCTATATGCTATAGTTATCCGATTTTGACCAAACTTTGTAGAATTGTGTGGGAGCATATAAAACATATACATTCTAGTTTTAAGGACATTTCCATTGAAAACAAAAAAAGTTTTTCAAACTAGGACTACTTTTCAGACTACTTTTCTATGACAGTTTTAATATATGAATGTCCGATTTCGACCAAATTTGGTTGAATTATGGAAAAGCAGAACAAAAACAGTTTTTCTCACTAAAACTAGTTTTCGACCGATCGTTCCTATGACAGCTATATGCTATAGTCATCCGAACACGGCAGACGTACAGACGGACGGACGGACAGTCGGACAGGGCTAAATCAAATCAGCTGGTCGTGCTGATCAAGAATATATATACTTTATGTGGTCGGAGATGCTTCCTTCAATGCGTTACAAACATCCGCACAATTTTTACCCTCTGCAAGGGAATAAAAACAATAGAGATAGTAGGTGAAGCCCGACTATCATTTACTCTGTACCTTTCGAAGTTTGTGTTAAGGAGTGCGAAGTACTGCCCATCGCCGTTGCGGCCAGTGCGGCCCATAAAATTGATTGTTATACCCTTGCAGAGGGTATTATATATTTTCAATAGCTTCGATATCTTTTTTATAATAAGATCTGTTAAGCTCTTCAAAATAGCATTAACTTTGGACTCCACCTCTTCATTGTTGCCAAAACTTTTTCCTCCGAGCCATTTTTTCAAGTTTGGAAATAAGAAATAATCAGAGGGGTTTGGCGAATAAGGGGCGTGAGGTAGCAATTCAAATTTTAATTCATTAATTTTAGCCATTGCAACGGCAGAGGTGTGAACCGGCGTTTTTGTTCTGAAGTCAGCAAACGCGGCACCCATCTTGCGCATAACTTTTTCATGTCCAATTTTTCGGTCAATATGCGATGTACAGCACTTTTTGAAATGCCTACACATTCAGCTAACTCACGAACTTTCAATTGCCGGTCACTCAATACTCATTTTTTAATTTTGGCCACCATTTCTGAAGTGGTCACCTCATTTGGACGCCCATTACGACGATCATCTTCGCAGCTCAAACGACCTCGCTTAAACTCAGCCACCCAATATTTTATTGTTGTAAACGAAGGAGCAGAATTACGTAAGGTAGAATCCAGCTCCTTTTTAATATTGGTTGGACTAAGACCTTTTATATGAAAGTATTGTATCACATAACTATGACCAATTTGTCCATGTTTGCAAATCAATAACAAGCGTTCTCTATAAAAATCGACCAAAAAAAAAACTGTGCAAGGTAAAGGCACCAAACTTCAAACTTAAGCTTTCAATAGTCAGTTCTTCCCCTTTTTAATATTTTTTGTGAACATATTCCAACACTACTGTGCTAGGTCGGCCATTTCTGGGACGGCCCTCGTAGCTGTCATAGGAACGATCGGTCGAAAAACTAGTTTTAGTGAAAAAAACTTTTTTTGTTTTTAGTAAAAACGTCCTTATCATTGGCATACACTTATTTTATATACTTTTACACCATTCAACAAAGTTTGGTCGAAATCGGATGACTATATCATATAGCTCCCATAGGAACGATCGGTCGAAAAACTAGTTCGAGTGAGAAAACATTTTTGTTTTTTATGAAAGCGTCCTTATCATTGGCATACACTTATTTTATATACTTTCACACAATTCAACAAAATTCGGTCGAAATCGGATGACTATAGCATATAGCTCCCATAGGAACGATCGGTCGAAAAACTAGTTCGAGTGAGAAAAACTTTTTTTGTTTTTTAATGAAAACGTCCTTAGCATTGGCATAACATCTCGAAAATTACTTTTTTTATTATAAAATTGCCTGTTGTAACGCATAGAAGGAAGCATCTCCGACCAAATATATATATATTCTTATCACATACGAGCTAGTTAGCCCTGTCCGTCTGTCTCGTTTTACTATCCCACCAACTTTGACAGTCTTACAAATACTTTCCGGATCGGATGACTATAGCATATAGCTGCGATCGGTCGAAAAACTAGTTCTAGTAAGAAAAACTTTTTTGTTTTTTATGAAAACGTTCTTATCATTGGCTACTTTACTACACAATTCTTCAAAGTTTGTCGATCGTGACTATACCTAAAGACGATCGGTCGAAAACTAGTTTTTAGTGAGAAAACTTTTTGTTTTTAATGAAACCTTATCTTTGGCATACCCTTTTTTATACTTTTACACAATTCTACAAAGTTTGGTCGAAATCGGATGACTATAGCATATAGCTCCCAAAGGAACGATCGGTCGAAAAACTAGTTCGAGTGAGGAAAACTTTTTTGTTTTAAATGGGATCGCCTCCAAATTTCGTAATTGACAGTGTATTATGCTTTTCCATGATTTCACCAAGTTTGGTCGAAATCAGACATCTATATAGTATAGATCCCATAGAAAAAAGTAAGATCCAAAAGTAGTCTTAAATGTAAAAACTTTTTTTGTTTTTCAATGGAATCTGCAAGGGTATACAAAACTTCGGCCGAGCCGAAGTTATCTTTCCCCTATGTTTTTGTTTGAAATTGTATGATCAATAATACTAAAGAAACCAGGGCCGACTTAAACATATGCTCTCGTTTTTTTTATAACTCGACTATCGTTCGTCCGATCTTTACCTTTCCTTTGGCGGATCGATAAATAATCCTGATTACTAAGTATGCAACGAACCTTCTATCTATAAAACTGTGGAAGATAAGAAGATATTTCTAAATTCTCTAAAATTCTTATAGCACTTGTAAAGGTTTTGATTTTTGCTTTTAACCCCCTGGCGCTTTTGTAAGCCACACACACACATGAAAACATTGGAAGAGAAGAGACATTAAAACCACAAATTTAAATCGAACAAACACCACAAACATTATTATGGAAGGATATGTTAATATACCAAATTAGAGCCGGCTCGACGTCGACGTCTCATAGCTATGAGTAACAAACCCTCAAGGCAGCTGTGTCAATAGCGTCCCGATTCTAAGATCAGTAGACTTCGCTATCGACTGCAGACCAACAGTTGTCTTTCCATGTGAAAATTGGTGTACCTCATGGGGAATACCAAGCGATACTCAAAAACCCAAGTAAGGCCCAGTTAACAGCTTACTAGTCACTTGAGTGCCGCGTTTGCAGACAGTGGATAGCATATAAAAACTTTCAACGTTTTCCAATTAGTTTGGGGCTGTCACTATACGATCAAAATCTAAATCAAAATCTTGACGTACATCAAAAAATGTCTATTAATATTAATTAATTTACTTAAAATCAAAAGATGTCCACTTTTTTATTGTACTTTTTTCTCCACTTAGAGGACAGTTTTATAGCCTTTTTAAAACTTTTGAAACAAGAAGCGAAATTCCCCAGGGCCACAGCTCCAAAAACCAAAATCAAACCCACGCAACGACACATTTAGCCCCATAACGTGGGCTCACGCATAATGAGTCTTTGAATGGCTCAATGCGTGGCCGTAACCTCCCCGCACCAAACTTTTGCTTACAGATTTACATTTTTCGAAAACCCATTCCGCCCCCTAGCCAGCTCCTGGTGCTCGCATCGTTGAGTTTCTCCAAAGGAGGTGGTGGGGAATTCCGACGGTGTTAACGGCACTACTGAGAGTAATTCGCTACCCAGAAACAAAAAGCAAAAAAAAAATATCCTAAACCAACGTTAATAGAAAATGGTTCGCTGTCGTCGGCGTCATTGTCGTTAAATTGAAATTGTCGCGGAAATAAAAATTTGCATATTTTAGCATTGATTTTGTGCGCCCCTCCCCGCTCGACTGTCCCTTTGGGATACATGTCGTATGCGCAATGCTTGAATGCAGTCAATAAATTTAGCTAAGTTTGCAAAAATTGCGCAAATTAATTACAACCGAGTGCATAAAGCAAACAAAGGCCATATAACCAGGCCGTAAACTATGCAAAAAGCATAGGTCTCCACGGTCGCCAAGGGCGGGGGCTGTTAGTTCTCATTACTGGCTGCCAGTTCCAGATGCTGTCTCTAGTAAATCCTGACGCTGTCACAATAAAATCCACTCAAGCTAAACATACGTCAGCAGTGACGAGTTGGAGAACCCAGTGCCCAGAGCTAAGGCCGAGACTTGGTCCTGGTTTGGCTTTCAGTCCGAGTCCAAGGCAAGTCGCACAAATTTATGCGCTGGTCACAGGGCCAAAGCAGTGGCAAAAAATTGTCTCTCACAGGCAGTGACTCGAAGGCGCAGGATATAATACAAAACTGCTCATTGATTTATTTACGAGCTAAACTGATGTGTCCTGGTCCTCAAGTCCACATGGCCATGAATGGGCGTAACTGGACAGTAGCTGCACTAGCGCCCAGGGATGCAACGGAAAAAACGAAGTTAAAGTTGGTAAGCCTGAAAATAGTCAATTTTGAGTTGGAGAATTTGAATAGCAAAAAAACAGATTTCAAGGTGATCTTTGATAAAATCTAAGGAAAAACTGTTAAGTTTATAAAAAAAGTAATAAAATCTCAGTAGTTCAGATGGGATAGTGGGAATTGACGGTCAGGCTCTGCGCAGTCTCTCTATTTAAACCATTTTGAGGAATCCACAAAATGAGCCAGGTCTTTTAGGGGCACATTTGCCAGACTGCCCAGGTCTTCGAAGAATGGCTTGCCCAGATGCTGGGTGCGTTTCCTAAGAAGTGCAGGGCAGTCACAAAGAAGGTGTTAGATGCTTTCTGTTTCCTCCTCGTTCCCACAACTACGACAGTAGTCATGGTGGGGCACGCGCATCCTGATTGCCATATGACCAATGGTGCAGTGCCCCGTTATGACTCCTATCATAGTTCTAATCATGTTCTTGCTAAAGTGTAGGAGTTGGGAAGGTCTTTTGGGTGAGTTTCTTTGCCAGAGTGATCGGGAGATGTTACAACCGGGTGCGAGGTCCCATTGTCGTTCTGCCCTAGTTCTGGCCTTCAACTTTACTTCCGTCATGATATCTCGAAGGAGTCTTTGAATGTCCGTTACCGCTTGTGTCACTGGCAGCGCTGAACCGTTCCTTGCGCACTCGTCCGCTCCCTCGTTGCCCGGTATGCCTGCGTGACCAGGTACCCAGACGAGGGTGATGGAGTGCTGTTGGGTTTGGTTCAGTGCTGTCGCTGTACTGCGGACTAGGTTGCTCTTTGTAGCGTTTGATGACAGAGCCTTAATGGCTGCCTGGCTGTCGACCAAGATTGAAATGTTCCTTGGAGTTTCCTCCAAGGTGTATATCAATTTGGCCGCCTGCCAGACGGCATAAATCTCTGCTTGGGAAACGCTACACCAGTTCGGTAGACGGTATGAGAGCTGTGTCGCAAGTTCTTCGGAGAAGATGCCTGCTCCTGTGCCTTCTTCCGTTTTCGAACCGTCTGTATAGATGGAAAGCTCGTTCTCCCTGACGGTAGTGTATTGCTTCCATTCCTCTCTCTCCGGGAACCAAGTTCCAAAGTTGTCTTTCCATTTCTGAACTGGAATGCAGTAGTCGCTTCCCTTTTCCTCTGCATTTATTCCTACCTCCTGTAGGATGCTGCTGTGGGCTGAAGATGCCTTAAGAAGTTTCAGTTCCCGGAGTCTTAGTGCGCTTTTCGCTGCTTCATACTTCAGGAAAGTGTCTAGGGCCGCCTGGGGGCTATCCCGCATTGATCCTGTAATACCCAGGCAAGCTGCTCTTTGTACCTTATGGAGGTTGTTTGATGGGATTTGGTGTTGACCAGCTTCCACCATACCAGCGCTCCATAGGTAAGGATAGGTCTGACGACCGCTGTGTATAACCAATGAAGGATATACGGTTGCAGTTCCCACTTCCTACCGAAAGTCTTTTTGCAGGCGTAGTACGCACCTAGAGCTTTCTTCATTCTTTCCTCGGAGTTTCTCTTCCAGGAGAGTTTCGAGTCTATAATGACACCCAGATATTTCGCTTCGTTGACCCGGTTGAGCTGCGTTCCCCCAATGGATAGGAGTGTGAACTCAGGGATCTTGTATCTCCTTGTGAACAGCGCCAGTAAGTAAAAAAGATAAAAAGCATAAAGAATCCGAGATCGAGACAAGAATAGTCTCTCAACAATACAGTAAGGCTATATGAGCACACACTCATTTACAAAGGCTCGGTTAAATATAGCGTTACAAAAGTTCGGTAGGTTGGTGATATTTAAGTCGTTTTTTATAAATCCAAAAATAGCATTTCCATAGTAATTGAAAGATCGTTTAAAATGGAGACGAGAATACGGAAAATAGCTGAGAGTGACTCAAATAAAATTCCGTCATGTGAATCTCGGTTTTCAGCGTAAATTAAAGCCAGTACAAATATTCGATGAGTGCCAAATTGCATATGGGACGATTGGACCATCTCTAAACTCTATTTCGAAGTGGTTCAAAAGATTCCAGACGGGACATTTTTTTGTAGAGGGCGATCCGCGAAAAGGTTGACCAAAATCTTCGAGCAACGAGATAAACGTAGCCATGAACACAGGAAATCACTGCTAATGAACTGGGCTTAAATCCCATGGCTGTATCTCGAATATTGCATCACGATCTGCTGTACAGGAAGAAGTCTGCGAGATGGGTTCCTTACATTTTAAATACCGCCCAAAAAGAGGCTCGAGTGCACTTGCCCAATATTTCCTAAATAAATTCGAAAATGGGCAGTCTAGCAACTTTAATAAAGGTCGTTACTGGTGACGAAGCTTGGTTCTATAAGTACGATCCGGAAACCAAACTGCAGTTCATGGTAAGGAGCCCAACTGGAGCAAACCCACCCATAAAAGCTAAGCAACAAAAGTCAACAAACAAAAGTGATGATATCAATTTGCTTCACCAGGTCAAAAATTGTAGCTGCTATTCCCCTGGAAAAGGGTCAGACCGTAACTGCTAAATGGTATACCGAAGTCTGGAAAACAGAAAGGAAGAGGAATTGTGGCGCTATTTTTTACATCAACAACAAGTAACTTCATTGCGATCTCAGGCATCGCAGACATACGTCAAGCATCATATTCTCCGGATCTAGCACCTTGTGCTTTCTGATTATTTCCAAAAATTTAAAGCGGATATAATATATGCGGTAAATGCTGAACTTGAAATGCTTGAAAAGTCAGATTTTGAACTCTGTTTTGACAAGTGAATCAATAGGTTTAAGAAATAGAAATTCACAAACATATTAAACAAACAAGGAAGAAAGTCGGTCAAGCCCGACTATATAATACTCTGTACCAACGAACATAAATTTTGATGCTGCAATGGCAGCGGTAAACAGCGGTGCTAATGCGATGCTGCAGCATACACTCTTGTGATCATATCTCAAGAACCGTTGCTCCGATCTTTATGATTTCTTTGGAAAATCGATAAATAATTTTGATTAGAATATATGTCCAGAAGGTTCGAACCTTCTATCTATTAAACTGTGGGAGATATGACGTTTTTCTCAAATTGCGGGGGCGAGAGGGGGCGTGGCCAAAATTGAAAATAAACTTGATCTGCCTGCAGATAGAAGAAGCATATGTCCCATACATGTCAAACCTCTATCACTTACCATATCTGAGATCTGTGCGTTCATACGGACCGACAGACGGACAGACGGACATGGCTATATCGACTCGGCTGTTGATGCTGATCTAGTAATATATATACTTTATGGGTCGGAGATGCTTCCTTCTGACTGTTACATACTTTTGCACAAACTTATTATACTCTATGTACCTTTGGTACAGAGTATAACAAAAGTTCGGCAAGTTGACTAGAAAACTTACCGAACTTTTGTTTGTCCCCACGAATGTTGCCTTACAATTCCCAACCAGTTATAGCACTCCTGACATGAAAAGGCTTATCGTTGGGATAAGACTGAAGATAGAAAATAGGTCACAACACCACATAGGAGGCTGCTCTTCTATTGAGAAGGGGTTCTGAAAGCAGCTGAAAAGATGACCAGCTTTCTTTGTGGTGTTGTGTCCTGTTCCTAAAGACCTCGATTCGCCTAAAGCTTAAATATTGTTAAGGACGCTTAAACATTAACATTGTATTCTTGTAGAAAGCTTGTTTTGGGATCAAAAGAAATTTGAGTATAGAGCTAAATTCATTCTCGGGCATTTTTATTCCTTTTTCGAATTGAATATAGGTTGAATGTCGAGCTCAGTTTAATCTCAGACCAAGCCGATTTCGAGATGAAATCAATTATGATTATCGAGTTTAAGTCAATATAAAAACTTTTTGACTCGAGCAGAATGTGGGATCAAGTCGAGCTCGAATAACGAGTTAAAATCATATCTGATTGTTGTAAAAAAAAACCGATCTTGAGCTTAAGTAAAGCATACCCGATTCAAGGATTGAGAAATTCGTACTCAAGTCAATTATTTCCTACTTGGTTTGAAGAAACCCGTGAACCAACGAACTTCTGACATCGTTTGGGTATGATTTAAGTTCTGATAAGCCAAGCTTATCCCGGCTTGTTTACCTTTTACACAATGTCCTCTCCAGCCCTGCTTAACTCGTGTGCACAAATTTTGTAACTACAATTTCGCTTTTCTCCGTCTCTGTCAATTGGTCGAGATGTCCAATGCATTGGACATGCTGCTCTTTCATCTCCTAGCTTTCTCATTCTCCGTTTCTCTGTTATGGACTGTGACTTACATAAAGTGTGCTTGACTTGGTCGTGGAGTCATTTAGGCGCAGGGCCGTAGATCTTCTAGAGCAATGGCTTTTGACACTGCCAGCCTGCTGAATGCTTAAATATTTATGCAGGACTCGAACATGAATTTAAAGGATACGCTTTGGTTGCCTGTGGTGTTGGCTGGTAATTTTCATTGTCACGTGGTGGTAATTACCGGTGTTGCCAGACGCAAGCACACACAGCCGACTCTTTCTCTCTGTGTATGTGTGTTTGTGTTGGGGCCCATATCCTGTCGCGTCGCAACGCGCTTTACAATTTCAATTCATTGAATTTTAACGGTGCCTACATGCTAACCGAAAGTTTGTAAAACGTTATGTGCAACATTTTGCAAAGAGCGAGAGTGTGTCCCCGGGTCCATTGTCAGTGGGTCTGCTTTGTGCGTGCGTGTGTGTGTGTGTGTGTGTAGGTCGTTGCAAGTCTGTGGGGCTGCCTGATATTAAAACGTGTTTTATCACGCGCCGCCATTTCGCGGCCGGGTATTCATTCCAATTGCGGCCAGATTGCAGTTTTCAAGTGCGTGTTAATGCACTCCATGTGTGCGGGCAGTTTTTTGGGGGGCAGTAACAGGGGGGGGTTATGTCAACTTAAAGCAGACCCCAACTGCCAATGCACTTTGACAGCGGCAGCAATTCAAATTAGAGAAACAACAGGGAAAAAAGAATGCCAAGGAAAAGGGTTGATACTGTAGTGGGGATGGGGGGGTATTTCAGGCAGCAGCAGCAGCAGCAGCTGTTGTTTGTCCTTTGCCGCCATTTTGTGCGTGCCCTCTCGCTCTATTCTGTCTGTGTGTGTGAGTGTTTGTGTGAGTGTTTGTTACATTTTCGTTTTGCAATTTCATTAAATTCCAACATCCGCCATAAATCTTCCACTCTTCAGCAAGGCTTCTGTGCTTTGAAGCGATAAAGGTATGTCTGAGTGTTAGTGTGTGTGTGTGTGTGTGTGTGAGTGTGATGGGATCTTTGGGCTTGCCTCGCTGTCCCCAACAACATTGGTTTTATATTGAGCCACACACACATACTCACACTCACACACACAGTTACCCAAAATGGCCGTTGAAGTGGTTGAAAGCGATTACGCTGACTGCCAAAGGTTGACATGCGTGTGTATGTATGTATGTGTGTGTGTGTGTGTGGCCACCGTTACAGTTTAAATGTTGTATGAATGAGCTTTTTGGGGACACTTTTCGCTTGGACCATTTGGTATATGTGTTAGGGGGGAGTTAGCTAGAGTTATGTGGGGTTGGTTGCTTTAAGTTTTGTTGTTTGTGGAGTGTTAAACATAAACTTGACTTAGTTACGGCACACAATTGCTCTATTAATTCACAAAACTTTACTTTTGACATTTGAACATTACGTTAATCTTGGTACCAAACCCGTTACTTAACTAGAAATTTAAGAGCGGGTTTTATAAAGGAAGACTGACTGAATCACAGAACACCTCATTGCATTCAACTTTTATACCATTTCAACAGGCACACGCTAAGAGATATTTTAGTTACCACAATGGAAATGCTTCCTCTATACATCTTGGCAACGAAAACTATTTGACTTTGGTGATGAAAAGTGTAAAATGTCACTTAATCCGCTCTTTTACTAAAAATAGTTTTACGAAATATCTCAACGTGTAAAGCACGCTTAAAGGCTATTAAACTCTTTTACACTGGGTTAAGGGAACACCGATAAGGGACTTGGCCAACATTTATTAGTTTAATTTTAAGTTTGAATGGAGACTCAAGTTTAAAGAATTGATATATTTATATGAATCGTATTATTCTAGAAAATCAACAAAAAACTCTATCAGATTATTTATAATTAAGTTTGAACCGGCTGGAAACTGGAATCAAATCCATATTTTATCTGGTTCAAACTAGTTTGAAATTATTCCTCAACTAGTAGTAAGTAAAACTCAGTGTTCATAGCTAGATTAAGCTTTGTGATTCTGATCTAAACCACTTTTAACAGGTTTAATTTTGATCTGCACTTGCACCTGGAAAGTATCTAACTACATTTCATCAATCAACCCAACAAATTTTTAAAGCCAAACGATTTTGGGACGCTCTCATTTCCCCCTTCCCTTTCCCACATACACAATATTGAGAGAGAGAAATTAGAGATAGTCGTGGGACAAATATATTGGCCGATACCCATGCTGACTCGAGGATTGTTTAAATTGAAATAATATAAAATAGTCTAGTTCTTCAATTCTAACATAATATCGAGGAATCACAATGTATTAAGTCACTCTGGTCACTCCGAGTCCCGCGTAGTTTCGATGTACGCCCATCTCAAGCTCTGGCAAATGCAAAGGTTTTTTTTTTCGCCGGCGCGTGCCAATTTTTCTCCCTCTCTCTCTCTCTCTCTAATTGTACTCTGTACCAAAGGTACATGAGTATAATAAGTTTGAGCAAAAGTATGTAACAGCACCTTTTTTTTTTTTAAGCTTATTTTGTATTTATTGAATCTTCTCTTAATGAGACTAACTATATTTTTCAGATCTTAATCTAGAAACTATTTTATTAACCATCCCTGTTGGAGATAGTTTGTGTTCTGCGGCCCTTCAAGTCAGTCGCTGGTTGGTAGGTCATTTCTCCTGGAGGCGAGAATGCGTTGCTAGCATGGAAAGAGATTTTGCAAGTTGATTTGGGTGGGTGAGAAGCTTCTCAGAATATTTTTGTTTAAGTTGCTCTATTTCAGTTTCGACCAATGGAATGCTGAGGTCGTTGTGGATACACTCATTGCGAATGTACCATGGCGCTCCAGTGATGGTTCTGAGAATTCTTGATTGTGATCTTTGAAGGATGTCCACACTGCTCGCACAGGCATTTCCCCATAACTGCGAGCCATACGTCCAGACAGGCTTTATGATGCCTCTGTACAGTAGGACTTTATATTCCAGTTTAAGAGGGGAACGCTAGTTGATTAGCCAGTGAAGGCTGTTGGCCTTTAGTTTGATTTGAAGCTTTTTCGACTCTATGTGTTTGCGCGATGTGAGTCTTCTATCGAGGTGCACACCTAAATATACAACATCGTTTGATTGCGGGATCTGGGTTGCATTTAAGGATAGCTGGGGACAGGTGCTTCTGTTGAGTGTGAACGTCACATGTTTACACTTTTGCTCGTTGATTTTTATGCGCCAGTTGGCCTAAATGATAAGTATTTAAGCAACTCAAGTCGACTCGTAAGTCTTTATTCATATATCGACCTTATTGTAATTGCAATGGCCTCCTCGTGGTGTTCCCCGGATCGGATTTTATATGATTTAATCGGGAGCAAACGCGAGCGGCGACCCCAACTGGTACAGAGTATAATATAGTCAGGCTTGACCGACTTTCTTCCTTGTTTTCAATGGAGATATACCTCTTTTAGCACTTGCGTAAGAATCCAAAAATATCCCATTTATTGCTGGTGTCCCAAAGTATGCAATGGGTGGTAGAGACTCTAATATGTTTTCGTTTCCTAAAAACAGTAATGTTGGCTGGTCATTTGTAATGAACCAGCAACAAAGTCTAAAAAAACCTAACAAGATTCTTCAGCAGATCATTGTAGGTGCTTAAAGAGAGACGATTACATTAAATTTGGCAAACGAAGATAAACAAGTAAGGGAGCTGTAGTCGAGTGTCCCGACTACAAAATACCCTGTTCCCTTGACTCTGTGTTTTCATCACATATCCACACACTCATACATTCACACACTCTAACACACGCACGCGCAAACGCGGTAACTGACAATGCAAGACAACCCTCTCTCCCACAAGCGAAACTGATGCGTATATAACTTCGATGTTTTTCGTCCGATCTTATTGATCTTTTTCAGAATATATATATATTGGGCCTTACTTGATATATGTAGTTTTGGAAGAGTTTGGAAGGTCCATCTTAAAAATTGTGGCTGTGACAGTTTTTTGCGCTTAAAGGGGGGAGGGGGAGGAATTTTCCAAATCTGAAACAAACTCGTATTGAATCGGGTATACACCAACTACATTCAAAAATTTGTGGCTCTAGCTCTTATAGTCTCTGAGAAACACGCGTTCATACGATAATGGGGACAGACGGACAGGGCTTAAAAGGGTAAAAATGGGCACTTTTAGCAACTTTAAGCTCAAAATACTAAAAATCTCGACGTGATGGACAATTTCTGAAAACGCAGTCTTGCTTAGCACACGAAAGTCATCTATAATCACTACTGAACCTTTCAATATATTGGACCTTGTTGCCTAGTGTTATAGTTAAAACTTAACAACACAATAAAGAATGCACCTTATGTAGCAGGCCAACACTTTTACACATATACATATTCAAAGCTGATCTTCTTATGAAATATGCTCTCACATAACGGTAAAATATTTGCTTAAAAAATCACGACAAAAAATAGCTCTGTATATAAAATATCACTTTCAGAGAACCGAAATGTTAAGAAGGGGTGTTCGTATGAAGCTGGCATGTATTAGAGAGTTGTTTATATTGTTGTTTGGGATAATTTCGCTGAAGAAAGGTTTGCCAAGTTTCTGCCAAAAAACCTGAAAAAATTCTAATTTTTCCGATATTTTCAAGTTTTGAAGCACTAGATGCCATTTTTTTGGGTCAGTCGCTTAAGGTATTTTTTTCCTCTTGTAAATATCTATAGCTTTGCCAAAGATTTACAAACAAAATTACAAACGGATTATGATATATGGACTTCATAAAAAGGATCCTTTTTCAAAATTTCAGGTTGGGATGAAAAAATGGTGGGTATCAAAAAAGTACCTTTACGATGTGATGGGGCCAGTCCCCCCCCCGCCCAGTCAAACAAAACAAACGTTAGAGGACTTCATAACGGACTGGCGGAAAGGCATCAGCTGGGCAAAGTCCTTTGTTGCACTGTGTAGTCAATTAACCGAGCTATTTGGAAACAAGCAAGCAAGCGTGTTAAGGCAAGCAATTTTAGTTCGAAATGAAACCGTTTATATTGAAACCTCTGGAGATAGAATATTAATTTTTATCATTCCTTAGTCACCTTTACTCGATATTTCTTACTTAATCTCCGCTCAGCAGGCCATTGTCGCTTGTTCATCAAAAGTTTTTTAGCAGCTACAAAATTGCCAAATACGCAAAATATTATTATTATTATTATGACAGCCATCTCCTTCCTTTACAATTTACCACCAAGTCAGTAGACAACCCCGCAACCCCTGGAATAGCTCTTACCCAAAAGGCAAGGAAGCGCATCTGTTTTTGGCGCTCCTGCTGCTTATTAAATTGAAATCCCCGCTTCAAGTTGCTGCCATTTTGCTTGGGTGCAGTTAAAAAAATTTTGCAACCGCAGAGCAAATTATTATTATTTTTCTTTCTCCCTTTCGTTGTCAACTTGTGGCCAAGTGAAGAGTATAAGATGGAGACATTTAGTGAGGGATAAAAGCTGCGGAAATTGAGTAAAAGTTAATGATAATTTAGGGTTACAGGGTGGGCCATGGAGCACGCAAAGAACACAGTTACAAATTCTTTTTTAAAGAAAGATTACAGTTTCGGGAAAAGCGGTAGAAAAAAGTTTAATTTCCAGCATAATCTGACAGTATAGAGCATGCCATATTCGCCTGTTGCAAACACATTTTTTCTCATGTCTTTTTTGAAATTTTGTTCCTTCAGTTGACAATTTTATAAGCCAATGCGGCCTGGGCTTCTTCTCCGTCTCCGTCTGCTTCTCCTTGTTTGCTACTCGTGGCGGTATAATTGAATGTCTCAGGTGTTTTGTCAGACATTGCTTAAGCCTTTGCCGGGGTTTTGTGCCGGGCACAGGACAAAGTCCCTAAGCTTCGCTATTTAAAGGCATTTAAAGTGTTGCCTACTTTTTTGGCTGGGGCAGGGGGCTCCGTTCGCCTGTCACATTGAAATCCGCGCTGTTTCACTCACCTTTTGCCCGCCTGACTGCCAGAGCCTAATTAAAACATTCATCTTCATTTTCACCTTTTGCCTAATTAATTCACACAAAAAAATCAACTAAATTAATATGAAAACCAAGCCAAAGAAGCTGCCAAGTTGCTGACCAGGCTACCCACGCCTCGTACTCCCGTCCAGGGTCCTTTTGGGTCAACCCTCAATGTTATTGCTGTTGCTTTTTTGGACGCTAACGAGAATTAATGGTTTGCAGTGTGGCACACAATTACGACGAACGAAAATCTTAGGTAAGCAGGCCAAAATTGTCACCAGGCTCAGAAAAAGTGGCTCCATGTAATTGGCTTTGTGTGTTGGTGTGTGTGTGTGGGGGAAACGGGGAGGGTTGCAGTGTCAAAAACTGCTCAATTTACGCGTCGTGAAATTAATTTATGCCCAATGCAATAACCTCAGCAATGTCAATAAAATATATTAGGGTCTGGAGGAGGGTGAGTTGGGGGAGAGACTTACAGCTAGCTGGCTGTTACCTAATTGCGCTTTGTCAATTTGAAATTAAAATTTCCCCCCTCACACACACTCACACTCGCTCACTTACACGTAGTAAGAAATGCGCCTTGCAAAAAATTTCCATAATTTAGCGATATATATGCAAGTGGCGCAATTGAAGCGTAATTAGACTTTGCCACTCACTCACTCACACCCGCACACACACGAAATTGGCTACCTTCTGGTGCTGCCGCTAATTGGTTTCTGGTCAGCAGCCAGCAGGGCCCACAGCTTTCAGCAGGCTCCAATTAAAAACGTGCTCACATTATGCTTTATTGACTTCTCCTGCTCCTGCATCCAGATCTGGCTTCCAATACCCAAAGGACTCCTCCTCCTTACCAGGTATGCAGGGTGAGTGGGCGTGCCTTTTAGCAATAATAACGTCCTTTGTTGGCCATAAAACAAATCATACAAGTTTATGGTCACCTTAGCTACATTGTCCACTGTGAAACTTTATCTTTTTATATGCAGCATTATTGCCACAGATTAGACACGGGATTTAGTAGCATGTACACACACACACACACACATGTGTGTGGGTTTCATTTTTTCGATTGCCAGCAGAACGAATTAAATATGACCATTTGTATAATAGTCCAAACTCCTGGCCAAGAGATGGGGGGCGTAGTCCAGTGGGTGGTTTTCACATTCAAATAATTGTATGTATTTGCTATTGTGGTCGCAATTCGAATGCAGAATGCATGACATTTTGGTCTTAATTGTCAGTTTGGTAAGTGCTCGAGCTTAACTCGCACTCGAAATGAACCACTGGACCAAGAGGCCAAGGGAAGTGGTGCTTGGGTAGGCCTAGGTTTGCCAAAAAGAAATTGCCTGCATCAGGACCATGATTGCTTTTAGTAGACTAATTGGCAATTAAACTCTTTGCTGATTGTTTAAAAAAATCATCATATAAACTAGATAGTGCTACCGAATTGGAAAAGAAGCCAAGCCCATGGCTGCAATTTGAAATGCCCGAGATTCTATAATTCTCTCTTCAAAAAGTACAGGGATTTTTACTCATCCCCAAATGGAACTTTTTCCAGAAAACCTATTCAATTCAACCTTTCAAAAGGATTTTGATAAACTTTAAAGTTACGAACTTTGGAGAACAAAACAGTTCGATATAAATTTCCTTTAAAAATTTAATTTTCTCTTTGATTGATTTTGCAAGCTGACCACTAGATGGCGCCTCTTCGGAGCGATTAAGGTCTTACTTAATTTCACTATTTATATTTAGTGTTTCTCTTAACTAGTTTAACATGATTTGTTGATTGCGAGCTGTCCCGAGGCTGCCAGCCCGAAGTTGCACACACACAGTCTACCCTCGAGATGCTGGAGATGGAGAAGATAGCTGCGTCATAGAGTGACCATAGTCGTTGGTCGCTCGTGACTAGTAATCGATAGTCGCTCGTGTCCAGTGGCGGCAGAGTCGCCACAGTACTCCCCCTCCAGTGACCGTGTGGGAGCGAATGGGTAAGATGGGTAAAAACTACGGATTTGCGTAGTTGTGTTGATGGCCGGTAGTTGCTTCGAGTGGGGGTCGATAAGCAAGATCATTTGAACAGAAATGATTTTGCCTCTTGTTGAGGTTGATGGTTGCTTCGATGGCCGGTGGTTGCTTTGAGTGGTGTCGATAGGAAAGTTCGTCTGAGCCGGAATGATGTCGCCTATGTTGAGGTGGCTCGATTTAGGAGCCTAAGTTGAGGTTAAAGTCTTCGTATTGCTTCAGTGGAGGCGGAAGTTACCTCTCGCGGAGAGCTTCGAGGTGCCTTAGCTGAGGCGGAAGTTACCACTCGTGGAGAGCTTTGATATGACGTAGTTGAGGCGGGAGTTACCTCTCGTGGATTGCTTCGATGTGCCTTAGCTGAAGACTTTGCTGTTCAGGTGTACGGACGTGCGCGTAGGACAAGACTGAACCAGAATCGATGTGCCTCGGATGAGGACTTTGTTGCTTCGCGTTGAATGCATTGTCACTGCCTCGGATGAGGACTTGGTTGCTTCGCGTTGAAGGCTTTGTCGCTGCCTCAGATGAGGACTTTGTCGATCAAGTTCACAGGTGTGTGCGAATTATACAGTACTGAACCAGAATCGGTTGTGATGTGCTTGATGTACGGATGCGAGAGTCTGTAGCAAGACGTCGCAAGTCACAGCCGTGTTAGTTACACGACTGTGGGCGCAGGCACGTTTGTTTGAGAACTTTTAGATGGGGCTCTAGCTGGCAGCAAATGCCAACAAAGAGAGTTCCGAGGATAAACTGGTCGTTTGTGGCCGTTGGTACTCGATCGAGTGGCCGGTTTCCTGCGGTTCAGATGAGTCAGCGATGAAGGCAGTTGTTCTGCTGTACAAGTTTGTACGAATCGATTGGCATTCACGTTGCTCGATGTGGGACGTGGACACTGAACCCGGAATTGGGTAAGTTAAGTAAGTAAAATGGCTTGTCAGGTTGACACAGCCCCAAGGCTTGTCCAGTTGACACAGCCCCAAAGGGCCAAAGCCGAGCCTCTCTCAATCTCTTGGCTCGTGCGCTTCTAATTTTAGCACAAGAGAAAGGGACCTACTGTTTAACGAAAGGGACCTACAGTTCAACACTAGCCGCTGAGCCACCCGGCCACGCTGATCAATGTGGGTATGCGTATCCAGTTGGGGATGTGACCGTGGACCGTTGCTGTTTGACTTGGGAGAAAAACGCAAGAAGATGCATGCTTACATTGGCAGACGAATATGTGTAAGTGTGAGCGCGCGTCGATTTTGGGCGCCACTCGTACGTGTGTTTTTTTTTTTTTTTGTATAGGGGCGAAAGCATTGAAAGCCTCTGGGACTTGGGACTGCCTCACCCACTAAAACCACCCCTAATCTCCGTTTCCCTCTCTCGGTACTACTGCAAAGTATTACTTCTCGAGGGGAGCTGGCATGAAAGCCTTCACTAGATTCCTATCTAGGATTTGAAGTCATTCTGCGCTGTCTTTCTGCGCGACGCAAGGATATGATTTTTTGTGCTGCATAGTTGCTAAAAGCAGACCAATTGTTTTCCGAGCTAAGTAGAATACCCATCAAGTTATTGACTATGAATGGTCTCCCAGTCTCTAACCTTAGCTCTTCCCGTTCAGCAGAAAATCTAGGACAGACCAAAAAGGACATGCTCAGCATCTTCTGGGATCCCTGCACAGTGTGTGCAAAAAGGATCCGTCTCATGCTTAAACCTAAGCAAGTGGGACTTGAAGCATCCATGTCCCGTCATGTAAAAGTCGATTTTACTGTGCGTCCGGTACTATCCGTCTTGTCCATTGACCGTTTGTAGCAGTTCTCCATCTTCTCTCCCAGTTTGCGAGAGTCTCTTCAAGGCGATCAAGGGGCGAATCTCCTCTGCAGGCTTCTCTTGCGAGTAAATCTAACAGGGCCATGCCTGCTAGGATCAGCGCAGCGTCCTCAGAGACGGTGCGGAAAGCACACAACACTCTCAGTGCGCTCCTGCGGTATGCAGACTTGCACTCCCGGCTTTACGAGGGTAGCTCCATTGCAGCTGCCCATATCGGTGCTCCGTTGAGTATGACTGACTTCACCACGTTTGCGATCAGCATCCTACTTCGCTGACGAAGTCCACCAATATTGGACATCATTCCCGCTAAAGCAGTTAAGATCCGGGCTACATTCTCGCTACTCAAGATGTTGCTTGAAGTTTAACCTGTGGTCCAATATTAGGCCCTGGTATTTGATGGCAGGCTTCGATCTTATCAAGCAGCTTCCAAATCCAAATTCCTTTTTTCCTGCCACTGACCAGCACAGTTTCCTTCTTGTGGGCTGCCAAACTTAAACCGTTTTCCCCGAGTCAACCACGCGGATGGCTGCGTTTGTATTGGCTTCGACTTCTCCCACATGTTTAGCGACTGAGATGACTGCAATGTCATCAACGAATCCCACTATTGAACAGCCATCGGGTAGCGGCAGGCGCAGCACTGCGTCGTACATGACGTTCCATAGTGTTGGACCTAGCACCTATCCTTGCGGTACGCCTCCAGAAGTCCTGCGTTGCCGTTTTCCTGCTGCAGTATCATACAAGAGTACTCTGTTCCTGAAGTAGTCGCATATGATCCTGATGAGTACGTGTTTGTGTGTGTCTGTGTGAATTTCATAATTCCTCGAAATTCGTTTGTTGCACAGCGTGTATGTACATAAGTGTGTGTTGATCCGCCGTGTGTGTGTGTTGATCTACCCTGCGAGTACGTATGCGTGTGTATGTTGCCAAAATCGTGACCGGTTCGATGCAGTGGAATGGCTGGCGGCTGCTGCTAGGATGAAGATGTCCTTGTGGTCAACTGCGTGCCACTGCTGAGCGTGTGTTTGCATTTCGCAATTTTCGGTGGCCGCGATTTGTTGAAGCAAATTGCGAGTTGATGTTCAAATGTCTGGGGTTACCACCTATAGGGATTAAGGTCAGGCTTAATCTACCATTAATACTTATTGTTTAACAAACAGTTTGATATCAATAGTTGCGAGAAACCAGCTCCGAGCGCTGGCTTTGCGCTCGCTTGTCATGCACACACTAAATCTCCTGGTGATGAAAGATGAATAGGCCTCATGATAGTGTGACCATAGCCGCCAGAGCAATCGGTAGTCGTTCGTGTCTAGTGGTGGCAGACTTGCCACAGATCCTTCTTAAGAAACCAGTGCTCGGGCTGTACTTTGGGTCCAAACATTTTGCACCATTTAAGATGCTGGCACTCAAAATTAACTTCTTGTTTTTGATAACCTTTAATTGTGAATTAACATTGTTTCTGGAGCAATAAAGAATTCTCAGATGCGCAGACAAAAGTAAATTACTTAGGAGCTCACTGTGACTACGTAGATAAGAGTGTACATGAGTTTAACATTTACATACACACACAGACACACTTTGTACATACACACAAAGAAAGTGGAAGTGGAATTACGCTGGCCCAGGCTGATTGCGGATGCTGCGCCTGGTCGTGGGCTTCTGGGGCACCAGTGTGCGGCATTTTATTTCGCATTAAGAGATTAAGATCAAAATTAAAATTTAAATTACCACGCGACACGCTGTGTGCCTCGTCGTCGGTTCGGTGTGCGTTGTCAACATTTGCTTTGTCTTTTTTTTTTCTGTTTCTTGTTTTTGGATTTTATTACCTTAAATTGTTGCAATGCTGGCGCCGAGTACGCTGAAGAGGTATGTAAATGTAATTAATTTGGTAGCAGAGCCAGCTACTGCAACAGCAACAACGGGAGGCACAGCTGCTGATTGACTGACAACTTAATTGGCTTTTCTGGGAAATCTGAAGAAACTTGCAATTAACAAGCGCTAGCATTTAGAGCATAGATATGATGCTGCAGCCAAGTTGTTGTTGTTGATTGAGCTTACCAAAAACTTTGCACCCTGCCAGTGGCAGCAGCCAACCCTTTCCATAACCGAAAGGGCTGTAAGTGACGCAGCAAACGAAAAGTGCAAAATCCCCTAGAAAAATTTATGAGCACTCAAGTTGATTCAATTTAAAATTGTTTTGGTTGTTTCCACTCGCCCCACAAACCTCCTCCATTCTACCGGAGGGCCCACCACAGAATGTGACGTGGACTTTCTTATTTTTAATTAGGCTAAAACCAGGCCTAAAGCCAACTTGGCCAACAAGGGCTAATTGTGCCTGGTTAGGTCAGCTGGGGAACAAAGCGAAAACTTTTGTTTTGGACATGTACAAAAGTTTGGCGCTGTTGTTTTCGGTTTTGTTTTGTTTTCTTTTTTTTGAGTTGCATCAATTTTGACATTTACCTGCAGCGTGGTAAACGAAAGTTCTCCATTAAACCGATTTCAAGTAATTTTCACTTTGGGTTTTGCATAGCCCATATAAGAAAAGGTAAGCAAGACGATTTAGCCCGACTGTTATACACCCTGTACCAGGCAATGGTTATGCGAAACTTAAAAAAAATGTTTTCTTACTAAGTTCATTTCTGGGACAGTTTGAACTTTCCAGATTCAGAACCTAAACCTCTCATTTTGGATAACGGTTCAGCTTAAAAGAATCCAAGATTCGTCTGGTAAGAGTGCGAGTTGAAAGTCTTAACCATGTGGTGCTCGTTTATTTGGGAAGATCATTGGAATGCATTTGGAATTACAAGTTAAAATTGGTGTGACAGCAACTGACAGTGTACTGACGAAGGCTTTGCCATGGCGGCAGCCGAAACGGCCGTCTACACAGCCACAGCTACTGTTCATGTTCAAATGTATTCTTTGTTGAATTTTCTGGTTGATTATTGAACTATAATCAAACCTCGAACTTGAGCCTGCTAACATTCACTTTGGTTAAAGTTTAAGTTGAAAAACGAATTACAAAGACGGGCAATAGAGCCTCGAAGATTAGGGAGAAAGGTCTTTAGAAAGTTGGTCCAGGACATCACCCTTTAACCCTTAATCCTCGAACCAACAGACGGAGAGACAAACAAATGCTGATCAAGAATAATACTTTATATGCTTTCTTGGCTCCAACTACTTACCCACTTTGTAAATTGGGCACAGGGTATGAAAAAACGAGTCTAAAGTCAAAATGTGTCAGGATGTGTGTCTGTAAAAATGCCAACACGGCTTTTGTTGCATGAGTTTTGGAGCTGGAAAAGTTTTTGGCGCAACGGGCACGGAAGTTGCAGCAATGCAAAGCAGGCGGGGATTGCGATTGGTGCGAGGGCGGAACCTGTCGCATGCAAAGTGCAAAAGCTCGTTGACTACGACCGGGCCTTAAAGATGCCATAACTGTGGAAAATGGAAAATGGGGAAAAGGGTCGGGGGGGCACTGCCGTATGTACGAGTGCGGGATGTCAAAAGTTTTGTTAAGTAAAACCTCATGTGCATCTAATTAAAAATATAAAAAACTTTATTTTAAAGCCGCCAAAGAAAACTTTGTCTCCTGCGGAAATGACTGTGCGCGTATGTGTGTGTGTGTGTTTGTTTATGTTGTAGAGCAATAATGCGAAAGGATTGTTGCCTCCTTGCTGTGGAATATTTAAAAGTTCCCTGGCTTGTTTATCAGCTCGAAATGTGTAAAAAGGGATTTTTGCAAATGAGCTGCCAAATTGGCATAACTTTGCACGAAACCCGGTCTGAGGTGGCCATGGAGAAAGCTGGGAACTTTGTTTGCTTAATTAGTTTTGCGGCATAAGATTGGGATTTCAAATGCCAGAAGTGACGTAAAGCTGAAAAAGGAAAATGAAAAAAGGTGCTCAAATATTTAAGTAAGCATTTTGTGGAGCAAAGTAAGAGGCTTTCGGAAAACTATACAGTTTTTCTCACTAAGACCAAATGTCTGACCGATCATTCCTATTTTAATCAAAATCTGCAAATAAATTTTCTATTTTCTTTGAAAACCAAACAGATTTTCTGCTTAGTGTTGCTTAGTTTTTATAAACTCAACCTAACTTAGTTTTTTGACCTCTAGTGGTTTGAGTAGGAACCAGAGACCTGCAAAAACCTCTAAATTCTGGTCAATAGCCCTTCTTTGCTTTGCTTACCTATCAGCGTGAAGCATGTGTATGCATTGGTACAACTATAAATTCGTTATAAAGCAATAATTAATTGAAATAAATTTTTTCTGAATGCAATGGCCACATCTAAGTACTCATAAGATCACAAGTGAAAGTATGTTTGTATATTTGTTTGTTTGTATGTTTGTATGTTTGTCCCTTATGGGCGTCTAAACCGCTGAACCGATCTTCACGAATTTTTCACAGTATGTTCATGTCGATCAGGAAAGTGTCATAGGCTCTGTGAAATGGTCCAAAAACCGCGAAATTTGCAAAATTATACGGTTCATCCGATTGCAATGAAAATGTGGGAATGGTTGAACGCTTGCCCCGACGGGTTTCTAAGTTGAAAAAATTTGCGGAAAAGGTCCAAAAAACCGCGAAAATTGCAAAATTTAAGTTTCGCAAAAACTTTGGGAAATTGATCGATCGACTTGCCCAGGAATGTTTCCAAGTAGAAGAAACCGCGAAATTTGCAAAATGTTCGTTTGTTATAAAACTTTGGAGGATTCTGATTTCAAGAAAACTAGTCCAAAATAATTCAAAAACTATACCGTTCGTCCGATTGCGATGAAATTTTGGTTTCTAAGGTCCAAAAATCGCGAAATTCGCAAAATTATACCGTTCATCCGATTTCAATCAATCTTTGGGAAATGATTTGAAAGCTTGCTCGGGAGGGTTTTTTAAGTTGAAGAAATTTGCAGAAAATTGTCAAAAAACAGAGAAAATTAAAAAATTTGCGGTTTCGGTAAATCTTTGGATAGTGGTTCGACGCTTGCCCGGAAAGGTTTCCAAGTAGAAGATATGGGCGGAAAATGGTCCAAGAACCGCGAAATTTGCAAAATGTTTGATTTTGATGAAGCTTTGACGAATGGTTGTACGCTTGTCCGCGAAGGTATCTAAATTGAAGAATTGGGCCGGAAATGGTCATAAAACCGCGAAAATTCAAAAACTTTACCGTTCATCCGATTGCCATAAAACTTTGGGCAACGCTTGCCCGCTAAGGTTTCTAAGGTCCAAAAATCGCGAAATTTGCTAAATAACCTTATGAGTATTTATGAAAGCGCTTAGTGCTTATATTACAATGCCGGCGTTGGTAAATGAAGCTGTAGATTACACGGTCCAAAATATTGCGAAATTGGCAAATTTTTGATTTGAGACTGGATTTTTGTGAAGATTTGATAGACAGCAATTGTAGGCGGGTGAATAGGAAGTATTAACCAAACGGTCAAAAAGTCACGAAATTTGCAAAATATTCTTGATTTTAGATTATCATGAAGACGTTAATATAGAGAAAAAGATCGAACGGTCCAAAATGTTTATACCGACATAAGAACCCGGGCGACGCCGGGTATTCAGCTAGTATGAAATAAATTTTGAGGTAATTGAATTTGTTTTCCTATGCTAATACGGGTGCTATACTTTCGTATGAAAAATTCTTAGCGTATTAATATATAGATGTCGCCATCAGACTAATCTGAACATTTTAGTAAATAGCTAATGAATGCAAGGACATCGAAGCGAGAAAGTTTTTACTACAAACGAAAATAAGCCCAGAGCATGAGCAAGAGCAAGAGTGGCAGCGATGGTGGCGAGTTAGCGGTTCACACAACATTTACGTCTGTCGTTTTCCGTCTGTCCTATGAACGCGTGTTTCTCATTGACTAAATGGCGAGCAAATGGGTGGATCCCGATTCAATACGGTTTGTTGCGAAAATTATCTAACAGGTAGCAAAAACTCAAGCCACAATTTTTAAGATAAACGACCCTATATTAAGTTAGGCCCAATATTCTATCTATTCTGAAAAGCTAAGATCAACAGCCGAGTCGATTTTGCCTTGTACAGGGCGTTTGTTGTCCGTCCGTATGATCCGTTTGTGTGTATGTTGGAATGTGTGTTTGTATGAGTGTATAAGAGTAGAAAGCACACAATTTTTTGAATGTTGGTTTTGTATGACCCGATTCAATACGAGTTTGTTTCAGCTCTTCCTAAATGATGGCTGACCTCTCCCCAAAACAGCGCTAAACAAAATGTCTTCTCCACAATTCTTTTTAAGATATACTTTCCAAAAAATCCAAACAAAAACTTGTCAGTGTGACCATGATTTCTCTGGCTCTAACATCTCCACACCAAGATCAAGATATGCCATTTTCATTTTTTCTTTTTTGGTGTATTTAGTAGTTAAACGTAACTGACTTAACTTTACGTTTAATGTTTTTCTCGACAATTTGAGTAGTTTAAACGTTATGACCGGCCCTGTTCCGAATTCCGAGTCGGTTTTCGTATAAACGTTACCTTTTCTAAGTTGAAGTTCACAACTTTATATGAAAAGAAAGCAAAATGTCAGTGGCTACTAGATCAGGTCTTTTTTTTTGTCGAATTGATTCCACTTTGGCATTGAGCAATCGATTTCAGCCTAAAGCAATTCCGATTTTCATGAAACCTAATCTAGTAACCGTTGAAATTTTTGTCACCTTCCATATATCATTGTTAAGTTTAAACGCTACATGCAAACGTTTACACGAAAACCGACTCGGAATTCGGAACAGGGCCGAATGTGGGAATAAGTTTTTGACATAGCGTAACCACTGACGTAACGAAAAACGTTAAGAATTACGTAACAAATTGACGTGACAATATGTCATTGCCAAATAACGTAACCAAAAGAAGCCCACTAAAATTGGTTGGATATCAATCTTAAGTCTTAAATCATATATTTTTATTCAATATCTACAACACGAAACAAAAAACTCTGTATAAGACCCTTAACTTCGGATATAAGGGACATCCATTGTCTATAAGACTTAAAATTTTCATAAAGATCCGATAATAAATAGCTGTGGTTTAGGAATATCTTTTTCTGTCTTATATTTGACAGTATGCAGTGCCTGTTAATAAAACTTTGCATACTGTTCCGAGTTTCTCTTTAAAGGAACCCAACTTTCGTCATATATTTGTGGTCGGCATTCTGCTAACATGATATTGATATATTGACATGCCTTGATGATTAACATAAGGGAAGTCTATTTAACAATTCTTCCAGTGAAGAACGGATAAATCAAACTCGGGCCGACTTTACCTTAATCCTGAGTAGTTCCGGCAGCTTGAACGTAACAACTTGACGCTATAACGTAAAGAAATAGTAAAGTAAAATGGCTTGTCAAGTTGACACAGCCCCAAAGGGCCAAAGCCGAGCTTCTCTCAATCTCTTGGCTTGTGCGCTTCTAATTTTCGCATAAAAGAAAGGGACCTACTGCTTAACGCCGAATCCGAACGGCAGTTTGAGAAGCTTTTGCATGGCTAGTTACTACAAAGCTGGCGCCAACAGCAGAGAGCGGTGACCGGGTGTAAAGTTTATCGAACCCACGACCTCTTGCACTGCGGTCGCGCACACTAGACGCTGAGCCAACCGTCCACTTTGTAAAGTAATAGCGATGCAAAATGACGTGAAATAACGCAATTAAATGATGTAACGTAAGGATGAAATGAAAAGACGTAACGAAACAACGTAACCAAACGACTTAACAAAATGAACTAATGAAGTGACAAAACGAAATGACGTAACCAAATAACGTAAAATTACAATATGAAGAAGGAGAGGTAACTGGACTAAACAAATTAAAGATAATTATACAAATCGTAACAGTGGTTGTTAAAACCCAATCTTTAAAGCAGTGCAATCTCTTAACTAACCCTCATTATACACACACACATGCCAAGCGCAGCTGCCCCGTTGGACACGCCCATATCACATGCACAGAGCCAGTTAAAATAGAGACAGAGGCTAAGCAAAATAGCCGCCGGCGACAAGTCAAGAGCTTAATGGTTTGCTTCTGACAACGAAACGCTCTCTAACAACAACAACAAGCAGACTGAAAAAATTGCAGCCTGGCCAAAGTCCAAAACATCAAAAACCTCTTCCCAGTCTCCAGTTGCAGTGACAGCCACAGCCGTAGCCGCAGTTTGAGTGACTGGCTCTGACTTCGACTTTTGCGTTCTCATCCTGGTCCCAGTCTCGGTGCTGGTACTGGTCCCTGCTGATGTCATTAATGCAGCTCCAAGCTAGCCTCACACCGAAATGCTTTGCATTTGTGTTTTGGTTATTTTTCCTAACCCTTTTCGGGTGACAGCAAAAAATAACAAACGAGCACAACATGAGCTGAAAATAAGATTTTTGAGTCATTTCGTTTTGTTGCGTTCATGTTTGCTGTGAGTGCTGCTCGTCCCGCTCCTGCTGCTCGGGCGGGCATCCCTCAGTGGCTGATGTATTCATGAAATCGTGTGATTAATGGCTCGCACAACATTTGCACACACTACCCGGCTGTGGCCTCCTTCCTTCACATGCGGTGTATCTGTCTGCGTGCAGATAAACATGCCAGGCAGGCAGGCAGGCACTCCGCACCCAATCTCTTCAAGCAAACTGCTGTGAACAGCAAAACGAGCAAAGGACAACGACAACGTCAACGACGACGTCGGCATTGGTCACAAAAATTTTCCAGCTCTGCGCGTTTGTCCGGCCATGTTATCTCAGCCGCAGGAGGCGTTGAAATTAACAAACATTCTGGCATCCTGGCGAGAAACAAAAATGCGTCGTAATTAAACCGAATTTAATTGCTTTAGCCGCCATTCCTCCATGGGCAGCCCCTATAACTATGCTATAATCTTTGACACTTTTATTGCGGCTCTAAAAGTTATTAACTTGATTTAATAAGCGACTTGGAAGGGCCACAATAACAACAACAACAAGAACCACCAGCTCGAAAAGCGAATTTGAATGTTTAGCATTTTACAGTTTTATCTCGTGCGCGGGGGTGTGAAACTTTTGCCAAATGAATTTGATCGCCTTGGCATTCCAGAACGTGGCTTTAATTAACTCATTTTTCATTTGGAACTGCCAACCAGCCAGGTGGCTTAGGTAATCTTATCTCTTGGGTAGCCTGCTTGCGGGCGGTTAGAGCAACCATCACTCATCATGACCTAAGCCTTTGTCTTTTACTTGATAAGAAGACATGGCACTATGGTATAAAGGACCACTTTTTTGTGAGATTAAAAATTTTACGTAACTGTTTGTCTAGCCGTCATGCAAAGCTTACCCTTGATCACGCTACATTTAGAAAATCGAGTTTCATGTCAATCGCATAAAAAAAAGACTTTTGCATGAAGAAATTTCCATGAATTTTCCAACCCTAGGGGCGGGATTTTCATCATTTTCAATTCCCTTCTCAAATTATTTCGATTACAATCCTTACAAACCGAGTTTCCTGTCAATCGGATGAGAAATAGGCTTTATTAAAAAAAATTTTGCGGAAATTTTCCCACCCTAGGGTCAGATTTTCCCACATCTTATAATCACATCTCAACTTGTTCCGATTTCCAACCTTACAATCCGAGTTTCAAGTCAATTGGAGGAGAAATAGGTTTTCTATACAAAATTTTTCGGAGTATTTCTTACCCCAGGGGCAGATTTACCATCATTTTAGAATCACATCTTAATTTATTTCAATTTCCATCCTTACAAACCGAGTTTCGAGTCAATCGGAGGAGAAATAGGATTTCTATACAAAATTTTCCGGAAATTTTTCCACCCTAGCGGCAGATTTTCCATCTTAGAATGACATCTCAATTTATTTCGATTGCCATCCTTACAAAATGAGTTTCAAGTCAATCGGGTGAAAAATGACAAAATTTTGCGGAAAATTTTTCACCCAAGGGGCACATTTTTCCAACATCTTAGAATCACATTTCAATTTATTTCGACTTTCATACTTTCAAATCGAGTTTCAAGTCAATCGGGTGTAAAATAGGTTTTTCACACAAATCCCTTCCCAAATAATTTTGATTACTATCCTTAAAAACCGAGTTTCCATAATCGGATAAGAAATCGCTTTTTTAAACTAAAATATGAGGAAAATAAACCCCAAACGAAGCCCAACCCCCTAGGGCCAGATTTTCCCACATCATAGAATCACATTTTAAACTATTTCGACTACTATCTTTAAAAACCGAGTTTCAAGTCAACCGGACTTTCTGTATACAAGGTTTTCCGGGGATTTGCATCCACTTTGGAAAAGAAATTTTCATTCATCGCCCGCGCCTTCATAACTGAGCATATTTCTAGAATCGTATAGGGCGTTTTTTAAACTTCTGGGATGGGACATAGCATAGGTTGTAGGTTTAGTTAAATTGATTTTTGTGGCTTACCAGAATTTTTTGGTGCACATCGAAATTTTGATTAACGGTAAAAAACCGTTCTTTCGCACATGCACTCACTTTTACGACCATAACTTCGTCACATATCCACTAATTTCCTTTTTTTTTACCGGTTTTGGAAAGAAGTTTGGGTCTTTAAACGTGCCTAATAGCCTATTTTCACTGAGCAACATCTAACATCTTGAAGTATAATGTTTCTATCAGGCCTGTTCCCGTTTCCGATTACGATCAGATCATGCGGAATCGGAATTACTCGGCTTCAAAACTTTTGCCTTAGAGTCAGCGGAATGAAAAGTAAATGACAATTTTCTTGGCAAAGGTGATTCTTTTCATATTGCAAATATTTTTATTGTAACATGTCAAATATTGATAAGATTTTGAAGTATACATTGATATATCGTGCGTACAATTTTATTTAAAACTTTTTTTATGCTTTTACCTCGGCAATTGCGTGTAAGCGAACGAAAGATCGATCGAAATGAAACCGAGCTGTTCGCAATTCCGCATCAGCGCATGCGCAGTGCTGATCGAAATTGCTAAGGCTGTCTTATGGCTGAATTAAAATTCGAAAACGATTCGAGTATTCATTTCAATTTCACTCGGAAACGGGATGAAAACGATTCGGAATTGCGATCGTTTTACTTTTTAATTCCACTCGGAAACGGGAACAGGACTGTATACCACATGTTCCTCATAAAATAAAGTAATGTCAGAGAAACTTGTCATGCACTTTAAAATTTTTTTATATTTTTAATATTAAGTCGTCAAGAAACCACTTGAAATTGCCTTGCATGGAAGCTGGCAAGAGAAATTTGTTGATGACATGCGAAAAAATCATCCCGACATGATGTAGATCTTCCCACCTTCTTCACAAAAGACCCAATTGTCTTGATTTAGAAACTTCGAGCAGCAGATGCATGTACTCAGTGTGTAGAGACTATTACATGACTTAACAGGTTTAATATCTAATCTTGGAGTATTTGCTAGGTAAACCAAAATTTTTGGTTTTTTTTTTTAATTTTTTGACTTTGAAGATGTTTTTGAACACTTTTTGGTTAGAAACCTCTTAAAATTGTTTTATTATTTAAAAAGAACATATTTTCCCGATTAAGATGTGTGCCTTGTTTCTACAATCGGTCTATAATTAGCAAAGTTATTAAATATTTTCGGATAAGGAAATTTCCGCAATATGTTGATGTCGCGCCATTAAAGCACTGTCGACCGTAAAGTTGTTGAGTTTTTCAGAGTAAATTCTTACATAATTTTTTTTTAGAATAAGTACTATATAGCCATGTCCGTCTGTCCATTAGTCTATCCGTCTGTCTGTCTGTCTGTCCGTCCGTCTGTCAGTCCGTCTGTCCTTATGAATAAACAGATCTCAGAGATGGTAAGAGATAGAGGTTTGACAAGTATTGGTACATAAGCTTCTTATGCTTGCAGGCAGATCAAGTTTATTTTCATTTTTTGCCACGCCCCTTCCCGCCTCCGCAATTTAGAAAAAACGTCATATTTCCGTCAGTTCTATAGACGGAAGTTTCGTACTCCTTGGACATATTTAGTAATCGGGATTCTTTATCAATCCGCCAAAGGATTGGAAAGATCGGATAAACGATAGTCAAGATATATGCAAAAGAAACTTCTCTGCTGCAGCGCAGTAGCGGCGCTGCTTTTAGCTGGTACTGTAGCATCTAAATTTACACTGAGCATACACTTTTGTTTTTGTATTATAGTCGGGCTTGTCCGACTTTCCTACTTGTTTTTATTCGGTTCTTTTTATGGGTTTTTTCCTAAAAAGTTGAATAACTCAACCAAATATTACTCGATTCTAATAAACTAAGGTGCAAAAGACGCAAAAATAAATTTGATTTGAAACTGCTTACCAAAATTAAACTGTTTTATACAAATTTGTATTTGGTTTTTTCGTTTAAAGTACGGTGAAGCCGCTAAGAACTGAAAAAATCGATTTGTTTTTTCATGTAGCACCCCCAATTTCAATCCGAAAAGTTGGAAAAGTGTTAAATTTCTCTTTCCAAAGACTTATTATAGTATGCTTAGTTTAATACATATGATTTTTTAACTATATTAACTTCGAAAATACGGTTTTTTAACCGTTATTCAAAATTTTGATGTGCAAGAAAAATTTTACATTTAAATGTTACATTTAACTATATCTACAACCTACAATATGTCGCATCCAAGAAGTTTTTTGACTGTCACACCGTGTTATCGAAGAACGCGCGTTGAGGTCCTTATAAAATAACTGACCTTGTCAGCCGAGGGGCGGTTATGGGGGCAGGGAAAAATATCGCGTTCACTTTAAACGCTGGTTATGCCAACTCGTATTTTATCATTATTGGGAATCGATTTTTGGATCGCCTACTGCAGTTGCTGGTGCTAAAGTGCCCAATACCGGCTGTGCCCGGGAGGATGTGTTGCAGTTTGAGCAGGATTTTGTCGATTATCGCAATTGTATGTCATACGTTTAATGGAGTCGGCACGCTAATTTTTTCAGCGTGATCTGCAGGAGATGATGCTGGACGCGCTCAGTAACCTAAGCAGTAACCATACCTTTCTTTGTTGCTCTTCTATTGCTATTAGTAAAATAAGGTAGGTGAAGCAATGCATAAGCAAAGGTAAACAAACAGACCAAATCAGCTGTGGTGAAGGTGGAAGTGAACGCTGAATGCAGAAGAAACAAGTTTTGGGAATTTATCGATAAATCGTGCAATCGATGGCAGAACGCGTATTGGTGGAAATCGGCTATTCGATCTCTAGGATATGCTGGGCTGGGCTGTGGGTTAATAGTCAATAAGTCAGTCAGTCAGTCGGGCTAACAGATTTGTGTATTATAGATTTGTATCCGATCTGACAGATTTTGTCAAACACAGGAAAAAAGATCATATTATACGGGTATTTTAAGTATCAAAGCGGCCCTCCTTCTGCAAAAATACCAAGATGATCATGGACTCGATTTAGGAGTAAATAATACCCTTTTGATATGAAAATAGTTATATTATAGGGTAAAATTGATATTGGAATTGATATTTTTGCAGATGAAGGCCGATTTGATCTTTTATTTTTCTGTGAACTTTTTCGAAGCAATAAAATGAAATTTCTCTTAGTTACTGCACTCTAGTGTCAAGTACGAGTTTAAAAAAAAACATTTAAAAAAAAACCTTCTTTTGACCCATTGTGCATTGACTAAGGGACTGCGCTAGCCCACTGCCTTCCAGCATACCCCTTCCATGCCTTATGCCTTATCAGCGCGCTAAACAAATTTGAATTTCAGTTTCTGAATTTTCATGCCAAATTATGCGAGGATGCGTAGCCAAAGGCTTAGCTCGTTGCCATTCCATTGATTATCCCAGAGCAAGACTCGCTCTCCAGTCACACTTTCAATTACAATCTAATTGACTTTCGTACACTTATCTTCCATAATTTTATGAATCCAAACGACTGTCTAAAGTGAAAGTTCCATAACGCGTCCATTGACAGCGCCTGGCAGTCAACAAAAGTAATCAAGCTAAATTTGTTACAAAAAGTTTCTTTTGCATGGCTGCCACTTAGGTGGGTCAAAGGTGCTTACCATCCAGAGACGACTTCCCTGCCAGGACCAGACGCAGACACTTTTTATGGCTCTCACACAAAAACCTCAAAATTGCAGATTTAATTTTATTTTATTGCACTTTTCCTTAGTGGCAAAGAAAATTGTTTCTTTATATTGTTTCACTCGGGTCGCTGGCTGGGATGTATCTGATTTTAAATGCAAGAAGCAAACAAAAGCGAATCCCGTGTACAGAGTGACAACCGGAATACCAAGAAAATGCAATCAAGGAAAATATTGTCAGTTCTAAGGCGTTAAATCGTTTGTAGTCAAAGTGTAAGACATTTTTTCTTAGAAATTTAATCAATTTGACTTACTATTCCTGGACTGAATTAAAAATTTTGAAATTTCTCCTCTGGGTTCTAGATGACTGTTCTGGCAAATCTCACAAAATAATGTGAGCTTAAGACGAACTGGGATCAATCAAAACACTAAGCTCTTATCCGAAATAAAAAGTTTGAAAGAAAACACAAAAGAGGATCTTAATTGAAAATGTTATTCGGAAATGTTGTACGGAAAACCTGAGGACTCTAACACCATCAATTCCTTGACTTATTCCCGAAACTTGAAATTGAAATCACTTGTTAACTCTTTTTGTACTTAGTCAAAGTGATATTTAGCCAGCTTAAGGTCGAGGATTGTTTATAATTCAATAATTATTAGAAAACATAGAAACATGCCTCCCAACAAAGCCTCTTCAGTATGCTTCAAATGCTATCGCTCCATTACGCCATTTGCAAAATCCTATTTAAACAACCACCTGGAAAAGAAGAACTTGGGGATTGCAAGAATGCAAAATTCCTTATTGTTATTAAGCTCCATTTGTAGGATAGCCGAAAGCTATGCAATGGTGTTTGAAAGTTGTTCAATGTATCTATGTTGCTGTGACCACTATACTGATTACAGCACAAAAAAAAAAATCTTAAATCAATCCCAAACGGGATTGAAGGCTGGGTAATCACGGAGCGGCTTAAACTGATCCTGTTTTTTGGGATAGAATTTAGAATTCTTGAAACAAATCAATCTTTTTTTCGGCTCGGCTCAAGAATATACGCGATTTCCATGTTTTCAATCCCGTTTGGATTGATTTTTAAAGCGAAGCTCTTTTAAGGACGGTCGACTGGGAGGTAAATCCAGAAAACGATTGTCTTTGCGACAGATTTTTTGGCTACGCTTTTGACTTTGCAAAGTCAGCAGCTTTGGTCTGTGCAAGACAGGTATTGCAGCAGCTGGGTTGTGAGTTAGTGGGTGGTGGTGGTGGATTAGCGGTGACCAGAACAATGACCAGTTGAGCTACGGAATAGTTTATGTAGTTGGTTTATTTTTAAAAGTTTTTTTTTTGTCAAAAACACAATTCGATGTTATGTTGCTGGGTAAGAGGGCTAAGTAAAATGTGGCGGGGGGAGAGAGTATTTTCTTATCCTTTCTTTGCCAGAGCGCCCGAGGTTGTCTAAATGAACGGCAAGTTTCTCTCTTGTGCTCTTCTACAACTTGAAATGTAAATCATAATGAAATAAGTACTGGCCAGTGTTGCCAAGTCTTCTGTGCCCAAGCATGCTGGATCAACATTCTAAAATAGCCAAAAATAGGTAGAAATTTTTCAAACTAGCTTTATGATTTGCTTTTATTGTTCTTTTATACAACAAGGAGAAGGAAACATTTCCGATCCTATATAGTATACAATATATATATATTCCAGATCATCAACAGCCAAAACGACATATTCACGTCCGTACGAACGCACATATTCCAGATCATCAACAGCCAAAACGACATATTCACGTCCGTACGAACGCACATATTGCATTGTCCGTACCGATTCCAATCCCATTTACAATGATTATCTTAAAATTCCTTAGCTCTTGGCACAAACTGTTTGTTATAGATTTGGAGTTTCCTCCTACAAGAAGTACTAACAACAACTTTCTACCTTTCTCACATTGCTCTCTGGGTTATACATCTAATTCTTTGGCCAAAATTCTTGCATTTCTATATTCTTAAAGATTGAACGTATTGCCAAGTGTTGCCCTTGAAGTTAGAGCTCTGACGACTGCAATTAATTTTAGATATATTTTTCTTATTTTTTATAACGGATTTTCTCAAAGTTTTTCAGGTAAAGGTGAGTACTGAGAACATTCGAATTTTACTTCAAGAAATTAACTAGATATTCTTATTTCGCGTGAAGGAGGCCCAAAAGAATACGCTTCGACCGCAGACTGCACACCACCCACAACAGCCGAGCCAGCTCTGGTGACATTTTTATACTCTGTACCAAAGGTACATAGAGTAAATAAGTTTGTGCAAAAGTATGTAACAGGCAGAAGGAAGCATCTCCGACACCATAAAGTATATATATTCTTGATCAGCATCAACAGCTGAGTCGATATAGCCATGTCCGTGTGTCCGTCTGTCTGTCCGTATTAACGCACAGATCTCAGAGATGGTAAGAGATAGAGGTTTGACATGTATGGGACTTATGCTTCTTATACTTGCAGGCAGATCAAGTTTATTTTCAATTTTTGCCATGCCCCCTCCCACACCCGCAAATTGGAAAAAACGTAATATCTCCCACAGTTTGATAGATAGAAGGTTCGTTCCTTCTGGACGTATTTAGTAATCAGGATTATTTATCGATCCGCCAAAGGAATTGTAAAGATCGGATGAACGGTAGTAAAGATATGAGCAAACGAAAATTCAATATATCTGGGCTGCTCCTGCAGCAGCAAAACACATACATAATTATGTAGATGTATGTATATATGAGCAACGACTACACAGCAAAGTGATAGCCAACAATATTTTAGGACAAATTTTTATTTAACGATTCATATTGGATCGTTGTGGGTGTGATGACCCCGCCCCTCCAAAAATTCCACCTTTTAAATGAATTAAACCTGCAAATATATTGTCTGAGTAATTCCAACAACGAAATCCTATACAAAACCTAACAGCTATGGCTAGCTCATTAGATCCAATTGGATTCTTGCAGCTAACTGGGACGCTCTCATTTTCCCCCTTCCCTTTCCCACATACACAATATTGAGAGAGAGAAATTAGAGATGGTCGCGGGACAAATGTATCGCCCGATACCCATCTGACTACTAAGACGAGGATTGTTTAAATTGCAAATAATATAAAAATAGTCTAGTTCTTTAATTCTAACATAATATCAAGCAATCACAATGATGTTAATTCATTCTGGTCACTCCGGAGTCCCGCGTAGTTTTCGATGTACGCCCATCTCTAGCTCTGGCAAATGCAAAGGTTTTTTTTTTGTCTGCGGCGCGTGCCAATCCTCTCTCTCTCCTCTCTCTCCTAATTATACTCTGTACCAAAGGTACTTAGAGTTTAATAAGTTTGTGCAAAAGTATGTAACAGCACCTTAAATGATAAGTATTTAAGCAACTCAAGTCGACTCGTAGGTCTTTATTCATATATCGACCCCATTGCTATTGCAACGGCCTCCTCGTGGTGTTTCCTGGATACCGATTCTAAATTATATAATCCGGAGCAAATGCGAGCGGCGACCCCAACTGGTACAGTGTATAATATAGTCGGGCTTGACCGACTTTCTTCCTTGTTCAAGATACTTTTGTGTGTTGCTTTGTTTCTGAGTTTCAATCAACAAAATCAGGCAAGGAAAAATTGCAATAAGTAATTTTTATATTCTGTACCAGAGGTACACAGAGTATATTAAGTTCCCGCCTGTCCGTCCGTCTGTCCGTCCGTCTGTCTGTACGTCTGTCCCTATGAACAAACAGATCTCAGAGATGGTAAGAGATAGAAGTTTGATATGTATGGAACATATGTTTCTTATACTTGCAGGCAGATCAAGTTAATTTTCAATTTTCGCCACGCCCGCAATATCGAAAACACGTCATATCTCCCACAGTTGTATAGTTAGAAGGTTCAAACCTTCTGGACATATTTAGTATTCGGGATTCTTTATCGATCCGCTGAAGGTATTTTAAAGATCGGACGAACGATATTCGAGTTATAAGGAAAACCAACAATTATGGGCAGCACCGGTCGCAACGGTGATTGACAGCACTTCACAGGTACAGAGTATGTTATAGTCGGGCGTATCTGACTTTCTTTCTTGTTAATCATGAAAAGGGCTCGAAAAGGACTCATTAGGGTGATTTTTGTTGAAACCATCTTCCAAATGTTGGGTGGGGGAATACTGAGTATTGAATACTTAGTATCGAGTACTGAGAATCGAGGACTGAGAATCGATTACTAAGGATGAAGTACTTTTAAAGAGTACCTAGTATCGAGTACAGAATATCAAATACTAAGTATCGAGTGCTCAGTATCGAGTATAGAGTATCAAACACACAAGTAAGTGAGCATGTTACACAACAATGGCTCGTGATTGTTAGCCACACTCGGACTGGGTTTCCACTATTCCCTTGTACATAAATATGCGTGGCTTGCTTTCCATTTTAGAGAACGACTCTTGCATTATTTCCTTACTCAAAGTCGTAATATCCAGAATATGATTATTATTTTAAACGGAATCTTAAAAAGACAATGCTCTGATCAAGTTCTAAACAATTATATTTGAAGTTCAAAATATTAGGAAATTTGTTTTTCTACTTAAAAGCTTAAAAATTTGAATCGGTTCGAGGAACCCTGAAAATTCGAACCAATTTCAACACAGGTGTGCGGCTCACAAAGTTAACCAATACAGTTTCGTAGAAAGAATGCTGAAAGTCCTTCACAATGTGAATAATCAGAGTCATTACAACTCATTAGAGCTTCTTAGATATCATCATCTGAAATGGATTAAGTGACAATCTTCTGAAGGTGAGGTATTGGACTCACGATGATGCTGAAGGTTTAAACATCGAACTCTTAAAATGCTGCAATCAAATTTGAATTGCCAATACATTATCAAAAAACGGACAATATCACTTGAAGTTTTCTTTATTTCCATTTAATCTTTTCAGTATGCATTAAAGTACTAACATAAATTGTGCAAAATCCTTCTTGTTTCCAGTTTACCTGTTTTCGAGATTTAACTATAATTTTTCACTTCAATGCTTCGATAAATAAATTTCTGCCTGCCAAGCATGTTCGCTCATTAATAAACATAAGCAACAGAATTGCTTAAAACAACAAAAATCAAATCAAAACCATTTACAAGCCAAACAAAAAAATGAAAGACTTTTGGGCCCACTCAATGGGGAGTAGGACGCATTGGATGGTATAATATTTGTAATCAAACGCAGTCAGAGTCATAATAATCAAGTCGTAAAAAACAAATCCATTTTCGCGCTTGGATAAACACAAAAAAAGAGAAGAAAGAATGCCAACTCAAAGCCAGACAAAACAGCAGTAAAAACAATAATAGTAATGGCAAGAACATTTTTACACCTTCCACAGAAAAAAAGAAGAGGAAAGGAAGCAACAGATCCAGGATAAGCAAGACTACAACGTTTGCCACTCGATAATCAGACAGACAACATTGTTGGTCATAAAAAGACACAAATAGCTCAATGGAACGCCTCGAGTTTTACGATTTGGTGGTTTTCTTTTATACCCTGTGCATATTTAAAATGGGTGAAATGGTACAAGCTGTAGCAAGCATTTTCGATCCAGTAAGGTACTTATTTATATTCTTGATGAATGTGGTTAGACGGGTTCTCCTCCCTCGCAGAGACTTGATATTTGAAATATATTTACGAAGCACACAAATCTAATAAGATCGAACAAACAACACGAAAGTTTTCAAATCTGGAGCACAGGGTATTTCGTTGTCCTGCCAACCTGCCAAATACAACCTGCAAATTTCGTGCTTTATTTAACAAGCAAAATGACAAATCTGTGTCTGCTCATTCTCGTCCCCCCCGACACCCTCATTTAATGATCATAAAAATCAAACATCAAATGCTGTAAATTATAATGTAATAGAATTATAATAAGCGAGTGCATCAGCTCGGCTATCATCGTAAATTTAGCGAAGAGGGTCGTAAAATGACTGACAGGAAGGGCTAAATGAAAATCCTGGCGCTAGTTTTCACACCAACCCATCAACATCAACGCCATCATTATCAGCGTCCACAGGCGGGAGGAGACGGATGCAAAGCTCTTGAGTGTTTTACAACTTCCGTTAAGTTCGGCTTGGTCATAAACCGTAATCTTCATGTTTTTATTATAGGAGGATACGGATGCGGGTGGCAGATGTCAATGGCGCTTTGAGGACATCAAATGAACAGCTCCTCGGAGTCGTTAAATTCACCCAGCTACTGTCAGTGGTACTCGTACATATGTTGCTATTCCTAACCCAAGGGGTAGGACAGGGGTAATGATTGTCACCGGCTAAACAATTAAATTGAGGTTAGAATGAAACATAAAAAGCGCATAAAAGCCACATAAACTTGGTGCCCAGACCAAGTGACGAGGACAAAGGAGATGACGATGTCGTCAACGCATCGTAAACATTTTAAGCTACAGTTTATTTTCATTTCACCATTGGGATAACAACAACAACAACCATATGACCCGTATGCGATCTGTGGCCTCGTAAAACTTTTGGTGATAAGACACACTCGTCCGTTGGTAATGATAATAAAATTATAATTTCGCCCTTCACATATGCCAACCCTCAAGGACTTTGGCTCCTTGGAGCACTTTGCCATGTGAGAAATTGTAAATTGCGCTAATAAGCATTTAAAATTAACTAAATGTTTGACTCTTAAGCCAAACTTGATGACTTGGCCTTTGGTCTGGTTGGTTTTAAGGGGCGGGTTATAAAACGTGAGACATTTTGGTTAATGTTGTTGTTGCAGGGTCATAAAGTGGATAAGAGATGCGTTTTTCATGTATAAGTGAAATAGCTGGGGCATGTGTTTTTCGGTCAATTAATGGTTTGGTTGCTCTTAATGAAAGTGTGCAAAAGATTCTAGGAAGATACGTCATAATATTACATGTTCATGGGGTATGTCAGTTGATTTCATACAATACAATCAATTTCTAAGTACTTAAATAAGAAAAGAGCAGTGCAGCCATATCAGGATATGATGGATCTTTCTTTGATGGAAGCTCAAGATAAGCAATTGTATGTGATCCGAGAGAAGAGGGTTCTTGATGCTCTCCCAATCATAAGCTATGAATAAAATGAATTTCTAAACCATAGAAAACCGAATCTATTCTGGAAATGCGAAGAATTATTAGAGTACTAAAGACGAATGATAGCGATTGAATGATGATTTCAAGCAGGCGGGATCAATAGCAATAGCAGCCCACGTTCCGCCCAACTGAGCGAGCAATGGCAATGGCAGAAAAGATGTTGTATCGTTTCCTCCTCTTTTTTTGTATCTGCAGCTTCTGCAGAAGTCAAAGTGACGCCCAGGCGTGCTGCGTGTCTGCCAATGAGACACACAAAAAAAAACAGAGAGCTTAAATCAAACTCAAAACAAGAAAGAAAGTCAGTCAAGCCCGACTAGAACATAACTGTGAAGTGCTGCCCATCACCGTTGCGATCGGTGCAGCCCATAAATATTTCTTTTCCTTATAGCTCGACAACTTTTCATCCTATCTTCATCAACCCTTTCGCTGATCGATAAATAATCTTGATGTCAAAACATGTCCACAAGGTTTAAACATTCTATCTATAAAACTGACGGAGATATGACGGGGCGTGGCAAAAATTGAAAATAAACTTGATCTGCTTGAAAGTATAAGAAGTTTTTGTCCCTTAGACGTCAAATCTCTATCTCTTACCATCTCTGAGATCTGTGCGTTTAAGCGAACAGTCAGACGGACACACGACTTGGCTGTTGATGCTGATCAAAAATAAAGGGTCGGAAATGTTTCCTTCTGACTGTTACAAACTTTTGCACAAACTTATTATACTCTGTGTACCACTGGTAAAGAGTATAAAGATTGATTTGATCTCGACCTTCGGATTGAAACTTCAACAACGAGTCATACTAGATTGAGCTTAATACAAGCTCGAAACGCTTGAAACAATCCTTAAAAGTGTATATTAATCCGAAAAGGCTAACATAAATCTCTGATCCGACTCTAGATTACGGATGTCCCATGTCAAAGCGAAAGAGCGAAAGGAACCGAGTATGAGGATAAATGGGTACACACACATACGCAAAGGCTTCTATCAACTTAGTGTTTCATATTCTGTATCAATTTTTGCACTTGTGCTGTCTTGGAATTCCCAAACAGTCATTGCAATGCCAGCATGAGAAGGAGTCGGCAATAACTTGCTCGTTAAAAAAGTCATATGGGCTCTTGTGGGAAGACTTTTCTGGGGTAGCATAGTGTTTGAATATCGAGATTCAATCTCATTTTTAAAGCAATTCTTTTTCGGTTTCAGCGAAGATCGAATATAGAGCTCAACCAAGCCAATTTTAAGAACAAATCAAGAACGTATTCGAGCAAGCTAATCTCGGCTTTTTTGAAGCAATCATTTTCAGATTGAATTCAGTTCGAATATACAGCTCAACTTAATCTTGGGCAAACTGGCACCAAGCCGATTTCTAGATCAATTTAAGTATCAAGGGATCGGATAACAATCTTAAATCAGTCACGGGTGTGATTGAATTAAGCATATATCCAGCTAAAGTCAAGCTTTTTCGAGCAAACGTCGTGATTAAGATGAGAGTTCCGGTATTGTAAAACCCGAGCTCAAGTCTATCCTCTTTGAACTTGTATTGAGAAAGTCCAGGAGTGATTGACATCGTTGAGGATCGATTAAGCCCTGGATATCTCTGTATTCTTTTTTGCTGTGCAGTGACTCGTCATGGTCCCCGCCAGTAGCTATATGTGTTCATATTTGTGAAGTAAGCGGTTGTTAGTAATTATTTTGCTGATTGTTGGCCAAGTAAGCTTCGTTATGGCACAGGACGAAAGAGTTGTCCACCCATCCGCAGCGAGACGAAGTGTCTTAGCCTTGGGGTGAAGTTTATATGTTGCAGTAGCTCAATGGTGAGTTTGGCCAGTTTGTCCGCAGACTCATTTTCATTTACGATCCGATGTCCAGGCACCCATGTAAGGTGTATACTGGAGTGTCGTGTCATTCCATTCATAGTTGAGCTACATTCAGTAAGCATTTTAGCATTGCACACAGGGCCAAAGCTACAAAGTTTTGAGAGCTGGGCAAAAAGATACAATTTGTATGGGAATTGGAATTTTTGTTCTATTTTTTTAGTAAATAGTGGTAAATAAAAAATGTACAACAAATTTTTGGATAATGAATGATTTTTATAACTAAATTCTTACTTAATAATAGGCCTTCATCAATTTATTCTACTATTCAAGTTTACAGAATTATTAATAACTTTTAATACACACTTTCTACTTAATTTTAATATCGCCGAAACACAGAAAACGCACACTTTCGTTAAATTCGCGTGTGGATGGGCTTCTTTAACAGCTAACTTTGACAATTATCGATGATAATCGATAACCATTTTTGCGTTACCAAACGATCGAAAATATTATTCGATTCTTGGTATATAGACTATCCCACCCGACTATCGACCTCGAGAACGGATTCGTTTTCGACATATTCTAGAAATTTTCTCTTACCAAACTATCGATAAAGTGTCCGATTTTGGTACGAAAAAGTATTATCTGTCGTAAGTTCTCGAGGCACGTGTTCGGGTTCTTTCTCGACACTTTCTCGATTGCGAAAACGGATCGAAAACGAGTCGAAAACTGAATATTGTTCGTTAGGAACCCGCATCTCTAAAGAAAAACGAATTTCAAATTTAAGAGAAAATATCGTAATAATCGTAGTCCCTTTGAAAACTGCATCTCTAAGGAAAAGCGTACTTCGATTTTTAGAGAAACTTATGTAATTCTCGTAGGTCCGGAAACATACGCGAAATTGTAGGGTAGGATGTAGCTTAAAGATGAATTATTAAAAATGATATTTGTTTCCAAGAAATTTTCTACTTTATGCCAAAAAATCGGACATTTGGCCCAGTGTGCATTGTTTGTATATGAGCTAAGTGCTTTAAGGTCGGCTTGCCTGGCTCACTATATGATGACGTCTCCTTCTTTGACCTATAGTATGTTCAGGTAGGTGGCAGCTTCCTGGATGGCCATCACCTCTGCTTGGTACACGCCACAGTCATCAGGAAGTTAGAACAATAATTTCCAGTCTAAGTTGTGGGAGAAAACGCACCGTCCTACTATTTCGTCGAGCTTAGCACAGGCCTGGCCAGCCATAGCCCCTGTGCCCCTAAGAGTGACTAATTGACCCCGAATGCTTACCGAAGTCAATCATCACTGAGTGTCAGAGACAGACATATTTTTCTGTCCTCTCTCTATTTGGCCGGGCTTGGCTTAGAACCATTCGTATAGATGTTGTGTAGTCTTGGGATATAGACGTCGCATAATTTGTGGAAGGTAGTATGTTTAGTTAAGAATTCTGTATTTAACGGTATACGTATACCCGATTGGTCTACGAGTATGGTAGAGAGCTTCAAATTACCCTTGTGGCATGCATTGAATTCTCGTAGTCTTAGGGTTTTTGTTATAGCCAGTTGCCTTGATACAAGGTCTAGTGGTAGGGGGTACAAAATATTATTTAGCGCTTTTCCGAACAAATTACACAGTAGTATCAGAGATATTGTAATATTGTCTCGGGTCGGTTTTAATGGGCTAATCAACTCTGATGATTCGATTTTACCATTAATTTGACTATGAATACAGACTACCCCAAGCATTATTGTACGATTGAAAGTGGCCCTAGTCTCTTTGTAGACTGCGTGAATTGCTTCGACCTACGGTAGTCATTAGTGTTAAGCCTCACGGAATCATCTCATCCATCTCTGTGTCCGTAAGAATACACAGATCTTAAAGATAGTCTCTAAATAAATGTAACAAAGACTCCCTCTCGATGCACCAAGAAAGATCAGATAAAATATAGTCGAGTTAAAAGGGAAACAATCAATTCGCAGCAACAGCACTACGGACAGAAGCCACAATACTCGTAGCGTCCGACAATGACCCAGTTTTTGATCAATGAGTTACTGAACATGGAGTCACTGAACATCATCTCTAAACAGTTACTAAAGAATAAGTCAATGAACATGAGTAAATGAACAATGAGTCTATGAAAATGAATCACTGAAAATGAGTCACTGAACAATGAGTCACTGAACAATGAGTTACTGAACAATGAGTTACTGTGAGTCTTATCATATTAGTAACTGAAAAATTACTTACTGAGCATGGTTTACTGAACAGTGTCATCGAACAATGAGTTGTTGAACATGATTTACTGAGTCACTTATCAATGGGCGTATTCAGCAGATAAATCCGATTTCCGATTACTGATTTATGATTACCGATTTTGCCTGCTGAACAGGTGCCGTGGCGATTGATAATTTGACAATCATGACAGCTGGATGGAATCATTCAAGGTAGATGGGAGACCAACCGATCGACGGCCAACTGTTACCCCTAACTGGAAATAAACGACAACTGACAGCGTTAAAGCCCTCAAAAATGTTACTTAATTTTTCATTATTGTTATGTATTTTTAAACCTATCAATCAGTTTTATTCAGCAGAGAATCATCAGCAATCGCAAATCGTAAATCTAATCAATCGGATTACCGCTGAATGCGCCCAATGCCCGTTCAAGTCTATAACACACTGAACAAAAGTCGGTAACCAATAAATCACAGAATAAGAGTGCCTGAACAAGAGTGTCTCAACTAGAATCAGAGAACAGAGACCAGTTAATAGAAAACATGTTTACTTGTTCAATTTAACGAGCAACTCATTTTGTTCACTCACTCATAAACAAATCAACTGGAATCTCGAGTCTTATTCCGTGCTGGTATGCCTGTATTTCCAGATTTGCTTATATGGGACCTTCCAGGATGCATGCACTTTGCGTTGAAAAGCTTAGAGCTGTCTAGAGCTTCTCAAGCGTAGAAGCAGCAAGATGTCACGCAGCCCAAGTAAAGTTTGACTTGAAGATTAAATTAAGATTAGGAAGATAATTGCCTTAAATTTATGCAAAATCGTAATCCTCAGGAATTCTGGATTGTAGGTGAAGTTTAAGTCATCGAGTGCGTTCATACGCAGATAGACACACTCACATGCTCACGCCCCCATAAAAGTACGATTACTTCCGCCATTTTCTATGATGAATTGCTACTTTTGCTCACCAACACAGAGAGAAGATGCGCAGACAACCGCATGAGGGGGGCAGAGCTGAGCACAGCAGATCCAGCCAAAAGCAGTTAGCCCGCCAGAACCACATACATGGATACACATTTATCCAGTTGTCGACGGCGTTGACAGCGCCAATGCTAGCTGGATACAAGGAGAAAAAAGAAAAACAAAAGTGCAGAATGGAAAAGGACGCCAAACTGACAATGTAAAGCAGGTGAACTCGAGCCGTGCTGCGCATCATGGGTTTCTTCTTGTTGCTGCTGCTGTTGCTGGCAGCAATTGGTGGCAAAACACTGAAGGGACACAGGAAGTGCACTTTTGCCAGGACACCCTGGCCATCATTGGGGTGCTTTTGCCGCTTATTTATGCCTGGCAATCATAAAGCGCGCTGGCCCCATCCCCGCCATCTTCAGTGAGAAAGCGAGCGAGAGAGATGGAGAGAGTGAGAGACTTAACTCGCCCCGTTTGCCAACGAGGGGAGAGTGCAGGTTATGGCTTTCTATAACTCAGCAACCAGTTCTGTTATCATGCCGCCTCTTTCTGGCCCGTGTCTGTGACTTGGCAAGTCTGCTCCTGTTTCTGATGTATTCCATACAAATTGCTAGTTTCAGTGCTTTTATTTTTCGACACTCGACGGGGCAACAGAATCATCCATCAATGGCATTTACGGCAAGGACAGAGGCGAGTGCCGTTTTTGAGTGCCGCAGACGCAGGGGGATGCATCCCCAAAAACAACGGCGAAAAATTTGTACAATATTCGCTGCAAAAAGAAAAAGGCTGCTCTCTCTCACTCCCTGTCTCTGTCGCTTTCGCACTCACTTGTTTTGCCGAGCGCTTTGTAAAATAATAACATAAAATATTGTTGTCCTTGAACAATTTACTTTTATTTTATTTTTATTGCCTACATTGCGGCGCTGTCTCGACTTGAACACGCATGGATGCTGTGTGACTGTGTGTGTGTGTATGGGTGCTTGTCTGCAATGTGGCTGTGCGGTGCTTTTAGCTTCATTAAATTTATGTTGCAACCTTCCCCTCCCCCGCCGTATCACGGGCCTAGTTGCACGTGCCGCGTCGCCGTAAAACAGATCGTAAAAGTTTATTACTTGCGGCTTCGGGTGTATTGGTGTGTGTGCGCCGCCGCCGTCTCTGTCAGCTGTCAAATTGAATTTGTTTATATTGCGAACAGCACCAACAGGTTTCATTTTCACTTGGGCCGGAAATCATTGCGTCATGCTGATATTTTGTATTTTAACGCCTCCCCGCACACCCGCGCACTCTCCCTTTCGGCCCCGTCATGCTCCGGCTTTGTGTTTAGGCTGCAAAAGTCGATTTTTGTTGGTTTAGGTCAGTTTAGTTTGCTGGCTTTGACAGCTCAAAGTCGAGGTCAACTTTTGTATGCCCATCATCGGATGTCTGTGTCCCTGTGTGTGTGTGTCTGCCATATTTATGGGCCCGTTGGTCGAGACGCGTCCTTGTCAGTTGCCAAAACATAAAAAATCGATTTTATTATAGCCGTCAGTCTGGCCCGTCTCTATATAGATTTTCTGTCAGCTCTGATATTGCCTTTTTTGTCTGGGTGCTGTTTGTTCTGTCTGTGACAGGCTGAAATGCCTTGCCAGAGTTTGTTGTAGGAGGCAAACTTTTTTTTAAATTCTGTTTACAAATGTAAACAAATTGGTTTTTGTTTTTAGAAAGTTGCAATCGATTTTGACAATTGTTGATGGGATTGAGAGTGAATGGAAATCACTTAGGTAAAAACTAAGTTTTCAAATATTGGCCTATTTTAGAAGAGACTTTAATAACAGTCACAAAAAGAAACTTAAAAACATTAAGACAGCGAATCCCAAGTACAGAAGCAAATATATACACCGAGAAACATTTTGCACATATTGAGTTTTCTCTCCTTTCTCCTTTCTTCGCAGAATTCGAAACATTACCGACCCCATAAAGTATAAATATTCTTGATAAGCTTCAGCAGCCGATGAGGCTCCAGAGATCCTCAAATGTATTTAGATCTGGACTTAATGCCGGCGACTGTATCAATGAAATATTGTGGCAACTGAAATATGCTTTGGTATGCCGGGCAATGCGAATGAAAGCGTTATCTTGTCGACACTCAACATATGTACATTTGGGCATTCATACGGCCTTGCTCAAAACATATAGCACTGAAGTTATGCCATACCAAAAGAAAACCACTACCATAGTTGAGCTGGTAGTAAGTCTGTCGGGGAAGTAGCATTTCTCTCCAATATTTATGATGTCCATCTGATCCGTCTAGGCTTAACTTTTTTCATCACCAAATATGTCAGATAAGAATTCTTCGTCCCAATTCGTGTACTTCTTGTAGCTTGAGGCGCAGCTTGTGTACCTTGGACTGATACTGAAGATGCAACTCCTTTCGGCAAATTTGCTGTATGTGTTGTCGACTTATTGGTGATATCGCTCTATACCAGAGGTACACAGAGTATATTAAGTTTGTGCAAAGGTACACACAAAGAAAACATGTGGACTAGAATGGCTCAAAATTACTTAATACGTTAGGGCATTTTGCCTAAAATAGGGCCTTAGGAATTTTAGTGTTTTGTTGCTGGTTCATTACATATGACCAGCCTTCTTTACGGTTTTTAGGAAACGAAAACATATTAGAGTCTCAAAACGGCCCCCCCCCAGGTCGATCCCCGACACTAGAAATTTTCTTGAATATAACCCCCGGCCACACCTATTGCATACTTTGGGCCACCAGCAAGAAAACCCAACCCTTCTCGGCGATATTTTTGGTCATTTCTTAACTTAAAGAGGTATATCTCCATTCCACCCATTGAAAAATCGCAGAAAAAGATGTTTGGGATTAAAAGGTTCATTTCCAAAGCGAAGGAGATAGTTCTTTCCGATGGTATCAAAGAGAGTCCAAACAATAGAATGGACTCGACGAAGACGCTCCTAAAAGAGTCGAAATAGGCACTTTAAGCAACTTTAAGCTCAAATTACTAAAATTATCGACGTGATGAACAATTTCTGAAAACGCAGTCTTGCTTAGCACACGAAAATAATTTAGAATCAAAGACTAACCCTTCAATATACTGGACCTTGCTGCCTAGTGTAATTTTGAATTGTCATTTAAATTTTATTTAGAATTCTGAATTGGCATTGAAATGAAATAATGCCAAGCGCAATTCACTGTAAATAAATCTCTATGATAATGGAACCGCTAAATACTTAAGAAACTGCTTTTCAAGATCACAAATGACCCCACATAACTACCCAGGCTACGTTATAATGTTATAATTGAAATGGGATTTTGTTTTCATCTCATCAATTGGGGCAAAACGCTTTCCTTTTATTGATCTAGCTGGGTAGCTGGGAACCAAATCGGGTGAATACGGTGGTCGAGGCATGATTACGGTGTTGTTTTTGGCTAAAAAATCATGAGCAAGCACTGATGTGGGAGCTGGTGCATTATCGTGATGCAGAATCCACGATTTGTTTTTCCACAATTCCGACCGTTTGAGCCGTATTGCTGCACGCAAACGTTGAATAACTTCTTTGTAGTATTCCACATTGAACGAACTTGGCGTGCTTTTTTCGGCCTTGGCTCCTCTGGCCGCTTCCATTGGGATGATTGGGCCTTGGTTTCGATATTATAACCATATACAGACGTTTCGTCACCAGTTATGACCCGTTTAAGCTAACCTGGATCGTCGTTGACGTCATTCAACAACTCCTGAGCGATACTAATGCGTCGTTGCTTTTGCTCAAAATTTAGTCAAAAATCGAGGAGCACACAAAAACGTGAATAACCTTTTCAGTTGCCAAAAACAAATTTCTAATCGAAATTGGCAGCTAATGCAATCATATGATAAACATATGTGACCGAATATAACAAAAACAAAATATCGATAATCGAATGTGTCAAAATTCACTTTTTCCTTTGAACACACCTCGTAAATTAATATTACTGAAGTGGGTACTATCAAGAGCTTACCCTAGATCTGGTTCTTGAGCTGACCTTAGAGCTGACCCTGAAGCTGACCCCAGAGCTGATCCTAGAGCTGCCCCAGACCTAACCCTACAGCTGACCGTTATGTTTATTTATAGAAGACAATGTCGACTTTTGCGAACGAAATAAGTAAATGGGACAGATTAGCTTATTTTCATTTGCGAATAGTCCACCACGTGGATTTTGAATTTTTTCTATTAAATTCTGTTTAGATTAGTAAAATATTTAACTAAATTCAATATAAGGAACAAATCTTAATTGATTTTTTTTATTAAGAAATGTCAAGTTTTGGCCATTTAACCGATATCGAACGTGGAAGGATTTTGGCACTGCGTGATTCGGGGATGTCAATACGCAAAATTGCAGAGAAGGTTGGGTGGAATAAGAATAAGGTGGAAAAATTAATAAAGAACCCAGATAGTCATGGGGAAAAAACTCCGCTCTGGTCGCCCACCATTGATTGACAACCGGGACAAAAGGCGAATAAATAATCTAGCCGTGAAGGAAAACATCAGCGCAATTACGGAGCAATTTGTCTCTGCCGATATCAACGAGACGTGTCCAACAAATTTTAAAGAGCTCCGAGTATGTTTCGTATGAAAAAAAACACTTAAAACCAGAACTACTGCCTAGGCACAAAGCTGCTCGATTACAGTTTGCCAACAAATATAAATTTTGGGATACTGAATGGGGAAAATATTATTTTTAGCGACGAGAAAAAGTTCGATTTAGATGGCCCTGATGGCTACCGCTATTATTACCGCGATGTTCGAAGTCCAAAAAAAGTCCACGTGTCCAGAAATTTCCACCGAGGGTCTCTCATGATATGGGCTGCGTTCGGGTTTAATGGAAAGACTCCCATGTGTTTTGTAACCCATAAAATGACTGCACAAAAGCTTGCTCAAATGAAATTGAGCTATTGGAGACAGTGTTAGTCAAATTTGGAGAGGATAATTTCGGTGATACCTGGATTTTCCAGCAGGATAATGCAACAATCCATACCGCAAAGCTCACTAAGTCTTATTTTCAAGACCCCAAAATTCCTCTTTTACAGTGGCCAGCACTTAGCCCGGACCTAAATCCAATTGAGAATCTTTGGGGCATCTTGTCTCAATGGGTTTATGCCAACGGGAAGCAATTTTAAACTTTAAAAAGAGCTAAGGGAAGCAATTATTCAAGAATGGGAGAAATTGGATATCCAAATGCTCAAAAAACTTGGTAAATTTAACGCCAGGACGGATTGTGAAGGTGTTGAACAACAAAAGGAGTTATATTTAAGATTTTGTTATGTTTTAAAATTTTTTGTTTTGCTTTTTTTTTAATTTTTGGTAGACATATAATGAATTTGTCCCAGTTATTTATTTCGCTTCAGAGAACTTTCTCTTAATTTTTTCTTAATTTTCTAAATTTTTTTTATTTAATTATGTTTAAGTTTGTTAATAATATTGTTAAGTAAATTAAAATATTTATTTTTTTAAAATATGTAGAACGGTCATTTACTTTACTTTCGCGCACCTTACATGTTTCAAATCCCACACTCATATCACCCACAATTTTATAAATAGAAGGTTCATTCCTTCAGGGCACATTTTGTAATCACGATTATTCCGGATGAACAGTAGTCGAGCTATGAGCAAAAGAGTGTTCGCTGCTGCAGCGCAGCAACTGCGCTGCTTTCAGCTGCTACTGCGGAAGCATAATACAGCCTTAGCATACACTTTCGTTGGTACAGAGTATATTACAGTCGGGGTAGACCGACTTTCTTGTTTTTTTTATGACATTTTGAACTAAGAAGATATTTTAAACTTGTAACTGCCAGTTGAAGTGATGTTTTCATTAAAGCTGACTGTGCGAACTCATATTCTTTGGCTTTCACTGCTACAATCACCATCAGTCGCCAGTGCAGCTTTCAAAAATTGATTGTCTAACTGAATAATTGAGGTTAACAGCTACCATAAGGATATACAGAATGTTTGAAATCGTCAACGAGCTTAGATATAGAAATTTTCGGAAAAATATTACAGAAGCACATAACTATCAACTATTTAGAGGATGAGAAATCGTCCCAAAGACGGTAGTTTCCATGTCTGATGACAAAACCTACTAAGAAGGAATTTGAAAAATGCAACTTACAGTTCCAACATCTAACGGATAAAAAGTTTGAACGGATAACAAGTTTGATCCTTTTAAGGGAGGATCCTTGTCGGTAATCCTTTCTTTTGTTTTCAGTTTGTTTGATATTATCGGAAAGGACTACTCCTTAACTTGAATTTAAACTTCCCAAACAACTCTACTATTTTTTAAACGGAAAATAGTCTGGCCTACTGAACTGTATTTGCATTGCATCAAGTATACAAAATGGTATATTTTCGCTTAAAAAAATCGTAGAACTGTTTGGAACAGTTTATTTTGAAGCTAAGAATTATAAGAGAGAGAGAGAGTGAGTGAGAGAGTCCAAGCCTAAAAAGTGTCAAAATAGGCTTTCTTAGAATTACCAAAATTACCAAAATTCTAGAAGTAATGGGCCATTTTCGAAATCCGACTTGAATTCAGCACACGAAAGTCATCTAGAATCACTACCAACCCTTCAATATACTGGACCTTGTGTCTAGTGTTATTGAGGATAAATTCGCATTTTATTTACTAACAATTTACTATAATTTTGATTGTTTGATGGGGAGTAATGGCACTTTGGCGCTTTAGAGATAAGTCTATAATCGAGAATTGAAACTTCAGTGCTTTGAAACGGAATCTGGAATCTGGAACAAGAACCTGTCTGATTGTGTTACGGATCACGATTAACATTTTCAGAAAATTCATTAATCAGACAAATGTGTTTTTCCAAATTTCGATGAGCTTGCAATCAATATACATACATACACAGCCAAGGTCAGGTTAAATGTTTCTGTTTATGACAAAGAATGGGAAGCAAAGCAAATCAAGACAAAAACAAAACAAAAATTTAATCAAATAATATCACGCAGAGAGCGAGACACTTTGTCAAAAAAAGCTTCCAGAAAGCTTGCTCAAATGAAATTAATAAAACAAATTTTTGGTCAAACTTTTTCAGTATTCACAATGTTGTCACAGCATTTGCACCTACGTAGACAGATCGTTCATTTGTATAGAGGTCTGGCGACTAAGGTAAGCTCATAAGAAAATGATGCCATCTCCTAATTTTCCCTGTAGCCCTCTCCAGCTGTGAATTCTGTGAGCTTGGAAGAGGCTAAACCCTATAAAGATGTGCCGGGTCCAAGTAAATTGCAACTAATTCGTGCTTTTCTGCCGGGCGGTAAGTAATTGACGAGCTTTTCCAAAAAAGCTTGCTCTCTCTTAAAAATGATCGCTTCTCTTGTTCTCTTTTATCACTGGCCAATTGGACGACAGGTCGTTATCACAATAAGCCAATCCATGAAATGTTCTTGGACATGAATCGACGCTATGGCAGCATCTTTCGCATGCCCAGTGTGGCTGGAGTGGACATGGTGCTCACCATGAATCCCGTGGACTATGAGATAATATTTCGAAATGAGGGCCAGTGGCCATATCGACGCAGTTTTGCCACTTTTGACTACTTTAAGAAGGTACACAGGCGGGAGATATTTGAAGACAACGACGGCTTAACCTCTGGGTATATGTGGAAAGATAATGAGTTGAGGGCTTATTTAAGGGGATTTTCTTTAAGCTAGTAATGGACCAGCCTGGGGAAAAATGCGAACGGCGGTCAATCCTATATTGCTGCAGCCGCGTAATGCCAAATTGTATATAAATAATTTGCTGCGGGTCAATGATGAGTTTCTAGAACGGTGAGTAAACTCGAACAGGATGCCAAAACTATTAATATCCTTGGCTCGAAAATCTTCCAGTATACGTGCCATACGTGAACCGATTACCCAGGAAATGCCAGATGACTTTGCTGAAGATATTCGCCGTTTGGTCCTGGAATCCATTGGTTCAGTGGCTCTCAATACGCACCTGGGTCTGTTGGCTGAACAGCGTGAAAGTGCTGAGGCCAAGAAACTTATTGCGGCTCTGCAGGATATTCTGGAATTGGGCTTCCAACTGGATATGCTGCCACCCGTTTGGAAGTATTTGCCAGTAGCCAAATTTAAGAGATTGATGCAAGCATTGGACACCATCACGGACATCTGTTATGCCCACATAGAGCAGGCACTTCAGCGAATTGAAGAGGATGCCAAGGCGGGCAGAATAAGCAGAGAGTTAGGCATGGAAGCAAGTCTGCTGGAGAAATTGGCACGCTTTGATCGTAAGACGGCTATAATCATAGCTCTTGATTTACTTCTTGCTGGGACAGATCCTGTAAGTCCAGCAATTGGTACAAATCAAATTGTTTATTAAACCCTGATTCTCTCTTGCAGACCCTGGTGACTCTGTCTGGAATTCTACTTAGTTTGGCCAAAAACCCAGGCTCTCAAGCTCGCCTCTTGGAGGAGATCACACAAATACTGCCCCATAAAAACTCCACCCTGACCATGGAGAGCCTAAATCATTTGCCTTATCTGCGCGCCTGCATCAAAGAGGGCATACGCCTCTATCCCATTGGTCCTGGCACCCTACGACGCATGCCCCACGATGTGGTCTTGAGTGGATATCGCATTGTGGCCGGCACGGACGTGGGAATCGGAGCCAACTTTCAAATGGCCAATATGGAAGAGTTTGTACCACGTGTGCGTGATTTTCTTCCCGAGCGCTGGCTACGCGGTCAATCGAACTCCAATTTGGTGGGTGAGACCGCCACTCCTTTTATGTATTTGCCTTTTGGTTTTGGTCCGCGATCCTGTGCCGGCAAACGTATAGTGGACATGATGCTAGAGATTGCCATTGCCAGGCTAGTGCGTAACTTTGAGATTGGTTTCGATTATCCCATCGAGAATGCCTTCAAGGCTGACTTCTTTGTCAGGCCCAACATACCCTTCAAGTTCAAGTTTGTGGAGCGCAGCGAATGATATGACAAATAAAAGCTGCTGCGGCAAACGACTTTCAAGTGGCCCGGTCACAATAACCGAACGTATGTGTCCTTACTTGAGAGTCCTCTTCAGCGCATTACAACCACTTCAAGTTAACGTATTTTTACACCAACATTACGATGGCTTTAGTGAGCAACTGAAGCACACTTGTCTGTGCCCGCAAAGGAACAACACTTGATAGTATAGAGAAATGTGTAAATCGATTTTATGGCGTGCATTAAGAGATAAATTTGAGATTTAGAAAATCAGCTGCAAAGTAGGCCACACCGACTTAAACATTTTCTTTACTCTGCAGAGTTTGTGTTTAGCAAAGCATACTTTTAGGCTGATAGTTCAATTCAAGAATTCGGTAGTTTATTTTCGGAAATTGACAATATATGTGAATTGTTTGCAAAGTGAGTGTTTTTTTCAATTTAACACACATAAAAATCGCACAAAATTTAAGTTTGAAAATATTTTGCCGTTTATTTGTAGAAGCTGCACATTTCCAATTTAATACTTCAACTTCTTACCCTTACTCTTTTGCGCAATCTGAAGTTATTTTCAGGCCAATACTCGAGAATTGCTCATGCATATGGTCTCCGCAGTATGCAAAATACCAGGGACTTATTACTTATTTCTTCTGTTCGCCTTATGTGGATTAAACCGGGAACCACACCCTCGAGACGGCGCGTCGCTTGCCATCGTATGTGGATAGATTCCGCCTATTGAGCCTACCGTCTTGTAGAGTCGGATGAATCTACCGTGGAGCTATGTTCCTTCATAAACTAATACTCGGCCACATTAACTCGTGTTTTCTTTTGAGTCAAATTGAATTTTCGATCCCTCCTAGATCTACACGACAGTTTTGGCCAATTTTCTTACATGTAAGTAGATCCAATTCTGAATCTCACGACCCGTTTTGTATCATATGCTATAATATAATGTTGATGTGAATCGGAGCATATCGTAAAAATATTCTCCCAACTCGGTCGGAGGTTGGATTGGGACTACTTTGTTAATTTAATACAAATAAAAAACACGCGGCGCTAAAAAAAATTCGTCTTTTCGGAAAGCAACAAAAATTTTCCATACAATGACACCCATTGGTATGTTGGTATATATGTTGAAATTTCATATTACTTTGGCTTTAAACAAAAACATACAACGTCATTTCCCACCTCTGGTTATGGTACTGATGGGAAGATATTATTCTTCTGAAGGTAATCTGAAAATCTGAAAATTATGTTAATCGGGGGTGTCCTGGCAATCTCCAGAGATTTTGGCTTCAGTTGGTTTGCAAATCGCTAGAGAAATGCGTCGGTTTCACAGAACTTCGAGAGATTTTGTTTTCTTTGAAAGTCTAGTTCAAAAGTAGAGTTCGAAAGGTGTGTGGATAAGATTATGGTCCTACTACAAAAACAGTGATATATTGCGTGGGTTCATGAAGTCGCTATTGGTTGGTTAGTGTATTGGCTGGTTTGTATATTAGTTGGTTTGCCAAAATCTCCCAACAAAATACAAGAGGTTTGAAACCAACCGAAAGAGATTTCTAGGACACCAAGAATTGGTTTTGGGTTGGGATTTGGTTTGAAGAGATTTCTGGGACACCGTCGAATATTTTATAAAAAGTTAAAAAAAAGAAATGGTGAAAATTATTATAAAATTGATCAATTGCTTTATTAATTGTGCAAACCATTTTATTAAAATTTTCTCAAAGATTTTGACCATCAGCAAACAATAGAACAACCTGCAGTAGTAAGTCTTGGTTAAAGGCCACCACTAGCAGCGGGCTTTGCGGTGACCATCTCTAGATCTTAGCATAAAGTAACACTGAAATGTAAGCACTACAACACTTAGACATAAGGAGAGAAAATGATCATGATGGGCAGTCCGCCTCATAAGTTAATTAATTCTGTGTTAAAAGCCTACACATAAACTTTTCAAAAATTGCGCTTAAGAGTCAGAATAACTATGTGGTTTTCTTTTTCCCACACATTAAAAAATTATCCATTTGGACTGAATTAGTCTTTAATATCCTCTTAATCATCCAATGAAGCTGAAAATCATCCAAAGGATGATCATTTTTCAAATTCTTTGGATGATTTTCAGCTCCGTTGCACTGTGGGCCACAAATCTCATTTTTTGGCCAAAACTCTGGCATTTCTACACCAGACTAGCTAGGAAGCTAAAGTTTTTTACGAAATGTTCTTAAAAGATTGAACTTAACGCACATAATTTTAAAAAAAATAAAGAAATTTTTAAACATATTGATAATCCAAGTCAAAGTTGGAAAATTTTGCAACTTTTTGGATTTTTAATTTAAAAAAAAAAAAACTTGTGGTTAGTCTTAAGCCAAATTTTGCAGAGAGGATATATAAGTGTAGATTGTTTTTAAGAAAAATAATTGTCATGATCGGATAAGTCGTTTATGAGTTATTAACTCGAAATAGTACTGACTTTGAATGCCCACCCTGTCAAGGATTTTCAGTCAATCTGACTACTTTCACCGTTATTTTTATTTATTTAACCTGTTCTTTACATTCATTTCTTAAAACAAAAAATAAAATATAAAAAATTAATTAATTAAAAAATAATTTTTGTATGTATTTTAAACCGTAATTTCGTGCTTCTAAAAGTATGCTACACATTTTAATCCATGGGAATAAAAATAGCTTAGCTCTCACAGTTTGGCGTCATGGTCCAAATTCCGAAGTTTTAAAAAAGAAAAGCATACTTTTCGGCTGACTTGGAAATTGAAACTGGCTCGATGCCAAATGGGGATACATTTTTAAAAGCGATTTAATAAAATCCAAAGCAAAACCGCGCAAAAGCGCATACCTCCAGTTAAAGTACAATATTCAAAGAAAATTATTTGACATGTTACGAGTGATTAGCCAGTGGCACCTGTGGGCATTGTCAAACCAAAGTTGCCAAATGTAAAAAAACCCAAAAAATTACTGAGTTTTTCCATTTTTTATGAAGACGAATACAATTGGAAACTTCTTTATATTTTTTTATTTAAATCTAGTCCGTAGTCGAAAATATATAATTAATCTCTAGAAGCTGTTTCTTTCCTAGTTTCGACTATTCATTTTCCATTTTTTGGAGCAATTTCATGAAAAATCAACTTTGAATTGCTGCCATTCAAAAAGCCAACAAGTGAAAATGTTCCAAATTTTGGCATAAAATAGCTAGAAGTATTTTTAATCGTTTCCGACAATCGTTTTATCAAGTTTCCCAAACAAAAAAGTGGGACTTTTGGCCAAAATTTCGGCCTGCTGGCCCAGTGTGCGTTGTCCAAGTAGATAAGGAAATCATCCAACGGATATTTTTTGTATCCTTTTTTTTTCTTATCCCTCAGAAGAGACCTTTTCTTATGCCCAGCAAGAAGCGATTTTTTATACCTAAGAAGAGACTCTTTCTTTGCTTCCAGAAGAATCGCTTTCTTTCCTCCCAGAAGTACCTAATGTAATATGGCTACCTCACTAAAGCATGTTTAAAAAAAAAATCTTTCAATCGCTCGCAACTGGCACTGACTCAGTAATGATTAAGCAGAAGGATAGGTGCTTCTTTCAATATTTTCAGTAATAGCGCAATATCGTAGTCATGTTTTTCGCACACACTTTTTTCACTTGCTGAGGCCGCATACTTTCGCCAGTAATTTATACCCTTCTTTGGTATCAAATACTAATAAATATTATGATCTAACGTGGGTGATATTTAACTTCGTCAGCAATTTGATTTAATTTTTAAGGAGACTTACATTAACAATAATTGTCAGTCTTCTGACCCGTTAGAGGTATTGAGCAATGACCAATTAAATAAGTTATAAAATAAAAGCGCGAGTTGACAGTAATCCCATGACAGTTCTACAAAGTACTAAGTGCTCCCAGCAAGTGTTATGCAGCACTACAATTTTTTGTTAAAAATAATTTGAATAAGCCGCACCGTTGCATTGAGTATGTTCGCCTTTTTTTCGCGTGAAAGTCCCGACTTTGGGCGTAACGCTTATTGACATATCAAATTAATTAAATCCGTATCCGACTTAAAGTTTTTCTGACTCCCCATACGATCAACAAAATAAAACATTGTATATGGAAAATTACCTCAGTGTGATTTTTGTGGTAAAGTCGAATGAAGTTAAATGGACTTTGACATGCGTGAGTTATGTGCTTGTTATTTATTTTAGGGCCTACTTCACTTTTACTTACGTTTATGTTTATAGCGTACAACTAACGGGCGAGTGTTATTTCAGACCAGAGGTCCAACCGATGGCTTGCGGGCTCTTAAGACCAATTCAACTACATTGGAAGTCTTTACATTCTTCACTTCATTGCGCTATTACTAAAAATATTGATAACTTTATAAGTAAAAATTAATTGTAAGTTCAAACCTTCTGCGTAGTTCAAGCCAACAGCCAAATTTATGTAGTTTCATTCTGAACACACCGACTAAGGATTAGCTCGGCCATTACTAAATCGGAAATAAAAAATAGAGGAAAGTTAACATCGGCTAGGCCGAAGTTTTGTAAACCCTTGCAGTTTGTTTTTCTAAATAAGACAACTTTTCGGACCTTACTTTTCTATGGGAGCTATACTATACAGATGTCCGATTTCGATCAAATTTAGTGGGATCTTGGAAAAGTATAACAAACTAACATGTACATTTTTAAAGGCGATTCCATTTAAAACAAAAAAGTTTTTCTCACTAGAACTTCTGTTTCGACCGATATAGTCATCCCATTTTGACAAAACTTTGTAGAATTGTATAAAAGTATATAAAATAAGTATATGCCAACGTAAGAGACGTGTCCATTAAAAACAAAAAAGTTTTTCTCACAAGAACTAGTTTTTCGACCGATCGTTTCTATGGCAGCTATATGCAATAGTTATCCGATTTTGACCAAACTTTGTAGAATCGTGTAGGAGCATACGAAAGAAATACATGCCAATTTTAAGGACATTTCCATTGAAAACAAATAATTTTTTCTAAAATAAGACTACTTTTCAGATAATACTTTTCTATGACAGCTATACTAAATAGATGTCCGATTTCAACCAAATTTGTTGGAATCATGGAAAAGCATAGTTAACTAAGAAATACGAAGTTTGGCGTTTCAATTGAAATAAAAAAGTTTTTCTCACTAAAACTAGTTTTTCGACCGATCGTTCCTATGAGAGCTATATGCTATAGTCATCCGATCCGCCGCGGGTTCCGAAAAATGTATGACCAAACTTCGTTTGGCGACATAATCAACTCAGCTCGTCACGCTGATCAGATATATACTTTAAGTGGCGGAGATGCTTCCTTCTATGGTTTACAAACATCCGAACATTTTAAATACCCCGCAGGGTATAAAAGTTTTTCCCACTAAAACTATTTCACCGATCGTTCCTATGAGCTATATGGTGTTTGACCCAAAAGACTTCGTGCACAGTTTGGTGAAGATAGCTTTCAAAATAACGGGAGAGATAGCATAGAAACAGAAAGATGGACTGACGGACAGACAGACGGACGGACTGACCGACAGGGCTAAATCAACTCAACTCGTCGTGCTGATTAAGTATATATATACTTTATGTAGTCTGAGATGCTTCCTTTAATGCGTTACAAACATCTGCACAATTGTATAATACCCTTTGCAAGGGTATAACAAAGCTGAATACATAAAATAGAGTTGAAAGCGCATGAATCAAAAAATTCGGAATCAAAAGTAAATGTTTGGATTAAGAATTTCGCATTTGGATTAAGAATTTTCCGTGTTACCGTACACTTGACATCGGACATTCTTGATCGAAGCATGCAATTCTTAATTTGTTCTCTGTGCGTAATACACTAATTAATCAACTTTTTTGCTTTTCTAAAAAATTTTCTTGAGAGTTGCGTAATCCCCTCATCTCCCAACCCCCCGCACCACCCCCCTTTTCAATTGAAACTCCTCCAAACTTTGTATTTCTTAGTTTACTATGCTTTTCCATGATTCCACCAAATTTTGTCGAAATCGGACATCTATATAGTATAGCTGTCATAGAAAAGTGTAGTCTGAAAAGTGTCGAAAAACTTTTTTGTTTTCAATGGAAAAGTCCTTAAAATTTTGCTTGTATTTGTTTTATATGCTCCCTCACAGATCTAAAAAGTTTGGTCAAAATCGGATGATTGTAGCATTTAGCTGCCATAGGAACGATCGGTCGAAAAACTTGTTCTTGTGAGAAAATCTTTGTTGTTTTCAATGGAAACATACTTTACGTAGGCATATATTTATTTTATATACCTTTTCACAATTCTTCAATGTTTTGTCAAAATCGGATGACTATAGCATTTAGTTGCAGTATGAATGATCGGTCGAAAAAAAGTTCTAGTGAGAAAAAGTTCTTTGTTTTAAGTGTACATTATAGTTTGTTATGCTTTTCCATGATTCCACTAAATTTGGTCGAAATCGGACATCTATATAAACCTCCTATAGAAAACTGAAGTCCGAAAAGTAATCTCTTTTAGAAAAAGAAACTGCAAGGGTATACACAAGAAACAAATTTGGTCAAGGCCGACTTAACATACGTTGTACCTGTGAAGTGCTGCCCATCACCGGTGCTGCCCATAATTGTTTGTTTTCCCTATAACTCGACTATTGTACATTCGATCTTTTGGCGGATCGATAAAGAATCCAGATTACTCAATATGTCCAAAAGTAACAAACATTCTATCTATTAAACTGTGGGAGATATGTCGTTTTTTCGATAGGCGGGAGGGGCGTGGCCAAAATTGAAAAGTAAACTTGATCAGCCTGCAAGTATAAGAAACAAATGTCCCATACATGACGATCCCCTATCTCTTAATATCTCTGAGATCTGTTTGCTCATACGGACAGACGGACAAGTTTGCACAAACTTTTTATACTCTATGTACCTATGTAAAAATGCATTCTATGCTAAAGCAACTCTTCGCATTTACTTTTAGTTTTTTACTCTGGAGCTGCAACTCTTGCGATTTGATTTCTAAACTTTGTAAAGTTAAAAAGGTAGAAACAGATCGAATTTTGATAAAATGTCCTGTTTAGGTCCTAGTTTAACTATATTTAAATTACGGTTAAATTTCACAGTTTCAGTAACATCATTTCTCGAATACTGGGTGTCAGAATTATCAAAATATTGGTTTCGATTCTGCTTCCGAGTTTTAATCAGTTCGGGTAAAGAATACCTAGTTTTTGATCGTAGACTCCAATATAATTAGACAGCGTAAATCATTAGGAATGAATAAAAATTAAAAAGCACTTTCTAAATTAACTAAATCTTGACTCGTAATACAAACCTTGATTATTTCTATTCTGATTGAAAACCACAATGTTTTTCCCCTAAAATTTGACTTCATTTAGTCTCCAGTTACTTGTTTATGGAAGTAACAAATAGATGCGCCGACATAAATAATGCAAAAGTATACAATTTGACATCGAATAGACAAAGTTGCATTGTATTTTCATGTTGTTTTGCCTGCTTGCCCTTTTGGTTCGCTTCATTCTCTCTCGCCGGCTGCTCGAATTATTTTTTCTTTACTTTACTTGGACATTCCTGGCCTTATCTGTGCGCGCTCTCCACTCCTGACTGTGACACTGGGTTCGTCCTCGTATGTCCTGCACTTTATGTTAGACGCTGGTTTGCTGTTGTTGTTGTTGTTGGACTCGTTGTGCCATCGTCTTGTGCATTATTAAAACTATTCTGATGGCGTTTCCGTGAGCCCCAGGTCCACTTGAAATGTCAATGCTGGGCCCCCGGTTGTAGTGCATAAAGTTTTATCGTACCCAAGTGCTAGTGCTGGTGCTGGACTCTTACTCTGACTTTGTCACGATTTCTTTGGCTTCGAGGACGAAATGCATTTGCAATTGCATAAATGAACACCGACGATGGAGGCAGACAAAACGAATGGAATTCATTATTGGCCGGGAGAAGGATCTTAAAGCTTAAATTGAAAATGCATGTCAAGTAAGAGCAGGCACAAATCACTTCACAGTTTTGTGGCCAGCTTTTAGGCGTGGCTTGGACTTACACTTTATGAGAGCGTGAGGGCCTGTCCTCTATAAATTGAGCAATTAGACAATGTTCCTGCTGCTGTCCCGCCTCCTCCTCCTCCACCTACTGCTGCATATATCTTGGCAATTGCAAATTTGGCTTTTCGCATTGAACTTTGACTTGCCATTCAACATGGCCACCCACCTCCCATCATCTTGTCATATGACATGATGGCCCGTCCATTGCCGAGCTGCCAATTTGCAACAGCACGGGCGTGGCAAACGGACCACGTCTAATGATGGCATACATAACCTGCCTGCCCGCCTGCCTTGGCTCACGCCCACGCCTAGGTCCTGGCTACTGGCTTCTGGTCCTTTGCAAGTGTCATGTCACAACGCACTCGGCTTGCTTGTCAATTTCGCAGCTGGGCGTGGTCCGTGCATGGGCATGAGCATGACTTGAGCCCCAGTGCCAGGCATTAGCATGTAAAGGCAAAGTTAAAAAAAAAACATTGCAGCGCAGGACAATCAGCAGACAGCCAGGCAGAAAAGCAGGAAGGCAGAGACGCCCCCATCCAGCCCGTGGCTGAGAACCCGCCCTGACAGGCGTCCATGATTAATGGTTGTCAATGGCATGCTGTTGTTGTTGCTGCTGCTGCATATAAAAAGTAATTTTGTTATTTTAAGAAAAGCCCTCACAGACTCTAAGGATCTGCTCTGTTTGGAGGAAATTGATTCGGCGTCGCATGCCGCATTCGCTTTTCCTTTTTTTTCCAGACGGTTGCCGCAGGAATTCCCCAACACACACAGACTCGCAATTTCGCAACCTTTTGCACCCCGCGTAGAAAACGGCGCGAGGATGCGGATGGTGTTAATGGCATTGGCAATTCGCAGAGCGGGAAGAAAATTTAATTTATTATTTCGAAAAGCAAAGCATTTCTAATCGAATTGTATTCCAAATACGCGCTGCATGCACATCGACTTCGAGGGGGGAAATTGAAAAATTGTCCCCGATTGTGTGGCCTTGTGTTGTCGTTAAGAAAATTTGAATTGTTTGTTTGGTATATTGGATGGATGCTCGTTCGAGGGGGGGTAAATTGTGGTTATCAGATTGTTTGGGCATTAATGATGTGCCTTTTGTTTGAGTGGCAGTGGAGACCGATGGCAGAGTCAATGCGCAAATTAAGTAAGTACATTATGTAGAAGCTAAGGTCACAAAAGCATTGGCAACTTCTATGGGCGAAGATTTTATGGATATTGTTTACTTAGTAATGTGAAGACTTCAAGTAATTGAAAAATCTACAGTATGTTCTTCGATTAGGGTAATTTTTCTTGAAACATGTTTTAAGTGGCCTTACAATGGCAGACACGCTAAGATAGGTAAGTAGTGAATCGGTATTGACGCCACTGTTTAACTTAGCTTTAATATTGTAGCATCGACAAGTTAGACTACCAAGCAACACGTCAAAGTGATCAAATTATTGAACTCGACATTTCGTAGATTTCAAATGAGCGAATTTTTGCGCCGGGGAGCTCAAGTGAAACGCTTCTGTCTCTCTTACAACTAGTGGCCCTTTTACCAGCCAGCGATTCTTTGAGATTTTGAACTTGTCTGTCGAAATTTTCATTCTAAATCACTTTAATAAAGGATCGTAAGTTTTTGCCCACTGCTCGCTAGAGCTAGCTCTCGCTGTCAGGTCTGAACTTTGATCTTAAGGCTGCAATCACCAAGAGGCTGTAAGCACTTCACTTCCAGCCGGGGTACCAGTAGACGGCTATCGATCAAAATGCAACTGTCTCGGCTCTGAGCTGCGAGTCTCCGGTTTTGATCTGCGGCTCAAAGCTTAGTGTGAGAGCAGAAAAGAGTCAGAGCGCGGAGCTTTCAAAAACCCTGGCAGACGGCACGTGAGCCTCGGCTCTCTATTCTCGCTGCTCCTGGCTCATGGTTCTCAGGACTCGGCTTTTTGCTTCTGTGTAAAAGCAGAAAAGAGCCAGAGCTCGGGGCTTACGAGCGAGTAGTTCCAAAACCAATACATTTCAATATGACAAAAGAACATTGTCAGCTGTGGACTAGCTCCAGTTATTTTAAAATACTAATATATTTAGGAACAAGAATACGGGATATATAAGGGAAATCCCAAAAAAATGCATTATATGCTTATTTTGTTAACCATTTCAATTCACAACTGATTGTAGCATACTTTTTATACTCTGTACCAAAGGTACACAGCGTATATTAAGTTTGTGCAAAGGTATGTAACAGACAGAAGGAAGCATTTCCGACCCTATAAAGAATGGCTCAGCGGCTATGTGCGCGACCGCTGTGCAAGAGGTCGTGTGTTCGATCCCGCTTCGGAACATCTAAAGAAAAGTTTTTTCTTTGAACAAACTTTACACCCGGTCACCCCTTTCTGCTGTTGGCGCCAAACTGCCGTTCGGATTCGGCGTTAAACTGTAGGTCCCTTTCTCTTGTGCCAACATTAGAAGGGCACAAGCCAAGAGATTGAGAGGAGCTCGGCTTTGGCCCTTTGGGGCTATGTCAAGCCATTTTACACATAAAGTATATATTCTTCAATCAGCATCAATAGGCGAGTCGATCTAGCCATGTCCGTCTGTCCGTATGAACATACAGATCTCAGAGATGGTAAGAGATAGAGGTTCGACGTGTATGGGACATAAGTTTCTTATACTCGCAGTCAGATCAAGTTTATTTTCAATTTTTGCCTCGCCCACTCCCGCCCCGCAATTCCTAGATTCCTAGATACAAAGTATCATAAAAATTTTTAAAATTCGTGTTGGATTTTCATCGTGCCGACATCTTTTAGCGTCGACTCGGATGCATTAACAATTTATCTAGAGGATGCACCAGAGGAAACCCTAACAGCCACCCATGATGAATTTGCTGATTCTCGAGGACTATTCGACTTTTAGGGAAAGTTTTGTCCACAAATCTCATAGATCAGATCCGTTTAATCTTTATGGCCCGAGGCGAGCTTTTGGGACTAAGCTTCATGCCGAATATAGCGCGAGACGATACAAACAGCACTCAGTGCATTTGCCAGAAAAAAAGAAGACATTATACACATCGGAAAATTCCCAATTTAACGAGAACTTAGATCAATGCTGTTAGAAGTACATGAGGTCGATTCAAGAGGTATTGTGAATGCCTAATGGCGTTGATTGGTTTCAACTACTGCATTTCTCAAGTCAAGCTTTACTCTACAGAATTATAATTATTAATGATTTATTTTGGAAAATTGATTATCTGTTAAGCCATTGCGCATAGCCGATGTTTCGTAAGTAAGTTGTGACAGCAAAGGATGAGCGCACGGCGATCGACAGACGCACAGAGGTCCCAAATCCCAAAAAGCTGGCCAAAAGTCGAAAAACGTATTTGATTTGGCTAAAAGTTTGTACTCAGGGGTTTTCGGGGCCGCTGATAACGAATTCAAAGTAAAAATTTAGAATAACAAAATGGCGGATTCAATATGGCGGACAATTTCTTCACAAAAGTATTTGATTTGGCTAAATGTCCGTATTCGGGGGTCTTCGGGGTCGCTGATTACGAATCCGAAGTCAAAATTCGAAAAAAAAACAATATAACGGATCCAATACGGCGGAAAATTTTTATTCAAAAAAGTATTTGATTCGGGTGAAAGTCTGTAATCGGGGGTTTTCCTTTCCAAACCAACGTGGTCAGACCCTGATGGGTCAATCTTCCAGTCTGCCGTATCGAAGTGGCAACAACAACAGTACCAACCTGCTTCTGTTCGGCAATACCAGTTTGGCACACCCAACAACTGCTTTTCTGGTTTTTGTGGAACCTCAAAAAAATCTTCACCGAGACTGAATTTGCAGCTAGTCGCAGCTTGTTTTTGGATATGTTTGGAGGAAGTGTCTAAACAACAATTTCTATTTTGTTTGAGAGTGCGATCTGATGAGAGTTTTGACTTATGGCTTCTTTTAATGACTCAATTTTTTATGCATTGTTAATAATAGTATTGAGATATACGTTCAAATTCTATATACTTTCTGGAATAGAATCCATTTTGTAGAAACCAAATTGGTTAACTTTTCGCTATTCTCACGAACGGAGCTCATACCTGAGCCAGGTAGGGACACTTCTCCCTTATTAACGGTCACAATTCAAACTAGATGTACCACTACAACTATTCCAACAATCAAAAGTCCAAAATAAACATTTTTTTCGACTTTTGGCCAGATTTTTGGGATTAGGGACCATAGTGTGGCGGGTTTAAAACCAATTCGATTAACGATAAATGTAAATTACTCTTGGTAAAATTTGTATACTCTGTACCAGAGGTACACAGAGTATAATAAGTTTGTGCAAAAGTATGTAACAGCCAAAAGGAAGCATCTCCGACCCTATAAAGTATATATATTCTTGATCAGCATCAACTGCCTAGACGATATAGCCATGTCCGTCTGTCCGTCCGAAAGAACAAACCGATCTGAGAGATGGTAAGAGATAGAGGTTTGACATGTATGGGACAAAACTTTTTATATTAGCAGGCAGATCAAGTCCCGCCCCCGCAATATCGATTAAACGTCATATCTCCGGCTGTTTTATAAAGGGTGATTTTTTAGCTATTATCTTTTTGGCAACACTGGTTTAAGCAGCTCACGCACGTTTCGTGTTTTGTTTCACTGTCAAACTTCTTCAGTTTGGTCTATAATTTAACCATGAATCGTCTTACAAACGAACAACGCTTGCAAATTATTGAATTTTATTATCAAAATGCGTGCTCTGTTAAGAAAGTTCATCGCGCGCTTCTTCCATTTTAGCGACGAAGCTCATTTTTGGCTCAATGGGTACGTGAATAAGCAGAATTGTCGATTTTGGAGTGAATATCAGCCAGAAGCATTGCAAGAGCTACCAATGCATCCAGAAAACAGTCACAGTTTTGTGCGGTTTATGTGCTGGTGGCATCATTGGACCGTACTTCTTCAAAGATGATGCGAATCGTAACGTAACTGTGAATGGTGAGCGCAACCGTGAGATGATATCCAACTTTTTTTGCCCAAAATGCAAGAGCTTGACTTGCATGACATGTGGTTTCAACAAGGCGGTGCCACATGACACACAACAATGGACTTATTGAGAGGCGAGTTCGGTGAACATTTTATTTCACGTTCGGGACCGGGATTTAACGCCTTTAGACTATTTTTTGTGGGGCTATGTTAAAGCTCATGTCTCTACAGACAAGCCCGCTTCAATTGACGCATTGGAAGACAACATTGAAGCATTTATTCGTGTGATACCGGCCGAAATGTTGGAAAGAGTATGCCAAAATTGGACTAAGCGGATGGACCATTTGAGGCGCAGACACGGTCAACATTTGCATGAAATAATCTTCAAACATTCAATTATATGGACCGTACTATCGATTCAAATAAAGATTTCATGCATTTTTCTGAATTATATGTGTTTTTTTCTGAAAAACTTTCCTATAGCTCTTAAAAAATAACCCTTTAGATAGAGGGTTCGTCAAGTTATAAGGAAAACCAACATTTATGGGCACCCCCGGTCCCCCGTGATGGGCAGCACCACAGGTACGAGTATGTTATAGTCGGGATTGACCGACTTTCTTTCTTGCTTAAATTGTAGGTTTTTCTTTTTATTCACTCAATTTCATTTTCGAATATAATTTCAATAAAGGTTACAACTATTACTACTACTTGTTAATCAAATGAACCTGGTTCGGTTCTATGTGGTTTTTGGTTTCGTTCACGGTTTTCGAAAGTGCAACAGTTCGGTTTACGAACAAAAATTTGCGGTTTGGATTGGTTTGGTTCAAACCCGGCTTGCATTTGTTTCTTTTTGTTCATCGCTCTTTACCAAATGATGAATATTCTCAGTTTTACATCCTCAAAAGTTGAATGACTTAGAAAACTGAAATCTGTTTGACACCAGTTTAATATCAGTCACAGTGTTCCCCTAGTAAAATTGAGAACAAAGCTGTATATTCTGGACTTAAAGTTACTTTCTGTGACCAATATGCAAACGCCAGTTGATATTGGATAATTTGAGCAACTAGTTGGGGTAAATGGTAGCACACACACTTGCCCCTGGGTATTCTTAAAAGCTGCTTAAATCCTTAACCCACTTAAAGCCAGCCCCGCATCATAAGAGGCACCCACTGTTTCTCTTTTAGTCCCCATCGTCGACGACGCTTCTGTTGTGTATATATTTTTATTAATTTTCCAAATGAATTCCTGACAGCAACAAAAAGACAATGACAATGACAACAGCCAGCCAGACAGCCAGAGCAACGAAGAGCAAAAAAAAAAAAGGATAACAAAAATGAGGGCAGCCATTGTCGGCCTGGTCCACCAGCGACCCGCTTGCTATTTTTGTTATATTTTTTTTTTTTTTTTTTTTTTGGTAACTGTTGGCGACATTATTACGTTACTTACTTTACGCCATAAATGTTGTTACGTCATGACAAACCCCTTCCTCCTATGTGAGCTTAAAAAAAGGCAGAGGCAAAACAATGAAATCTTTCATGGACATGACTGCCATCATTGTTATGTGAATGTGACGACTTTTTGACTTCCGTTACGCTGATGTGTTTCCGTTTCCTGTTTTATGCACAACTTTTGTCTGCGCTGTCTTGCGCTGCCTTCTTTTGATTCGCTCGCTCCGAGATGGGATAACAGGAACTCTCACACTCTGCCACTGGCAGGACGATTTTACGCCGCGTTGATTTGCAGTGTCCCCACTCCGCTCCATCCTGTGCATCCTCAATTTCCCTTTTATGTTATTTTAATTTTATGTTATTGTTATGACACAATGAAAATAAAATTGAATTGACACTCGCCCCTGCTGCCGCCTGATAAGTAAGACTCCCCCCGCACCCGAGATTCGTGTGACAGTTGCCAGTGACATTTTTATTGCCTGGGCACAGGATATTCAAATGGGCCATAAGTGTGGTTAAAGCTTTTCGCTCGCTTGACTAAATCTCAATCCGAGAAACTTTCAATTTTTGATGCTGCCAGCTGACGACATGACCTCTATCCCGCCCTCATTTCGGGCTCCCTTCCCGGCTTGACAGTATTATTTGTCGCGCAGGTTCAAAACAATATCATAAAGTAATTTATATGCCTGGCCAGCAGCCGAGCGTGGTGGGGGCGGATGGCTCTGGCTCTGATGATATATGGGCGAAATGGCTTTTTAATGACAACGACGACAACAGCAGCTTGTACAAATTACAAGCGCACACACTCACACACACAGGCAGAGTCGGAGATTCTGATTGACCAGACCGCCTCGTCCTGCGTTAATTTTGATTGTCTTTTGGGCGGTCCAGATAAATGGGTCACACGTACGGGACACTAATAGATGAGTGTTGTGACTGGAACTTCATCAAAAGCGATTCTATTAATAGCTGACTTTTTGATTTCCCCCGAAGTCCGGTGTCCAGTAAGCTTTTTCTGGTATGTTTAAAATGGACTACTTTAAGTTAGCTGTGATTCATTTAGTCCAAACACTTAGCTGGGACACAAACCGCGCTCAAAAAAAAAAAAAAATGCAGAAAAAAAAGCAGGACGAACTCGAGCTCTGGACTGTGGCTGTTGTGTTGGCTTTGCGCAGATAAGAGAATTGTCCTGTCAACTGGAATGATATATGCGCCAGCGCATTCAAATTGGGCTAACAGACGAAGCAGCCCACGAACTGGCCATGGGATTGTGGGTTGGCGAGAAGCTTCAGTCGGGCGGATGTGTTTTTCTCGCACATCAGCGTGCGTTTCCTATGGAACGAAGCTGATAGTCGCCTGCCAGCCAAACCACCGCCCTCTTAACCATAACCTCCCCCCGTTGCCACGGAGTCGTCCTGCTCATATATGGAGAGGGGTTTTCCTTCCTTTTTTTTCGTAGCTGTTTCTCATTTATTTTTTTCGGAGCGGGTTTGTCGAGTTGAAAAATTGGTGTGAAAATTCAAAAGGAGTTGCAACTGTGTGTGTGACTGTGTGTCTGTGAGGGGTGTTGCAAAATTACTTCGTGTGTAAAATTATGCGAATTGCGTATGAAAAAGAGTAAAAATAAAAATGAGAAAAAGGTGCGCGCATATTCATGCACGTAGCTGAGAGGGGGGCGCGTGGGGGTTGACTGCTTGGCATCTCACTTTTATTGCATTTCAACACTCGAGTATGTGCGCATGCAAAATTTCTCATAATAAATGTAATAAATAAAATTGTAAGTTGAAATGTGACAGTTTCGTTTCTGAAAAGATTCCTAAGAGAGGGAGAGAGGGGGAAATGAAAGTAAGAGAGAAGGGTGAAATGAAAGGTGACACAAGCACAGGTGAACTCAAGTGCCGCACTGATATACTGCTAAGGTTATAAGATATTAAAGGGTTTCGGGAGAAAAAATAAAGAAGAAAATGTTGCCATGAATAAATGAAAATAAAGCACTCAAAGGAGCAAAGTAAGGCAACTAAATGGGATTTGTGTGTAGCTTAGATGCAAAATCCACTTATGACTTTCACGGCTGTGACAGGACTCTACATCCTAGGATCGGTAGGGTATTTGGTTTAAATTATAAGTCGACCATCAAAATAGCTTAGGGACTAGGAGCAATGTTTTGAAACAGGTTCTGAGGCGAGCCGCAGCCCGAAAACCGTATCGCTGTTGTATTTTGAAAATCCTGAACCCTACCTTAAACCATAATACAAAGCGGTGCGACCTCATTGGATCCTATTTTCAATAGAAGTTGTTCTCTTAAGCTCTACTTGGTGCCCGCTCTATCAAAGGCATTGCCTTTATTTGTAAGTGGTCCTACGAGTTTATCTTTAAATGACAATTCTAGCAGACAAAAAAAAGGGATGAACCTTATTATTACATTAATCACAAATGCTGTCAAGTGCTTGATTCTGACTCTGTTTCTCATCTGTTTTCTATCATGACTGATGTAAGTTTTTGTCTACACATTTCCTTTAATTTGTTCAATTACCGCCCATTTTTGTGTGAATCCTATTAACTTGTATGCTCTTAGATTTATAAAAAAGCTTGGCAAATTCAACGACAACATTTACAACACAATCACCAAGCAAACGAGACTGAAACTGAATTATAGAGTGAAAAATGTATACCCTTCTTGCTGTTTGCGGAAATACTACACAGAGGAAATAATTGATATGCAAAGATATCCATTGGATGATTTCCCGTATCCTTTTGAACTGGGTATGTCTTTAAAATCCTTTTATCATCCAATGGAACTGAAAAATCATCCAAAGGATATGAAAAATGATCATCTTTTGGATGATTTTTCAGCTCCACTGGAGGATAAAAGGATATTAAAGAATTATCCTGTACAAATGAATATTTTTTTGGATCTACTTGTGTTTAGTTGTTTTTTGTAGTTGGATTTTAAAGAAGTGAATCAATTATTTTAAGACTACCTCATGAAAATGTCCAGAAACTTAACCATTGCGAAACGAGTTGTTTACCCTTTACAAATTATGAACCAAAAACCGCAAATGGAAACGGTTGAGTTCATATTGAAGACGAGCTTGATGCTGTAACAGAACCATCATGAAAAGAAGATATTCCATTATTTCTAAACTTGAAGAAGCTGCATTAAGAGCAGCGAGCTATCCTGCTGAATCGGTTGAGGGCGATAAGATGTTCCGGAATATTTCTACTGCAATTCGTCTTTGTACTCTAAATATTCATGTCAAAAGTGTCCATTACTTCATGATAAGTATTGGATGGAATTAAATGAGTTTTCAATTGCTTGATTCTATATTTTGCAACTGGTAGAATCTCTTCATCTTAACCTAACTTTTTCTACACAGAAAAATACAAGTAAGAAAGTCGCCTGCCGACTTACAGTCGGAAAGCCCGACTGCAATATAATCTGTAGTGTATCGGCTGAAAAGAGCGCTACCACTGCGCTGCAGAAGCCATTTTTCTTTTGCTTTAACTTCAGTTTCGCTTATCCGATCTTTACCAATCTTTTGGCGGATCGATAAGAAATCTTGCTTCTAAATATGACCTGAAAGTTCGAACTATGGGAGATATCACAAATTTTCTAAATTGCGGCGAATGGAGGGGCGTGGCAAAAGTTAAACATAAACTGGATCTGCCTTGAAGTATAAGAATTTTATATCCCGTACAAGTCGAACCTCTATCTGTTAACATCTCTAAATTAACTCGGCTGTTGATGCTGATCAAGAATATATATATACTTTATTAGGTTTAGGATGCTTCCTTCTGGATGTTATAAGTGGAAATCACAAACTTAATATAATCTGCCTACCCTTGGCACAGAGCACAGATCTCCAAGAGTACCAGTTTTCTTGACTCGCTTTAAAAGCGTATATGGTGTGACACAGACCCAGAATATGCAATCAAATCAAACACATGTATATTTCTGTGACTAAGTGTCTTGTGTGGTCGGGTGTCAAATTTGTTGTATCTGCTTTGAATGCGGTGTCGGTTGTTGTCGTCTTCACGAGGCAGAAGTACGCTCACAGCAAAACACACTACAAAAACATTAGTATGTATAATTTTAATACTCTGTACCAGAGGTACACAGAGTATATTAAGTTTGTGCAAAAGTGTCCGTCTGTCTGTCTGTCTGTCCGTATGAACAAACAGATCTCAGAGATGGTAAGAGATAGAGGTTTGACATGTATGGAACAAATGTTTCCTATACTTGCAGGCATATCAAGCTTATTTTCAATTTTGGCCACGATCGGTGGCAATGCAAGACCGAAGCACAAATATGAAACGAGTAAAGTAAAGACTGCATACATTTTGCTGCGGTAATTGAGATAGTCGAGTGTGAAAAACATCAACTAGTTTTGCAGTGCACATGTCGATGCTGTGCAATGTTGCATATCTCTAATGCAGAGAATAAAAGTGGGGAGCTAAATTAAAGTTAAAAAAAATTAGACTTGATTTGAAGCAGCGAATAAAAATTTCAAGTACGAGAAGTACTTAAATGTAACTACTTGAAACAAGTAGGAAAGGTTTGGACATCAAAGGCTTACTTTAAGTACATATCCCACTTAAAAATCTTCTAATTTAGCATGGAGCTTATTATAAGTGCGGAATTTAAAAGCCAAAAGTGGTACACTTACAAAAGCCTTGGAATTCAATCCTGGCATTAGAATGAAGCTGCAGTCGATGGGCAAAATCTAAATTTTGTAAATTGGCTTGGCAGTTTGAGAAGCTTTTTCATGGCTAGTTACTTTGAAATGATGACACTCTGACAGGTTGCCATTTTATATGTTCCAGTTATCTGTCAGGCCAGTTCAGACGAGTAAAATTCATGAAAATACTGACAGATTTCTCTGACCATAAATGGCACCAATCAACTGGCGCTACACTGGCAGGTGCTTACACCTGTATGGCAGCAACTGGCTCATATAAATATGGCAACCTGCCAGTGTGTCTGACCGCACCCTAAAGCTAAGATCAATACTGAATGCTGTTCATATAAGACAATTTTATGCTAGAGGAAGACAAGAACTCTGGGATTGAATTATCAGTAATTAAAACAATCCTTTCTGTAGGATCACGCAACCAAAACAACCTAAATAGATGATTCCTAATTAGTCTCGTGACGCAACGTAATGTAACTGAAACTCATTGTCCACGGTCTTGCCTAGAAACAAACATACACACACATTGTAAATTCGAAAGGGGCAGCGACTACGCTGCAAGGGTATACTGAAGTAGTGCAAATGTATGTAACAGGCAGAAGAAAGCATCTCCGACCCCATAAAGTATATATATTCTTGATCAGCATCAACAGCCGAGTACTTTTTGGCGCTACATGCGTTTTTTACCTCACATAATGTTGAAATGGTCACATTAATGTTAATGCTCTGTTAATTAACATAGGGATCGCCCTCTTTAACTCTGTTCCTTTTGCCGCTTGCATTTTCGTCAGCTTTGGGCAATTTGACTTAACCTGCCCTAAGCAAGATCAGTCGCTAGTTCGATTATGAAGCGGACTTTTGGTTCCATCTCACTCGTATTGATTAGTTGCTAATTGGAACTAATTGGAAGTATCTTAAGACGGTCATTCTCAGACAAACTTATCGGACTTTTGTTCCCATCTCACACGCACTCACTTATTCGTTATCTCATTTCGCAGCGGACGCAGTCCCAACCCTCGTTACTTTCGCATTAAAACTACTCCATAAAAACTGATTAAAAATTGTTGTTTTTATTGGACTATTCTTTGCAAAATAAAGAAAAACAAGAAAGAAAGTCGGTCAAGCCCGACTATAGCATACTCTGTACCTGTGAAGTCACCGCTGCGACCTGTGCTGCCCATAACTATTGGTTTTCCTTATAACTCGACAACCGTTCATCCGATCTTTACCATTTACCACGGATCGATAAATAATCTTGATTACTAAATATGTCCATAAGGAACGAACCTTCTATCTATAAAACTGTGGGAGATATGACGTTTTTATCAATTTTCGGGGGAGGGAGTGGGCGTGGCAAAAATTGAAAATAAACTTGATCTAACTGCAAGTATAAGAAGCATATGTCCCATATATGTCAAACCACTATCTCTTACCATCTCTGAGATCTGTGCGTTCATACGGACAGACAGACGGACAGACGGACATGGCTTTATCGACTCGGCTGTTGATGCTGATCAAGAATATATATACTTTATGGGGTCGGAGATGCTTCCTTCTGGCTGTTACATACTTTTGCACAAACTTATTATACTCTATGTACCTTTGGTACAGAGAATAAAAATGTTTCTAGCTCAACACATTCGTAAAAAACCTCTGTGAATTACTGTACCGAACAATCCCTAATTTCTTAATAACGTTTCTTTTTAAAAAAGCTTTTTTAAAAGGTAAACCAAAGACTATTTTGACACTCTTTCGCTTATCGTTTTTGAATCCCAAATGAAATTGATCTATAAGAATTTCTTAATTGAAATTAAGAGCGGCTTACTATTACTTTGTCATTTAAGGGCAGCGAAAAGTAAAAAAAACAGGTTTCTCTTCCGCGAATTTTGTTCGGAAATGAAATTGAGAGCAAGATTACATGAGTAACAGACTTAATTTTTTCTCAACTTAAGTCCCTTCCAAATTTCCAAAATCTTATCGTGCGATTATAGAGACCAAGGACGAACTTGCCTGGCTCAGAAGCGAGCGCCTCAGAATTTTAGAAAAAGGAGAATATCAACATTATTCTTAGACCTTTTCGGCAGAAGTTTCGCTCTATGAGTGGAATACCTTTGTATGGAAGACATAAAAAACCTTAAGTTGAGCAATATTTAGCGAAGATTTCAATTATCAGTCACAGTTCTTTAATGTAGGAACATGAATGTATTTGAGCCCTGTGTGAATCCAGCTTGCTGCGTCTCAGGTCGACCACTCGTCCTCATGGTAAAGGAGCTGCTGGCTAACGTGAGCGGCAAAACCTCCCTAGTATATGGTGAAGTGTCGAATTCTTGACTCTATCTGTTTAAACTGAATTTTGCATATAAGATTATCAGTTGCAATTGGTTCGAATTGAATCAACCAATTCAACCAAAGACAAACTTTCTTTCGAAGCCGAAAATGCCATTTGAAGTGTATAAAAAGTTTGTGGCATCAAAATCGTTTAATGCAAAATCAGCACAAAATTTTCAACACAACAATAAGCAGCGTCATCAGTTACAGGACAACAACATCACGAACAGGACAATGAAATAATTGACGCCATTGATGGCGCTGTTCTCACAGCTCGATGCCAAAACTCTGAAATCTGAAGCGAGAGTTCACGTTCCAGAGGCAGGAGACGTAACAGCATTCTTTGGGAATTGAGCTCATTATGGCATCAGCATCACGAATGCCTTGCCACGCCTCCATTAGTGTAAAAAGCACGCCCACGCCCATGCCCACGCCTGAAAGTCAATGGAGGCGGAGCTCTATTTTGCCGGAACCCAAAGATGAGAAACTATGGCCAAGTGCGATTTTTGTTTGCGCCAGCGAAATGAGCTCCAAAAATGTTGCTCAGGCACGGGATTGATGCCAAGCAGCTTAGGTGCCGCCTGTCCATATCGAGAGACTCGGGAATAACCCATTGTGTTACCCCTGGGTGCTGGGCGGGCAGCAGCAGCAGCAACTTTGGGGCGTTCAGGCTGAATAAATGGGTGTAAAGGGCAAACAAAATGATTAATTGCCCTGAGCTTTGATCGCCTGCATGCACACGACAACAACAACAACAGCAGCAACAACGAAGCCAAGGAGTAGTGGAAGGATATGCCCAACAAAGGGTGCAGAGGACGTAGATGTAGCCGGGCTGTAGTTGGGTGGAGGTTAGGGTTAGCTCTGATGCTCTCTGGCGTTATAACAGAACGACTTTGCTTCCGTTTGAATAAACAAACACGGAAATGTAACCCTCTCGTGTACGGCCTGGATACAAACTAATGCTGACCAAATGGCCACAGGCCAGGACGAGTACTCCTACTCCTGGCAAAGAGTGCTGCGACTAGGCAAAGTATCACTCAACAACAAAGAGTCGAGCGTCGCGTTTTATCCTTCAAAATCCTCTAATGAGAAGGGTTGAAAAGTGCTGTGGTCGCTGCTGTTGCTGATAACATGGCCAGCAGCGCTGGTCAGCTGTGGCAGGATAAAAGGATAATGCGGGTCTGCCTCACACTCGCCCACGCGCTCTCGCTCTCTCTGTCCCCCCACTTGTTCCCTGTGTGTAATGTTGCATGCCGGGATTTTCATTCGGTCGAGTATTTGTTTTAAAATTACATAAAAATTGCCCGGCATTTAGTGAAAAGAAAAAAAAACGGAAAAAAAGGACTCGACCGTCCATATTAAAAGCACATTTTACTGCCATAATTTTACGCAGCATCGTAAACTACTTAGAGTTAGGCCTTAGAACAGGTCACCAAACCAAGGGGAAAAAATGAAAAAGAAAATTTAATGAAAAACGTTGCCCCATAAACATTAAAAGACCTGGCCACGCCCCATTCCGGCCTCGACCCGACGATAAGCAGACAAATCGCTAAGAAAAATACGCAATTTAAATGCATAACACACACAGGACATGCCTAATGCCAATAATAGAAAAGGAAATCCCGTCACAAATCCTCCCAAGGCAAACTCCACTTGCTTTGGGCATGGGAAAAAATTATGTTGCCTACGTTATGGAACACGTACACACACACACATGCATAAATACACTGCAAAAAAAAAACACGACTGTCGGAACTCGATTGGATTTGGATTAGTTTGTACTTAGTTAAGTACTTAAATATAGATTGAATCATTCTTGCATTCAATAATCGAGCCTGCAGAGAAAATCTAGGATCAAGAGTTCGAAAATCAAGAAGTTTTCATACTTAAGTGAGTAAAAAATTCTAGAAATTGTGTATTTGATTCAAGAACAAAATAGCTCGTCATATGAAACAAAAACACAAATGCAAAAATAAATATGAACTTGTCTGTTTTCAACTGTTTCTATCACTTTGACCATGGAGATATCTTATTTTCAGGTTTAGGATTATGGTCCCCGATTCATTTAAGGCCTTAGAAATTTACAGTCCTATCTAATTCAAGTATATCAATGTTTCGCGTTTAGTCCAGAATCATGTTTTGATTGTATGTTTTGTAACCACGGTTTTGTTTGAAGAATGTTTCCTTATTGATAGAACAATTTTATGAACTTGAAAAGTAAATTGGAACTGCTTAAGATAACTTCAAAACAAAATGGTTTAAGCAAGTGATCGGCAATGAGAGCAGAGAAGTTGCCATTGGCAACTGAGATAAAAATTACATTTATATACAGAAGAAAGGAAGCTTTTCATTCTTGCTTTATATTTGATATCGACCGCTGCCGACGCTGCAAGCAGAGTAAGAGAATCTGAAGCTTAAAAGTGGTTCACACTCACTAGTCCAGGATCAAGTATTTCGGGAACTTTGTCCCAGGATTAAATATGTTCATGCTTACCTTTTCAAAAGACACCGTTTGTACTTGATTTTTTGTCTAAGTGTATATAGAAAAAGATGTTGGAAAATATAGAAAGTAATCTTACACGGGGCATACAGGGGGCTACCGCCACATACAACCACCTTTGGCGACATTTTGTTGCAGATTAAGTTCTATTCGCACATGGCTGACTTGAAATACGATACACGCACACACACACACACACACATGAGCTTGCATGCATGTGTGTGTTTGCCTCAAAGTAATTGGGACATCCTGCGAGCATATAAAGTGGATATAAAGTAGCAAAAACCAGCCTTAAGGCCCAGCTCCCTGGCATTTTTATGCGTTCAAATGTCGTCGTGCTTCATCCGTTGTACCCCCCTCTCTACCGCACCCTGAAACGCTTGTCGGTTTGCTGGAATTATTACAATTTCATGCTATTTTTTTCTATTTTATTTGTAGTCGCACTGAGCTTATGATTTCTGAAATATGACACATGAGTGAGACAGGCAGATAGAGGGTTGGGTAGAGGGGAAAGAAACAAGTTCAAGTTGCAGGTAATAAATTTTGCTGTGTGTGTGCTGCTAATATTGAAAACGTACAAATGTCTTAACTTTCTATATATTTCAATTCTTTTCTTGTTTTGTTGCCAAATGTTGCCAAGACACAAGGCTTGGTCAAGGTGCTGAAGAGGTGGACGTACTGACTTTGTGTCTTTAGTACTAAATCAAAAAAATTCGAGTAAGATATAAAGCTGACATCTAGGATTTTTTAAACGAGTTTTTATTATTGCTGGTTTGATATACAGACTTAACTTGGGAGACTAATTAAAGAATTCAGGGTGTCTGAACTTTAGAAAGAACAAAAATTGATGAATATGTTGGATGCATTCTTGGAATAATGCTTATATAATGCTTAAACGTTTTTTCATTGGACAAAAACTGGGAGTAAGGAAACGATAAGCAACGAGTACGCTTGCTCCTAGCTCATCTTCCAGAAGCTTAATGAATCGTTATTCGGAACTTGATCTCTTTGTTTACTTCTTTTGATTAAACCCTTGCAAAGTATTGCACAAGCTTGCATTGGTTTGGTCTTCTTAAATGCTGACAAATGTGACCCTCCTGTTTGAGGATGCGTTATCTTAATCAAACGCATGCACATAGTTGCACTGTTGAAATATCCTTGAACAGAAATAATTACTGGGGAGTTCTACCAACATGCTACGCATTAAGCAAAAAACGAAGAAATGCCTCGTAAAATTCATTTTTGTTGCTCAACAATACTTTCCCAAAATTCAGCTAAGGTCGTTCAACACTAATGTGGACTAAATTGAGAGTACAATGACATGTCCGCCTTAATTGTATAATTGTATCATGGTATTATATATTCTTGATCAGCATCAACAGCCGAGTCGATTTAGCCATGTCCGTCTTGTAAGAGATACAGGTTAGACACGTACGGTTCAAAAACTTCTAATAGTTGCAGGCAGAATAAAGTTTATTCTCAATTTTTGTCATGCCCTCGCAAATTGGAAAAAGCGTGATATAATATGCCCCCAGTGGGATTTGAACCTGGTACCACAGTGGATAATTCAAGAACTTGCTAGGCAACTTAACCGTCTGAGCCACGAGCCCAGTGTTCCAAGAGGCGGCGAAACTATATAAAACCTCTACGTCGACGATTTGAGCTAATATGAAAAGATTTTCAGATTTTAGCAGCGACTGAAAGTGATGGACTTGTGAACCTACGGGTAAGGTGGCCTTGCAAGTTCGTGTTTTCAGTCTCGAAGAACCGGGTTCAATCCCCAGACGGGTAAAAATTTAAAATCGATATATAGCGTAAAATTTTTTCAGTTTTTATACCCTGTAACGCATTAAAGGAAGCATCTCCGACCACATAAAGTATATATATTCTTGATCAGCATGACGAGCTGAGTTGATTTAGCCTTGTCCGTCTGTCCGTCTGTCTGTTTCTATGCTATCTCCTCCGTCAGTTTTAAAGCTATCCTCACCAAACTTTGCACGATGTCTTCTGGTACATTTTCGTCGGAACCGGCCGGATCGGATGACTATAGCATATAGCTGCCATAGGAACGATCGGTCGAAAAACTAGTCTTAGTGAGATAAACTTTTTTGTTTTTAATGGAAACGCCTCCAAAGTACGTATTTCGTAGTTTACTATCCTTTCCCATAATTTCACTAAGTTTGGTCGAAATCGGATGACAATAGCATATAGCTGCCAAGAACGATCGGTCGAAAAACTAGTTCTAGTGAGAAAAACTTTTTGTTTTTAATGAAAACGTCCTTTCATTGGCATACCTTATTTATATACTTTATCTACAAGTTGGGTCGACATGACATACATATAGCTCCCTAGGAACGATCGGTCGAAAACTAGTCTAGTGAAAAACTTTTTGTTTTTAATGAAAACGTCCTTATCATTGGCATACACTTATTTTATATACTTTTACACAACTCTACAAAGTTGGGTCGAAATCGGATGACTATAACATATAGCTCCCATAGGAACGATCGGTCGAAAAACTAGTTCTAGTGAGAAAAACTTTTTTGTTTTTAATGAAAACGTCCTTATCATTGGCATACACTTATTTTATATACTTTTACACAACTCTACAAAGTTGGGTCGAAATCGGATGACTATAACATATAGCTCCCATAGGAACGATCGGTCGAAAAACTAGTTCTAGTAAGAAAAACTTTTTTGTTTTTAATGAAAACGTCCTTTTTATTGGCATATTCTTATTCCATATACTTTAACATATTTCTACAAGGTTTTTATCAAAATCGGATGACTATAGCATATAGCTGCAGTATGAATGATCGGTCGAAAAAGAAGTTCTAGTGAGAAAAACTTTTTAGTTTTAAATGGGATCGCCTCCAAATTAACGCCTCGTAATTAACAGTGTATTATGCTCTTCCAAGATTTCACCAAGTTTGGTCGAAATCAGACATCTATATAGTATAGATCCGATAGAAAAGTAAGGTCCAAAAAGTAGTCTTAGTTAGAAAAACTTTTTTGTTCTCAATGGAAGCTGCAAGGGTATACAAAACTTCGGCCGAGCCGAAGTTAACTTTCCCCTATTTTTTTTTATTCTTTTTATTTTATAAGCAAAAAATTGTCTTAAAACATGCCCAAGCCGTTCGCACAAAATTGTTATAGTCTGGAATGTCTCAGAAATCTCTAGAGATTTCTGTATAAACGGTTTCATTTCGAAATAAAAGTGCTTGCCTTTATATGTGAAATGTTTTCAAAATGCTAGGCTACTAGATTAGATGACAAAAGTTAAGAGATTTGAAACCGACTGCTCAAAGCAAAGTAGATTTGATGCATACGGTTTTCATTCCCTGAAATCTAGTAGCCGAAATTGTTCTTGTCACTTTGCATATAAAGTTTTTCTAGTTAATTTAAAAATGTTTTCGTTTGTACGAAAATATAATGAGATTTCTGGGACTCCTCCGAATATGACAACTTGTATTCACGATTCACTAAAAAGGGGGATTACTCTACTTTTGCAAACAAATGGGATTGATTTCGGTAGAACTAGAACGTATTATTTTTCTTAGTGTAAGTGCTTTCTGTGTAGTCTACATAGTTGTTGCACTCAAAACCAAAACTGTACCGGTACATTGTTAAAGTTCTTCCCGATTTCAAAAATATCGACCCAAGAATACCGGCACACAAAATGTTAAAAATATCTATTCCGGTCCCGGTTCTAGATCTGAGTTTTAACCGATCCTTTTCTTTCGTAACCGTTACGGTTCTCGTTTCGGTTTGATTTCCTGAACAAAACTAAAATATTTTTGGTCTTCTTAATAAAAAAAGGATTTCTGTCATGTGGACTTAAAACGATCTACTTTTCACAAATCAAATTGTTATGTAAACAGAAATTTTGTTGAACAAGCGATTAAAAATATGATTTGGATTAGGACTAGTTGTTGAATTGTAGGAATTCGATTCTGTTACAATAAATTGTTTTGGAAAACGTCTTCCTTTGGATTAGAAGCCTAATATTAAATAATATTAATATATTTAAAAATAATTAATGTCAGAAAAATGATCGTGATATCTTTATAAATGCAATTTGGAAAAGCCTAAATCCCCCACAGCGCTCGAACGCTAGCATTGTCCCTCATCCCGCAATGCATCCACATTGAGGGGTTTAATGTCAACTATTGTATTGGGCAACATCAACATCAACAGCGCCATGGACAATGACAAAGGTAAACATAATACAATGGATGGAATTTTTATCAAATATAAAACAAAAACAACATCCTGAATGCATTTGCACGCGGAGCTGAGCGCTTGTGTCCGCCACAAGCCACCCGAATGAATCCCGAAAAACCAATCCCAGATCGAAGTCCTGGCCAAACAGAAGCCATTTGTCAAACGCGTCGCCATCGTTGGCGGCGCGACTCTGAGCCGCAGATAAAACCGTTCGGAAAGCACAAAACAAACATCAAACAGGCAAACAAAAAGTACAGCAGTAGCAACAACAACAACAGCAACAACAAAACATGCGCGTGCATGAATACAAAATGCGACACGCAGACAACAACTACAACAACAACGAGAACAAAAGGATGCGTGGCAATATTTTTCACGCGCGCGTGTAAGAGGGAGAGGGCATATCCTTGCGCCATAATGGGATTATGGCCGATTAATGCATTGACATGTAACGATTTTCGATTGAATTTATCGTTTTTCGGCGGCTCGAGCCATTTTATTCATTTACGCCCACACGTATGCAATGATATTTGCACGCTCACTTCCCCTCCTGCGCGTGCATATGTGTGTGCGTGTCCTTGTGTGTGTCCCAGCGGGTGTTAGAAAACAAAAGCTGGACTCAAACAACTAGCCAACTGGACAATATGCAAAACAAAACCAGCACCAACGCCAAATGTTGTCCATAGACTTCCTCACTCTCTTGTCAACATTTTTCGTATCCTCACTAAAGCAGGGCATATTGACTGTGTCTTTTGAAAATCTAAATATTAATACGTGTAAGTGTAAGAAAGAGCCACACAATCATGAGGGTATATTATTCCGATATTTAAAATTACATTAAGATCCACTTAAAAAACCTTTCTATGTGATGAACGAGGCATCCAAAAAGGAACTTGATTAACTAGTCAACACTTCAAGATAAGGAACAAAATATTTCAGATGGTGACAAGTCTTTGATTCTTGCACTATATTTTGATCTCCTAAACATTAACTGTTAAACTTTTCCCTAATTTTCGAGCCAAAATCGAACTGGCGATATAAAAAGAAATTTACTGTGGGATATATGAAGTATTTTCCAAAATGTGGGGGATCTGCCTGCAAGCATAAGAACTATGTCTTCTACATGTCGAACCTCAGTTGATTTTTTTTTTGCCGTGTGAATCAGACTGCCAGAAGCACACACACAGCACTAGGTAGTAACTGGGTTTCATTTCATGCGAACAAACAAACAGATGGACAGACGTATATGCTAATCAAGAATATATATACCATATACGAGTACACTGAGAATCTAACATAAAATCAGGGTTCGGAGTTACTCTGTTCTTGCAGCTCTCGAGAGCCAGCTTTTGCTCTCTGCTCATAGCAGTCGGCTCTGAGCTGAGAGCCCTACTTCGAGAGCCGTGAGCCATCAACCGGCTCTCGGCTCGTGAGCCGCAGCACACGGCTCTGAGTTGAGAGCCACAGCTCGGAAGAAGTAAGCCATCAACCTGCTTTCGGCTTGTGAGCAACAAATCTCGGCTCGTGAGTCTTAACTCTCGTCTCGTGAGCCAAAGCTCTCAGCTCGTGAGCCAAAGCTCTCGTCTCGTGAGCCATAGCTCTCGGCTCGCGGGCCATAACTCTCGGCTCGTGAGCCACAGTTCTGGGCTCTGAGCTCAGCCTTTAATCTGAGGGCATTTCCACCGAAACGGTCCACCGCTTTAAGCTTTTCCTGCCAGCCAGAGTCGGCTACCATTTCCCCGTTCTAGAGTTAGTAGCTGTGGCTTGGGAGCCGAGAGCTATGTAGGGTAGTAGGGCTCTCAGCTCTGAGCCAGAATCTGTGGCTCACGAGCTGTGAGCCGCTTAATGTTCCCGACTCTCGAACGGCGACTCTCGGTTCTGAGCGAGAGCCGAAAAGAGGCAGAGCGCGCGGCTTTCTCGTGAGCAATTCCGAACCCTGCTTAAAATAAACATTTTAACATTTGTAAGGATACTTTTCCATTTAAAAACCTTTCCAACAAGATTTTTATACTCTGTACCAGAGGTACACAGAGTATATTAAGTTTGTGCAAAAGTGTCCGTATGTCCGTCCGTCTGTCTGTCCGTATGAACAAACAGATCTGAGAGATGGTAAGAGATAGAGGTTTGACATGTATGGGACATGTGCTCTTATACTTGAAGGCAGATCAGGTTTATTTTCAATTTTAGCCACACCCCCTCCCGCCCCCGAAAGTTTGAAAAAACGTCATATCTCCCAGAGTTTTATAGATAAAAGGTTTGTTCCTTGTGGGCATATTTAGTAATCAGGATTATTTATCGATCCGTCAAAGGAATGGTAAAGACCGGAGGAACGCTTGTCGAGTTATAAGGAAATCAAATCATTATGGGCAGCACCGGTCGCAACGGTGATGGGCAGCTCTTCACAGGTGCAGAGTATGTTATAGTCGGGCTTGACCGACTTTCTTTCTTGTTCTTTTTATAACGAATATTTGCCATTTATATAAGCTGTGCTTTTAATTTTATAGCCCGCCAAATGTTTTTAATAATGTTTGTTTCTCAGTGTATATAGGGTCAGAGATACAACAAACTTTGGAGGATTAAGGTTGGCAGCGGTAATCTTAATTCCACTAACGAATTTAAATTATGTGCCAGTTTATTTCAGGCAATTGCTAATCTATTTAATTTTGGTGTTCCCATTTTCGATTGAAATATAAATCGTTTATCTTTTGAAATAAACGAATTTTCAAATCGTTTTTTCAGCGAGTTCCAAATTATAATTCGAGAATCAGAAAATTATTTAAATAATATTTTTGCAAAAAAAAACCCCCCCAAAAAAAAAAAAAAACCCAGAAAAATGGTTCGTTTCGGTTTAATTCTCTGACGAAATTTAAGATGTGAATCGCTTTCCTCTAGCCGTTCAGAATTTTAATCATTTCCCTAAGATAATTTTGTTACGACATAACGTTCGAACCTCTGCAAGGGAGATCACTGATAGACCGAATTGATTCTTAGGGATGCAGGATCGATTTAACTTTTAAGGATGACGACACAAATTTTACAACGTGTAATCCTGTAAGTCTTCTGCAATTTCCCGTCGATCTCTTAATATACTTGTCATCAATCTGCATTCTTTTCTTGAAAGTTGCTTTGCCGTCCTCTAGTAGACAATATTTTCAATTTTCTGTAGTCCTTCTTTACCATAATTTAATCTTAGCCACGACAGTTTTTTCTCATATAATAAGACAAACAGGGTGTCTAAGATGCTTGGTACATATTCATTTCTAGGCGAGATTCTCAGCTTTCGAAGGGCATTCCTCTAAAAACTTATATATATAGAACTTATATATAAAACTATGCATATATCCGACTTCATAAATTTTGTAAATTCTTCAATAGATTTTAGAGATATTCAAATGGTTTATAGGAATTTTATTTTCAAAGTTGGCGAAAGTCACATTAGCCCAAACCATAAGAGCTAGGAAGCTGAATTTTTTACAGTACTTTCATCTTATGCTGAAAGTGTGTACAAAAACTTAGTAAAATGAAACTTTGTGGAATGGTGAACGCTCTGCTTCTAAGTTAAAGAAATGCTCGGGAAATGGTCCAAAAACCAAGATATTTGCAAAATTTTTGATATCGGTGAAACTTTGGGGATTGGTTGGACGCTTGTCCGGGAAGGCCTCTAAGTTGAAGAATTGGGCGGAAAATGGTGCACATACCGCGAAATTTGTAAAATTATAGCTTTCATTCGATTACAATGAAACTTTGAGGAGTGGTTGGAGAATTGGTGGAAAATGTCCAAAAATGTCACAAAATGTGTTTTCAAGGCCAATTTTTATTTTTGGACCGATATTTGTCAAACTGGGTTTGTACGGTCTAACTTTCAAAAGTCCTCCACCAAGATCGGAAATGTCAGGTGAGATTTATTTTTAACCGCGGGTTGTATATAGAAGGTAATCTCTGCTTTGAGCCGATGTAAGAAGGATACGGTTTGTGTGCTCAACGCGGGACAAAAAAAAGGTTAAATATATTCCATTTCGTGAAATCCACCCCAAGTAGGATAAGAAAAGCCAGTTCAAATAGCTTAACTGACGGGGGAGTAGCGAAGCAAGCTTGGTTAATTCCTAGTTTGACATATGAAAATAAAAATACTTGAAAGATGAATAGTAATTCTGCTGCAAAGAAAATTGCCATTTACTTTTTAATCCACTGATTCCAATCAAAGCTTTAGAAACCGAATATCTTGATCGTTTTTCAAACCGGGAACTGCTACTAATTCCGACTCCGCAAGATCCGATCGAAATCGAAAACGGGAACAGTGCCTCGAAACCCAGAGATAACATCTCTTAAATATTTGGTCCTCTTACAGTTCTCTGTAAAGTTTCAACTAATTTAAAATGCTTGGACACTATACTACAAAATTGCCATTCTAAGGAAACGATCTTTCACTCTGCTCCAACTGGCTTCTTTTATTCTGAGTGCGTTGTGTATATCCGCATTCTTTTAACTGTGATTTGGTCCCTTTGGTCACGTGAAGACGTCGGAAAAGGAAATGGGCCTTTAAGTCGGGTTGAAAAATTACATTCGACTTCGCTTTATGTGAAAACTGGAACAGGCCTCTGTATCTAGGTCAGCGGTGCGCGCAGCCGATACGCAGCGGCCGCATTCGTTGATGTTTTACGGAAAGCCATTCAACTGCTTATAAGAGGCTGCGCATAACCACAGCTTCGCTTGTGTCTCTCTTCCCTTTGACTCCTACGCCTCTTGGAGAATTGAATACAACAACAGATTCCCATGCGTTTGTATGTGTAAGATTTGTTGTTGTGCGTCGACTGGTTTCGATTGCATCAGACAGCCACGAGCACACACACATGCTACCAGGCAATACTCGGTATTATCTTTAGTTCTCTTGTGGTTGTTGTTGCTTTAGAATTGTTTTATTCATTTGTGTTGGTGATTAAGCGAAAAAGTTCCATGGGCATCTCTCATCTAGGTTTTCGAACTCAGAACATAATTTCAACACCTCAGACTGATTAAGAATCTGTGAAATGACATAAAGCAAAAGATCGGGAAATTGCAGTTGTCCTTGGAGCGTTAGTAAAAATTTGAAAACAATAAAATTACCTAAACTAAAATAATATAAAACGTTTTTCAGTCAAGTTATTTAAAAATCGAACAATTTTGCTACATAATAAGCTTAAATAAAGAGCATTGGCTGGCCCAGCATTCTACACTTTGCTGCTAGTTATGTGCATTGCATTGTTCTCAGCTCTTTTTCGACAATTAAAACTAACAATGCGCTGGTTGAGAAGACAAAAGAATCACCGATGAGCAATGCCAACTGTGATTAACACATGTAAAGCTGCGCAGTTACCGAGCGCCGGCGGGGGATGTGGATGCAGTAGCACATGTGGCTGGATCTGGACTCGGTACGGGGCCTGGTTTGACTTTATCAATTGAGCGGCATAAGCTTCCCTTGCCTAGGGTTGAATGTTGGTGGTGGTTCGTTTTGGTTTGGATTTCGTTGCAACTGTCGCCACTGGCGTCGATTAAGTCGTAATTAGATTTAAGGATATGGCACCAGCGGCACAGCAAGATGATGAATTTCTCCAGCAGCAGCACCCCAAGGGGCCCCTGGGCCGGTCAAATGAGCAATCCAGCCACGTTATCAGCAACCCCTGCGCGTGTGTTAATCAGCGTAATGGTGCGTTAGTCCCTGCTCTTTGCTCGCTCACATGCGGGGGCAGCATCTGGTCTGCTGGTGGTCTCTAAGCTTACCAAGATTTCTTCAATTCGCTTGCGCGTTATTAGCGCAGAGCAGAAAGTATCCTTTGTGTCCTGGCTGGTGGCACTATTAGCTTGTCTGTCTGTCCGTCTGTCGCTGGATTTATTGCAATCATTAATCTTCGCAGCCTCCCGCTCCGTGCGCCACCCCCTGCAGATTGCAGTCGTTGCTGTGTTTATTAAATTTCTGTTGCTTTGACTGTGATTTTATTAATTTGGCCTTTTGTGCGTGGACTAGTCGAAATGTGTCCATTATGCAGTCGAGTCGTCGCCTCCTTGATTGACGTCTGCCAGAGATTTTTAATGTTGCACAAGTCTCCTTGGCTTATAATTGCCCAACACTTCAGTGGGATGATCCAGAGCTGCGACTAGCGCCCGGTCATTAATCATTGCGAGGTTGCATTGAGGGTCGCTTCTAATGTAAACTGCATTCCCGAGACTCCGCAACTGGGACGACTTTAATTGCTTCATTGCGGACTCCCCCCAGGGGCCAGGCTGGGCCCAACAGTCGGCGGCCATTTTCCATTATTCCTTAACAAATTAAATGCACTTTTTGTGTTGGTTTTTTTTTTTTTTTGTTCATAATGAAAAACTGTAAACTATGGGCCAGCCAATGGGATTTTTATGTGTGCGCGCACACAATTTCAAAAAATTTTTGGCAAGGTGCCGAGGCAAGAGCGAGATAGATGGCTGACATGAGAAATAGTGGCATGATAATTGCATTAGGGTGATTCATATTCTCTTTCAAGGCGTTCTTAAAGTTAATTCTTTTTCTTATGAAACTATTTGCAAGTTTTTTTGCAACCAAAATTTAAATTTGCTCTGTAAGAGGGGTAGCTTATTTTACAATTGTCATCCATCAAATATTCAAGTTAATCTAAAGTCATTACATAGCTTGAACTTTTACTATACCAACCGGGTTGTCTTGATAATAATCTGTGCTCATAGGAGAGCATACCAAATTTTGTAATTTTTAGAATCAATCAATCTACACCTTCTATTTACCCGTCTACAGTTGTCATATATTAAGTCTTCATCATAATCAACTTTTATTTTTATAAGTTTAGATGAGAGTTTTGCGATTTCATTATAAGCAATATTACTCATAAATTATTTTTGCATATATAGCGATTTTTTGGACAGTTTGGTTTATACCTTTTATTAAAGCGGGTGAAATTGCCATATATTAAATCTTCATAATAATCTAAGCTCAGTTGAAAAAAAGGTCAATTCCGGCTTATTTTAAAGCTCTCCACCCTGGGCCACCCCATCAGCCGCAGCGTCTCTCGGACCTTTTGCTCCTACCACTCTTTTAGGAGCTCTATGGGATGCGAAGTGTTTAAGGGGGGAAAACACTTTGCGGAAAAAAAATTTTCGACTTTTTTTTTTTGCATATTTTTGTAGCTTAGATATTCAAAAATATCCCCCTAAAAGGATTTTCAAAAAAAAGGGAAAAGGGAAGATATAGCCCTTTTAATGACCCCAAGGTGACCTGATTTGCCTAGCAACTGCAAACTTTAAACGCGCTTATCTCGAAACCACGTTTTTCAAACTGGTGGCCACGATTCAGAGGAAACCAGTGGACCGATTTTGATCCGGAAGGGCTTATACGACGCAGAATTGTCGTCGCTATCGTTCGGCCCTCCAACTTTTGGATACCTATATTTTAAGTGTACTTTTTTACACTACACTACAAAAAAAAGGCCAAAAAAAATTTTTTGTTTTCAAATGTCCGCCATTTTGTCAAAAAAATGTTCAATTTTTTTCGGAGGGCCGAACGATAGCCACATTAGTTCTAAACATAACAGCATTTTTCTTTTTTTTCAGATCATCCCAAGTGCTGCAACCATGGTCACCATGTGGGCACCTTTTTTTATTCATCATTTTTCGGCCGATAACTTTCTGAACGGCCCTCATATTGACAAAAAAAAAATTTTGTATTTTCCTTTCATTCATTAACTGTTTAATAAAAAAAAACAAAAATAAAAAATCTCTTATACTTTTTTTCTGGAATTTTTTTAAAAACCATCTACTTTTGCTCATCGCAAAGTGTGTTCCCCCTTAACAAGTTCCTGCCGTCGATTGTTCGCCTGCTGCGGGGCTTCTGCAGATCTAAACGTGGCTAGACTTTTCACCTGTTCATCGCGTCGCTAACAGCTCTCTGGGCGTGGTTGGACACATCCACACCCACTTCACATCAACTGCGTTGCAGCAGCGAACTTTGATTTTCTCATATCTTGTCAATCAATTATCCGATCTATACCATTTCTTTGGCGGTTCGATATAAATCCTGATTACTAAACATGTCCAGAGGGTACGAACCATATGTCTGTATAACTGTGGAAGACATGACGATTTTCTAAATTAAGCTGCAAAAATTGAAAACAAAATTCATTTTATTTTTGTCCGTTACTCGTCTAACCTCTACCTCTTACCATCTGTTCAATACTACACGATCATCTGAAATTAAATTAAAGACTTTCTTAATCTTAACATATAAGGAATCATGAAGTAACATGCATACTTACGGGCACCAGCAATAAAAAGGATATTTTTGGATTTTTACACATGTGCGAAAAGAGGTATATCTCCATTGAAAAAAATCGCAGAGTTGTTTGGGATGGTTCATTTCACAGCTAAGGAGTGGTACTTTCCGATGGTATCAAAGAGAGTCCAAAAGAGAATCCAACAAACGCTCCTAAAAAGGGTCAAAAAAGGCACTTTTGGCAAACTTAGGCTCAAATTACTAAAAAATCTCGACATGATGGACTATTTCTGAAAACGCAGTCTTGCTTAGCACACGAAAATGATCTAAAATCACTACCAACCATTCAATTTACTGGACCTTGTTGCTTAGTGTAATTAATGATTTTTTCATCTTCGACTAATTTTTGTCATTTCCTATGTAAAATCACGCGCTGAATTCGAATCTGGACATACAAAATTTTGAAGTAGAACAGATTTCGAGATAATCAGAAATGATCGCAATTGACTTTTTTGAAAAAGATTATCGCACTTAACTACAAATATCTCAATTATTAAATAACTTATGTATAAGAACTATATACCAAATTAAAGCTTAAGAAATTATCTTTCATTCATTTATACGTTGTTTTAATGTCCGAATTGTAGTGTGGATGCTATTAACAAAGATATCGAACATTTCGTTTCATTTTTAACAGAAAATTTGAAAAACCCGTTAATTTAACCGTTATTTTCACTAACAAAAAAAACTTGAAAAATTCCTTTCTCTTTTGGATGATGTACCCCAATTAATAACAAATAAGAAAAGTGTTCATTTATCGAAATCTGTTGGAAATTGTAGAAATTATTAGCATTTATATGAAAAATGAGCAAATTTCAGTTTTACCGTTCAAATGGTGTAAAAAATGTCTATGGTCCGTTTTACTCCGCCGTTTGAGTGCACAGTTTTCCTCTCGCGGGAGAAACCAACAAAAGTCACCCATCATGGCCTCATTTCAAAATCCTTGATAGCGGCGTTCCATAATCTTCATATCCTGATGAAATCGTTCACCATGCTCTTCACTCTCATCGCCGAGGTTTTCAGGGAAGAAATCCAATAGAGAATCCAAAAAAAATTTCTTTTAACGACATTTTCACTCCTGTTTGCAATGAAATATGTACGAGGTGTGTTCAAAAAGTATCGCGAATTTTGAATTTTCGCGGGTTACGTATATTCGAATTTCGATTTTTTTGTGGCGTTATGTTGGTACTCATGTCTCTCACTTATGCCGATTAGCTCGGCCATTTTGAATGTTCACTTAATTGTTGACAGCTGCTTTGCTTGCACGTGTTTTGGATCGTCTTCGATTTTTACCTATTCAAAAAATGGATCAAAGAACCTGTATCAAATTTTGTGTGAAAAACGAAATTAAGTGCGCGGATGCATTCCGAATGTTGACTGTGGCATACGGAGAAGCTACCTTGGACCGAAGCAACGTTTATCGGTGGTACAAAATGTTCTCAGAAGGCCGAGAAGATGTGAACGACGAAGAGCGTGCCGGACGCCCGAGCACTTCAACAACAGACGAAAAAATTTATGAAGTGGAGAAAATGGTATTGGCCAATCGTCGAATCACCGTTAGAGAAGTTGCTGAGGACCTAAACATATCGATTGGCTCGTGCCATTCGATTTTTATCAATGATTTGGGCATGAGACGGGTCGCTGCAAAATTCGTACCAAAATTGCTCAATTGCGACCAAAAACAGCATCGCATGAACATTGCTAATGAGATGTTAAACTCTGTCCGCGACGACCCAAATTTGCTCCAGAGGGTCATAACTGGTGACGAATCGTGGGTTTATGGTTATGACGTGGAAACCAAAGCTCAATCATCTCAATGAAAGCTGCCGCACGAGCCAAGACCGAAAAAAGCGCGCCAAGTTCGGTCGAATGTGAAAATTTTGCTGACAGTTTTCTTCGATTGCAGGGGCGTGGTGCATCATGAGTTCTTGCCACTGGGAAGAACGGTCAATAAGGAATATTACCTGCAAGTTATGCGCAATTTGCGCGAAGCAATCCGCCAGAAACCCCCGGATTTGTGGAAGAACAAAAATTGGCTTTTGCACCACGATAACGCCCCTGCTCACACATCGTTGCTTGTGCGCGACTTTTTGGCCAAAAACAACACACTAATGATGCCGCAGCCACCGTATTCCACCGTTTTCTTGTTCCCTAAACTGAAGAGGCCCATGAAAGGACGACGTTACGCTACGCTTGACGAGATAAAGACGGCATCGAAGGAGGAGCTGAACAAGATAAAAAAAAATGATTTTTTGAAGTGCTTCGAAGATTGGAAAAACCGTTAGCACAAGTGTATAATATCTCATGGGGATTACTTTGAAGGGGACAAAATAGATATTCATGAATAAATAAATAATTTTTGAAAAAACACAAAATTCGCCATACTTTTTTAACACACCTCGTATCTTTTTGATATAATGTAAATACTAATGTAATATACAAACTTTACCTAATTTCTCATAATTTATTATTAAGCGTGCGACTACTTCTTTGTAGTTAGGGCTTTGGAAATTTCCAACCAATGAAGTGACTACACAACGGAACGAATTCCAAGCGTCTTCCTCATCCTTGGAAAACATTAAATTGAATTTGGAGTCTTCCAAAAGTTTTTTAATCTGCGGCCCAACAAACACACCCTCTTTGATTTTAGCCTCGGATAGGTTAGGGATCACGCTCTTTAAATGTGCAAATGCATCACCGTCTTTTGATAAAGCCTTCACAAAATTTTTAAACACACCCAGTTTTATATGAAGAGGTGGCTGTATAATTTGCTCCTTACTCGAACCTTGGCTCGAACTTTACATTTTCTTGGCCAACTATGTAATTCGTTCGGTCCGGCCATTCTTTTCGAACGTAATGATCGTGGCGTGCTCGACTGTCCCATTTGCTCAAAAAACACGTGTACTTCGTAAATTCTTGTTGCAATCCTGAAACTATTGCAACAACTTTGAGTTCACCGCAAATTTTCCACTTATGTTCCTTGTAATTAATCAAATCGAGCAATATCGCCATTGTTTCATAGGATTCTTTAATACTAACGGCGGTATCGAAGGCTTGCTGTTTCCCAGGTTCAACAATACCGCTTTAAGACTGAGCTTGCAACCGCCGATAAACAAACGTCACTCGACTGGATCATATGGCTCGGTAAGCTCCTCAAATAAACCACACAGATCATTGCAATAACAAATATTATTTGATTTCAAGTAGTACTTAGCATAGCGCTTTTGCCGATCACGATAGTACGATATTTTGCCATCATCCTTTAACAAATTCCGTTCATGCAAACGCGATGCTAAAATTTTCGATTTTTCTTTTGAAAGATCAAGATCTCTTACTAGATCGTTTAGTCCACTTTGGCAAAAGAGATTTCGCTCTTCTGCGGGTTCTTCATAGTTTTTTAAGTCATCGACTGATACAAATGAGTCGAGCGTTTCAGTTTGGTATTTGGGACTAACAGGATACGGAACACAATCTGAGTGATAAACTGGCTTTGTCATGGAATGTACCTGCGCATATTCAACTGTACGGTGACGTCCATGTAGCAAAAAAACCAATCATGCTTGTGATAGAGTGGTTGTCTCCAAATTGCAGGCACGTCAAAGGGCAAGTAGCATCTATCGCACATCAAAAGGTTAAACTTCAGTGGCGATAGCAAAAAGCACTATAACATTTGCTTAGACTTATTTATATCAACCCAAGAAAAAGTGTGCATAGTTTGTCCAAATAAGTTTTCACTATGGAGTATTTCAATAATTACATATATTCCTACTTTGCTCCAGCCATCCACTGAGTAAGCTTATACCTACAATTGTTGCACAAAACTTTCGGTGTCCAAGATGCAGCAACATTTTTGTATTCCGAACAAGCGTAGCAAAACTTGTTAGGATCAGGATCATGTTTAGCTGTTTCATGGATGTCCAGTACAATCATCAGAAGGCGTTTACAGTTGGAAACAAACGCAACTTCTTGACCTCGAGCCAGCTAACTTGTTACTAATTAAGCATTAGCAAGGTCCCCAAATAAATTGGAAAACATGAATTAAAATTATTAATTTTAAATGGGAGCTATACCTTAAAGCCGTTCGATTTACTTGAAATATGGAAACAACTAAAGGAATTTGATGAAGCCCACCGTATGCACTTTGTTGTCTGCAACTGTGCCAGCAATTGGCTGAAGCAAAAGGCGAAAGTGAAGCTTGGAACACAATTTGCTTAAGGTGTCTCCAACCAAAAGTTTTGGTATCATCGACCGGGTTAACCCTATCAATTCTAGCTGGATATTTGCATCCACCTACAGACAACACGCAGATGTGAAAACATTTTTTTTATGGACATGCCAAACGTATTTCCAATTGGTTTGTGATTACAAAAGCGTATCGCGAGTCATGATGTGTGCAAACATTAAATGGCGCCGCCACTACATCCCTTCACCCGCCCTCCGCCTCCAGCCTCCCGCAACATGGCTGCCATACGCACGGATATATGATGCGTATCTGTGAGATACATTCCATATAAATATATACAATAAGAGGAATGTGTAGCCTATACATTTAACAGCAACCAACAAACATTACACGCATCGCTGTGTGTCTGTGTGTGAGTGTGTGTGCCAAATGTGCGTGTAATTGCAAATTCAATGAATTGTTTACATTTCTTTGCGCTTGTTGGCCTCAGTCCCCGCCCCCTTTTTGGCCATGTTCTCTGTGAGTATGTGTGTGAGTGTGTTTGTACGCTTTATTTTTTTTTTGCACTGCTGATTTCATTTATAATTCGTGTGCAAAATTAAATTAAAGCCAACTGACAGCCCAGCAAAGCACAAGCAAAGCAGCCAACAACATGGGACCCCACCCCCCGCAGGGCCATGGGCATTGCGTTTTAGCTGGCAATCATTTCCATTAGCCACGGCAGCCAGCGAAAATTTCACATAATTCACAACTGGAAAATTGCTGTCAGTTGTATCAAGAAGAAGTGGAAGAAGAAAATTTGAGTCGAGCCTGGCATGGCATGGTTCCCAGTACTAGTTCTCCTCCCCCTCCCCGCCCTGGCCACTCCTGGTCCTCGTCTTCGGCACGCATGCATCAAAGTGCAGACCCGACAACAATCAAGACGGCGCCCAAACAAAAGGCTAATTGCAATTTGACTGCGTTTACAAAACTTTCAGCCCCCCGCCCCGAACATTGCTCGCTTTCGAAATTGCTTTTTTGCTATGAATAATTTAACTTTTTTGACTTTCGATTTAGAAGAAAACACGAAAACCAAAAAACCAGCAACTGAAATTTTTTTGACATTGACAGGGCCAGGACGAAACGCAATTTGCTCTCGCTCAACCCACCCCCTCCACGGGGCCAATAAAAATTCCAACAAATGTCAGGCAAAGTCTAGAATTGAAAAACTATTGTGGAAATTGCTGTTGCAGGCAAGTTTTGCGTTCTTAATAAGTAAATTGGCGCAATTTGCCACACGCGCCAAATTAAAAGGCGCCTGGGAAATTGCACAGCTGCAGCTGAAAGTCGCTGCCCGAGCAGCTCCCTGGGGCCGCCAGGGCCAGCGAACCCTTCGCCGATTCATTCATCATTCATCATGTTAAGTGTTTTATTACACATTGTCTTGCGCTCGCTCTTGACTCGCCGGGCTCAAATCCCATTACGGTAATTAAATCACATCCACATCCATGTGAAAATTACATAATTATTGTAGAGCGCACGCACATCGAGATATTTATATACACATACTTATAGTTCATATGCGCAAGTCTATAAACATATTAAAAATAATTTACTTAATGTCAACCCATTCCCCGGAATTCGTGGAAGCGCCCGAAAAATGTAATTCAACACTTTGTCAATTAGTTTATGAAATGCAAAGGGTGACTAAGCGATTGTCTGTCTCTCAGCGAGAGCGGCGGACCAACCCTTTTGAAGCTCGACGCATATTTGCACACATTTGAGATTTGCGCGTACCCAAAGGATTTCCCCATTAACTTGGGTAATTACACCATTCACGGGGAGGTGGAGCAAAGCAAAGCTTGTGGGGTTTGTTTAGCAAGTCAAAATCTGGACTTGTTACAAGGAAAAGTATAAATTAAATTTCGGTATATTTGAAAAATAATTGTATTTTAAATGCCCCCTGCTCGTTGATGCATTTGCGGCATCTTATCAAAAAGTTGTTCATTACTGCTTGGAGAGTTGACACAGGAATAGCCGCAATTGTTGCTCGAGTGGATTGCTTTAGTTCATTCAAATTTGTCGGTTTTGTTTTGTAGACTTTCTGTTTGCAAAAAAGGAAAAAGTCAGGTGCAGTAAGGTCGGGCGACCTGGGGCGCCAACGGAATGTGGAGATTCTGGATATTCTGGATTCCCTTATTGGGAAATTTTCGTCGCAATTCTGTCATAACAGGCTGGGCTATGTGAGGAGTTGCACCATTTTGCTGAAACCCCACAGACTTGAAAGGAATTCTCTTTCGGCGTAGTTCTGCATAGAAAAACTCTCTCAACATGCTCAAGTAACGGTCTCCAGTAACAGTAACGGTGTGACCGTTTTCTTCGAAAAAGAAGGGCCCGACAATGCAGCTTAATGAAACTGCACACCACACTGTGACCCGCAGTGGATGCAATTCCGTCTCATGGAGTATCTGTGGGTTGGAAGCACTCCATATTCGACAAATTTTGTTTGTTTATGTTGCCGTTTAAGTCGAAATGGGCCGCGTCAGATATAAAAAGACAGTTCAACATGTTTTCGTCCTCTTCCACCATTTGAAGCATCTCTATAAACCCCTTAACTGGGTGTCAACATTTTTTTTCCACCAGAAATTCAGCGAATCGGCAAGTCGGCTGCGTTTCGATTGTTGGCCATTTGAATATTAAATGGGAATAAGTTCAAATCATTGTGCATAATTGACTGCAATGACTGTCAGCTTATACCCATTTGAGCAGATAAGTTCCTTGTCGAAACTCTTGGATTGTTTTGTATGGCTGCAGCTACCGCAGCGATTGTTTCCTCCGTTCGAACTGTATGGTTTCGATGGTAAGGTCATCTTTCGACTGTCCCACGCTCGGCAAAATTGTTAACAAGTCTCATTATGGTCCATCTGGTCGGAGGATCGCCGCCAAACGTGCGCCTATACTCATTTTGAACCAAAACCACGGACTCCAGGGCGTGATAGCGGCGGACAATCCAAATTCTTGTTTCAGTGTCCCAATTATCCATTTTCCAAAATTTGAAAGATCAATCTAAACACCAAAAAAGAAAAATTAAGTAGATTCATCAAATAGAAAAAAAGTTTTTCAATATTTTTTTGGTAGCAGCTTTTATCAGCCACCCCTTGTATTTCGATTATCATACCACTACTGGGATTTGAACTCGGGACTGTTTGTTTATTAGTCAAATGCTTTAGCTCTACGCCACTTCTGCTAAGTTGATTAACCGAACAAAATGTGCTATATATTAATAGTGAAAGTGCTAGCCGAAGGCATGCCAAAATCGCCTGGCGGCCGGCTGTCATTTCATGTACAGTCTCTGTTAGTCGTGGCCGTTTGTGATGCAGTGGGTTGGGTGAATGGCTTCTGTGCTGTATTTTATTTTAAGTACCAATATATACGGACGACGGTGCTGTTGGCGGGATTCCCAACTATATGATCGATTGCTGCACAATACCGAATCCTTGGAAAATCACAGATAAAAGATATAAAGAAGTCAGAAAGAGCAATTAACTGGATGTACTTATTGTGGCCTGGTGTGGTGCAGAGGGTAGTGTATCTGCCTGCTGCGCAAAAGGTCGTAGGTTCGATCCCGCCTCGGGATCGATAAAGAAACGGCGAAAATGAGAAACACACTTGCCAAAAGATTGAAAGGAGATAGCTCGGCTGGGCACTTTGGGGCTATGTGCGGATCTGCCGGGCGTACGGTTATCCCAAACAGACTGCCGGACGATTAACGAAATTACCCAAGCCGATGGCTGCCTGAAATCGCCTGGCGAATGACATCCGACGTCCGTACGGATGACATATCCAGCACAGTTTCTGGTAATGCTGAACTGATCTGCCGGTCCGATGGTTACCCTAAACCGGCTGCCAGGTGGTTAATGGAAAAGGGCCTGACCGATGGCTGTCCTAAAACTGTCAGTCGGATGGCAGACGCTTCATGTGCGAGCTTCTGGTAGTTCTGTGTCTGATCGGCCAGGCCGATGGTTACCCTTAGGTCACCGCCGGATGGTAAACTATATTTGCATGAGCGTCCGGGGGTACTGTGCCGATACGGTCACCTGACGGCTTGCTTTCAGCAGCACCTGGCAAAAAAAAAACTACTGGGTATGTAACAGGCAGAAGGAAGCATCTCCGACCCTATAAAGTATATATATTCTAAATCAGCCTCAACAGCCGAGTACTTTTTGGCGCTACATGCGTTTTTTACCTGACATAATGTTAAAATGGTCACATTAATGTTAATGCTCTGTTAATTAACATAGGGAACGCCCTCTTTAACTCTGATCCTTTTGCCACTTGCATTTTCATCAGCTTTGGGCAATTTGACTTAACCTGCCCTAAGCAAGATCAGTCGCTAGTTCGATTATGAAGCGGACTTTTGGTTCCATCTCACTCGTATTGATTAGTTGCTAATTGGAACTAATTGGAAGTATCTTAAGACGGTCATTCTCAGACAAACTTATCGGACTTTTGTTCCCATCTCACACGCACTCACTTATTCGTTATCTCATTTCGCAGCGGACGCAGTCCCAACCCTCGTTAATTTCGCATTAAAACTACTCCATAAAAACTGATTGAAAATTGTTGTTTTTATTGGACTATTCTATGCAAAATAAAGAAAAACAAGAAAGAAAGTCGGTCAAGCCCGACTATAACATACTCTGTATCTGTGAAGTGCTGCCCATCACCGCTGCGACCTGTGCTGCCCATAATTGTTTGTTTTCCTTATAACTCGACAACCGTTCATCCGATCTTTACCATTCCTTTGACGGATCCTGATTACTAAATATGTCCAGAAGGAACGAACCTTCTATCTATAAAACTGTGGGAGATATGAGGTCTTTACCAATTTGCGGGGGAGGGAGGGGGCGTGGCCAAAATTGAAAATAAACTTGTTCTGCCGAGTCGATCTAGCCGTGTCCGTCTGTCTGTCTGTCTGTCTGTTCGTCCGCCCCCTCAAATTGGAAAAAAGCAAGGCAGCACTTCACAGGTACAGAGCATGTTATAGTCGGGCTTGACCTACTTTCTTTCTTGTTTTAGCTTAGAATCTAGGTGCGGGGGGGCATTAATTACGACCACGTTTTGAGGAACAACTTCCATTAGGTCCGCACCAAACCTTTTGCATATTATTTGAAATTAAAACAAATAAGGCAACCTGTAATTTTTCCATTTAGACCAGCGATTTCCAAAATTTGAAAAGGCAGCCACGCGTGGTTGGCAAGCCAAATTCTGCCGGCGTCGCAGCGTCACATGTATAGAGAGAGGGAGAATATGTGTATTCTATAAATAGAACGCTCGGCAGCATATGCTCTTACGACTCATGTGTTCGGCTGTTCGGCCGGTCAGTTGCTTTGCAGCATTCAATGAGGAAAGACCATAAAGCGCATGATTTTTACACTACACTGAAAAAAATGTTTGATCTCAATTGGGAAAATGAATTATTTTTCATTGAGAATATGGATGGTAACGCTCAATGTTTATTGTGCCATTACGTTGCATGTCGCTTTACCTTTGATGTTATTAAAAGGCACTACCAACTTTGCCACGGGGGTTATAATGATATGAAGGGGATTTTAGAGATGCAGGCAAGACATTTTTTAATGTTTATAGCTGACAAGGGAGAATTCATCTAACCTGACAACAATAAAATTGATAAAACTTCGCTAAACTAAGCATCTTATACAGTTGCTTTAGGTCTTGCCAGACAATGTCGCCCATTTAGTGATACAATACATTTTATTTTTTCAGTGTAAAGCAGTAAAACGTCACATTGTCTTCGTGTTTCGCTGCTTTGCACACAAGCGCAACGCTTCATTGTGTGAGTTTGGACACCACTGGCTTAGATATTCAAAAATATTTTCCCAAAAGGAATTTCTTTAAATTTCGGAATACTTTCGGAGGTGACCCCAATTTCCTAGCAACAGCAAACTTTAAACTCGTTTTCACACCTTGTCTCAAATCCTGTTGGACTCATTTTAATGATGAAGTTTTCCCTTTTTCCGTTTTGCTTTCTGATAATGGTGACTCTCGGAAAGGAATGAACCATCAACACACCTTTTGTAAGAAGAGCAGCCCTCGCATTACAAAATCTTTTCCCGATTTCTTTCCAAAATTTAAAAAAATAGGTTAGGTTCAGTCGTCTAGACCAGAAGACGACTACTTCATATGCGCCTTCTCATTAAGTCTAGACCTTTTGCCTACGTATTAACAACAATGATTTAAGAGCTGTGGGTGGAATGTTAAAGCTTTTGGAGAAATCAAATTGTGGCCTCCAAGCCGTGTAATGAAGCTAAAGGCCAGAAAAAATTAAGTGTAACCGTGAATTGTAGCTAGTGGAGTAATCTCAATTGGCACTATGGAAAGAAGCAGTAAGAAAGATACAGAAGACTCATGAGAAAGCTAAAAGAACAGCGCTTAGTCGAAGTTTTGGCTGACAATCGTAAAAATCCTGCTTGAAAATTTATGCTGCTGGTTTTTTGAACTTAAGCCTTTTTGGCTATTTTCAAGCATCAATCATTGCAGTTGCAACGGAACTTACGCAAAAACAAGCTCTCATTATGTAATAGAGCCTGCGGCTAATTGAAACTCAATCATTTACAGACATCGAGTGCAATGGCAGGCTCTTCTGCTCTAAATATCACAATTATCCATTAGGTAATTTCATAACCCCACCCCACCCCACCCCATAATGAACAAAACATGCAACTTTTGCAGACAGCAGAAGCAGCTATCGAATTTCGAAAAGTACCAAATGTGCATTCCACAAAATCTAATCATTTGAAAACCCTGGAAGGCAAATGTTTACATTGATCGAACGAGAAACGTGAGCCATGATAACTCAGAATGCATATTACAACATGCCAATGTCAAAATGGTTTGGCCCAAACCCATTCGTTTGGGCGACGAGTGCAGTTAGACCAAACTGGCGAGCAGACAGGTCCAGTGCCAAGCCGCAAGCTCCAACAGCAATCGAATGTCGTGCCGAGTATCTTTCGGATACATGGCGAAATGACAAAATCATAATTGCTTTTGTACAAATTTTGTGGTCGCACACAAAACTCAGTTGCCGATTTGTGGCAGGTGTGGCGGGAGGGGCGGGGGGAGCTAACTAGGACCCGACCTGACAATGGTTTAAATGTATTGATAATGCATATTATGCGAGTGTTCAATTAACAGTCAAACAGAAGTCAGGCAGACATACTTTGCAGAGCGAACGGCCGGCAAATTATACAAAGTGTCGGAACGGCACCGCTTCGCCCCCCTTCCGGCCATCTGAGGATGCGGCTTTGCATGTGGCCGACAGCAGAGGCGTTTTATAATTAAACCACAGTCAATTACAGACAAAAGCGTCACTCGGGCGTCGATGCAGCCATGGGCAGTCCTGATAATTGGCTTTCCGCATTGAAATTGGTCAACGGCAACCACCACATCAACAGCCTTGGGGGCGTAGCTCCTTTTGTTGAAAACTAAACGAACGCGAATTGTAATTGCATTTCACAATTTAGCGACAGGCAATTGAGCCAAAACGCAGCTCCTCAGATGCGCCGACCCAGGTCCGTTCGCTCCCATCACTTCTTGCCCAACCGGCGACAGTTGACAATAATGCTGCGAATAATATGACGAAATGTAGAACATAACCGACGACAATGATCGGACCCCTTCGGACAGCAAAGCTGAAACAGAGACCGTCAAACATAAAAATTTACGACAAAAATTGCCAAGAAACACATGCTCCACATATTTGCCGGACATTTATTGAAGTTAAGTTCGCTGTGCGGCGCATAAATAAAACATAATCCTTTGCGGCCATGCCGCAGAGATCGGGATCCGAAAAAACTGGAAACAATGCACCGGCAATGGGAGCGAAGCAAGAAACGCGCCGAAGAACCTGTGCGCATGTGCAATTGATCGAACAAGACTGATGGAGCAACTGGGATTACGTGCACCCCGGCCCCTCCCCCGGCCGCTCTCCAACTCTCTTGCCAATTGAGTTTGCAAGTTTTTGCTGGCGGATTTGCGGACTTTTTCGAGATTAAGCTGGTTGCCTGGCTGGCAGAATTTATTTAATCTGCTGCGGCGTCGGCGGCGGCTGCTCAAAGCCGGCACAGTCAACGCATAATAATTTTTCACATTCAGCCTGGAAGATCGAGGAAACGGTGACCGGCAACCCGACGACGTCTGCAACTGGCTACTGACTTACATACCCGAAAAGCGCATTTATCAAAGCACCAAACGAGCTGCCATTGCCGATTCTGTCTGTGCCGATGGTCCAGCAGCCGGCTCGCATGAATGAAAGGTTGAATCTCTGGGAAGGAAGACGCTGGTTAAGTGCTGCATTGAAAGCATGGCGAGCACTTTGGGGACAGATTGAGAAGTCATTAGATAAGTGGGAACTATGGGCAATACTATTTATTATGATCTACGGCTGAAGTCAGTTATGCGAAAGGTAAATGCAAGTGTAATGCAGCTGCACATGCGCCATCTTTGCTTTGGGGTTGGGAGTGGCCATTTAGTGGGAAATAAGACACAAACATTTCAGCCAGATAAAGTGAGGTTACCAGTTTAGCCACAAGTTTAGCTCTAAAACGACTTTATCACTTAAGAATTTCCACTGGAAGAACAAATCAAGTACTCGGTACATAAATTTAGAACCAATGGAATCAATAATAAAGGGACTTTCGATAGGGACATCGCGACTTTTGTGTGGAATACCATCAAAACTGAGTCACCTTATGAAAATGCTTGTTTGTATAGTTTCCATTCTATCAAGAATAATAAAATTTCGACGAGATGGTCCTAAAGGTCTATATCAGCGATGTCCAAAATTTGAAAAGGCAGCCACGTGTGGTTGGCAAGTTTGGTGATTGTGTGTGAGTTTGAACACCACTGGTCTATATCCATAAGTTTAAATAATAAAAAAGAATATAGATAGTCCAAAACAAAGATGAAACATTTTTCTATTTTTTTGTTTTCAAACCAAAATAAACTTCACACCAATTGACAATCGACTAGCCGTACTCAGACTTAAGGCAAATTATTTTAATCTAGTCTCAAACAGAAGACAAGAACGCCTCCACGATCACGACATTAAGATGCCAGGTATGGCATTGCTGGCATGGAGAGTCGGCTGTTGGACGACATTTGACAGGCAAAGACTCCAGCCGCTTTGTGGTGTTGTGTTTTTCTTGAGCCGGATAAAACTTACTTCATAGTTCGACTATTCATTTTCTATGAAATATATTAAAAAAGAAAAATAGGGGAAAGTTAACTTCTGCTCGGCCGAAGTTTTGTATACCCTTGCAGCATCCATCGAAAACAAAAAAGTTTTTCTAACTAAGACTACTTTTTGGACCTTACTTTTCTATGGGATCTATACTATATAGATGTCTGATTTCGACCAAACTAGGTGAAATCATGGAAAAGCATAAAACACTGTTAGTTACGAAATTTGTAGGCGATCCCATTTAAAACAAAAAGTTTTTCTCAGTAGAACTTCTTTTTCGACCGATCATTCATACTGCAGCTATATGCTATAGTCATCCGATATTGATAAAACATTATAGAAATGTGTTAAAGTATATTAAATAAGAATATGCCAATAAAAAGGACGTTTTCATTAGAACCAAAAAAGTTTCCTCACTCGAACTAGTTTTTCTACCGATCGTTCCTATGGAAGCTATATGCTATTGTCATCCGATTTCGACCAAACTTAGTGAAATCAAGGGAATAGATAGTTAACTAAGAAATACGTACTTTGGAGGCGTTTCCATTAAAAAAAAAAGTCCGGCCGGTTCCGACAAATGTGCAGCGTGTTTGTACCAAAAGACTTCGTGCAAAGTTTGGTGAGGATAGCTTTAAAACTGACGGAGGAGATAGCATAGAAACAGACGGACAGGGCTAAATCAACTCAGCTCGTCATGCTGATCAAGAATATATATACTTTATGTGGTCGGAGATGCTTCCATCTATGCGTTGCAAACATCCGGACAATTTTATAATACCCTCTGCCAGGGTATAAAAAGGAAAAGCAACTGATTTTAAATTGTTGTTTGATTGGAATATGGGCGCCTTTACTTTTGAATCTGTGAAGCTCTTAATTCAAGAGTGAACGATTTTTCTCCTAAGCCTGATGAGCTCTTGATACAAAAACTAGCATTATTGGTTTTTGACAATGCACTACGCTCTTGATTCAAGAATAAGCAATTTTGACTCAAGAATTTTTCTACTTGATTTAAGAATGATTAGAACCTGGACCAAGAAATTCGCTCTTAGATCAATCATATTCATTCCTATCGAACTTCTGACATCAAACAATCTTGATCCAAGTATGAAATTCCCTATTTATACTCTGTACCAGAGGTGCACAGAGTATATTCAGTTTAAGCAAAAGTGTCCGTCTGCCCGTCCGTCTGTCTGTCTGTCCGTCTGTCCATATGAGCAAACAGATCTCAGAGATGGTAAGAGATAGAGGTTTGACATGTATGGAACATATGTTTCTTATACTTGCAGGCAGATCAAGTTTATTTTCAATTTTGGCCACGCCCCATCCCGTCCCCGCAATATCGAAAAAACGACATATATCCCACAGTTTTATAGATAGGCGGTTCGAACCTTCTGGACATATTTAGTATTCGGGATTCATTATCGATCGGGAATTTCGGGAATTTTAAAGATCCGATAAACGATATTCGAGTTATAAGGAAAACAATCAGTTATGGGCAGCTCCGGTCGCAACGGTGATGGGCAGCACTTCACAGGTACAGAGTATGTTATAGTCGGGCTTGACCGACTATCTTTCTTGTTTTTCTCTGAGTAAAGGAGCTATAAGCCCGACCGTCGGCCGATTTAGCCTTCACGAATCAACCTCCAGTAATGGAGAGAGGCTTATAGATTTCGCTTCGTGCCGAAACATGGTTGTTATTAGCACCAAATTTCAACATTGAGACATCCATACGGCGACCTGGAAGTCCCCTGATCAATCAACACAAAATAAGATTGACCACGTTATGATCGATGGAAGGCATTCATCGAGTGTTCTATGCGATCCGAGGAGCCAATATGCTCAGGGAAGCCTCCCCATTCCCTTTAGGTACAAGGGAACAGTGGAAACATATTTCACACTCCATTAGTACGGCTGCCTAGGGGATGCTCGGATACCCCGAGCACCCCAGATGGTACGTTGATGAGTGCCGCCGAGCTACTGCAGAGAAACTCGCTGCGTGAGAAAGTCAAAAGGCTGTTCGGCATGAGAGAGACCCGGAAATTCTACCAAAAAGGCGACTAACCGAAGGTCTTAAGTCCGGAGCCTCACAGTAAAAGGACGATTTCGGAAATCAAATGGAAAAACTATTTCTCAAATTTGCTAGGAGGCGATGACGAACACAATGACGCCTCCGGAGATGTAGTGGAGCCTCCAGCTGAAGCTGATGAGCTGCCCGCTGAATTGTTTAAGGCTTTCGACGAGGAGTTGCATATGCCAACTCCTTTGCAGAATATGGTCCGAAGAGAGTATGCCCAAATATTGGAGTCTAACTGTTCTCTGTCCAATATGTAAAAAATATTAAAAAGGAGATTCTGCAGTCTGCGCCCATTAACGTGGGATCAGTCTACTACACATGCATCCAATGTGAACGTCTAAAGTCGAGAATGAACATACCGATCGAACCTGTGGCTTTAGACCTGGTAAATCTACAACAGATTCACACAGCGACAAATACAGGAGAAAACCCATGAGACAGACCATCTTTTTGTTGACGATAAGGCCGCTTTTGACACTCCGATAAGGTTAACATTCTTTGAAGCCCTGCCTACTTTTGGTGCGCTCGACTTTGCATGATGACGTTGAGAAGCTCACAAAGCTTCGTTAAAATAGGAAGAAACTCTCCGAGCCATTGGATACCAACCGAGGTTTTTGGCAGGGTGTCGTATAACTTATTTAGTGACCAAATGCTTACAGATCGGACATCATATTTTCAAAGATATAATTCAACTTGCATATGCCGATGAAATTGAAATTATCGACACAAGCGAACTGGCAGCAAGCAGGCATTTTCAGAGTTAGAGACGCCAGCAAAACTTATGGGCTTAGCGGTAAGCGAAAATAAGACGAAGTACGAGGTGTGTTCAACCGAAAAGGTGAATTTTGAATTTTTCTTTGAAAAGTTCTTATTTATTTATCAATATCCATTTTGTCCCCTTCAAAGTAATCGCCCTCGGATATAAAAACACTTGTGCCAACGCTTTTTCCAGTCCTCGAAGCACTTTTGAAATACGCTTTCCTTTCATTGGTCTCTTCAGTTTTGGGAATAGGACAAAAGTCGCAGGGAGCCAAATCTGGTGAATACGGTGGTTGTGGCATGATTACGGTGTTGTTTTTGGCCAAAAAGTCACGAACAAGCATTAATGTGTGAGCTGGTGCATTATCGTGATGCAGAATCCACCCTATTTTTTTCCACAATTCCGATCGCTTGAAACGTATTGCTTCACGCTAACGTTGCATAATCGCCTTGTAGTATTCCTTATTAACTGTACGACCTCTTGGCAGGAACTTATGATGCACCACACCATTGTAATCAAAGAAAACAGTGAGCAAAACCTTCACATTTGATCGAACTTGTAATATGGCTTGACACAGCTACAAAGGGCCAAAGCCGAGTTTCTCTCAATCACATTTGATCGAACTTGGCGTGCTCTTTTCGGTCTTGGCTCATCTGGCCGCTTCCATTGGGCTGATTGGGCTTTGGTTTCGATGTCATAACCATATTTCCACGTTTCGTCACCAGTTATGACCCGTTTGAACAAACCCGGATTGTCGTTGACGTCATTCAACATCTCCTTCGCGATACTAATGTGACGTTGCTTTTGCTGAAAACTTAGTCAAACATCGAAGAGCACACAAAAACGTGACTAACCATTTCAGTTGCCCATAACAAACTACTAATCGAAATTGGCTGCTAATGCCAATATTAAAATTTAAATTTGATATCGATATCTCTCAAACTGTAGACAAGGGGGTGCCAAAAATAGAAAAACACACTTGATCTGCTTGCAGGCAATAGATTTGAGACTACACTTAAAAATTGGTGGCTCTGGCACTGCCAGTCTGTCATGTCTAAGTGTTCATACAGACGGAATTTAAGCATAAAAATGTCGACCGAATTTCGAATTTCTGAGCTCCAACTTAAGCGAATTAGTTCTTTTGAAACAATTACGGAGTTGTCATTTCTTTCTATTTTCTTGTTATTGTTATGTGGTCTCACAGCTACATTTGTCCCTGCACCTCCTGCCCCTCACAAACAACATGATAAATTGACTTGGAGTAAAGGAAATTAAAAGCCATAAGGTTCTAACTAGATTACCAAATACAAAATAAAAAGCAGAAAAAGAAAAAGGAGAGCTCCCGGTAACGGAAATGTCAGACAGCGCACAGAAAAGCAAAAAACAGAAAGAAGTGCGCAACAAAACAAAGTCCAAAAAAGAAGGATAAATGTAATTAAAGCCTGTAGTCACCAAACGAAGACAAGAAGCGCAAGACAAAGGCACACAGCCCAGAAGTATGCAGCCAAAGTCAACGACACTAAGTAACCAAATTCTATGCAGAAGCATTTTTAATTATAAATTATTCAAATTCACAGACATAAATCATGGCGCAAGGCCCAAGGTCCGTTGGCTTTGGCAAGATCCTCGCGCGCCCGCCCAGGACGAGGGTTGGGTGCGAAAGGTACGAACGAAAAAAGAAATGGAAAATAGAAAATGGAACAGCACGCATCGCACCACATTCGCATAATCCTGATTTATTGCCGTTTTGTAGTGATTGCACAAGATTACGCGACAACAAATAGATCCTTCATTCGGCCCTCAGTCACGAAATGCTAAATTGTAATCAAACAATGGAATCCGGGCAGAGGCGAGGCGGCAAGAAAAAGTTAACTCGCTGCGCTTAATTTACAAAACAACAGAGCCGGGTCACAGGGGAAGGGGGAGGGGACGGAGTTGGAGAGCTCAGCAAATGAGATTTGAATTTAAAGATTAGTCGCTCGGGCGCATGTCCTGCCGCGCGTCCTGGTCAACTGTGGCTGCAACTTTTTGCCGTTCACCTTTTTGTGCTTGGCTGACTACTCACACACAAACACACACACACATATACTCACGCACAGCAAAAAGATAATGCCAGACAATGGCAAAAGTTGCTCCACCCCTCCCCAGTCAGGGCCCCCCGCTCCTGCCGCCAGATAAGCGCACAAAAATCATTAATTATCCTTGTTTCTTGTTTGTCTTGATTTTGTTTTGCTGCCTGCTCTGACTTTTGATTCGGTTTTCCCGCCGCTTGTGTTGTTTTCCCTGCCAAGGAGCAGCAAAAAAATATTGATTTGTTTCTAATTTTAATGAAAATTGTGCCTTTTTTTTGGGTTGCTTTGCCTCAATTTAACTTTTTTGATGCGCGCCCTGCGATAGTCCTTCCTCCGGCTCAGTTTCTTCGTTGGGTCCTTTCACTTATCGCAGTTTTGTGCTTGGCTGCAGCGCTGCCCCCAGCGAAATGTCACGCAAAACCATTTTCCAAAACTAATGATGGAAGGTATTTTAATTATATTCCCTTTCATTCCGTTTTTTTCGTGGCTTTTCCTGTGCATTGCTGCAGAAATTTTCTTATCATTTTCATTACTTGCTGTCTTGGGCTTTTGCTTGACTGATTTTGTTTGTGTGTGAGTTTTTTCTTTCTTTGAAATGCAATTTCTGCTGCCCAGCATCATTAGTAAGATTAATGAGCAGCTGCTGGCAAGCGGGAAACATTTTAAAGACGCACCCGAAAGTGTCCCCGCGCCCCGCAGTTGATTACAGTCGCACCACGTGCGAATTTATATGCAATAAGAATTGGAAAATATATGTACGTACGGGTAGCATTTTGCGCACTCGCCTCGCCGCACAACAAATTTGGCGTCTCGTACATTTCATGCATACCAAAGAGCTTACACGGGCACGGAGAGCTAACGCCGGAGCAGGTGCCTCCAAGGATAACACGCGCGTGCCACAGCCCGCGGCTTGCATCTCTCTGGTTTGGCCTCTTGGATTGGGGCTCCTTGCTGTCGCTTGTTTATCTATTTGGTTTGGTGTTGTTTTTTTTTTTTTCTCGGAGAAATCCCCAAGATTAAAGCAAAGAAAGGTTGAGCAGCCGGCAGAGAGGATGAGTGCAGCACCCAAGGAGCTCAGCTGAAATATTTCGGTTTGCACAAATTGAAATCCAAAGTGCTTTTCAGCCTGGCGAATTGCCGTGTGGCACTGTGCTCTGACAGAAATATTAGCATTTGCGGCTTTAATACCCTTGCGATGAAAGGGTCCCTTGCACTATGGCTTGAAGTTGGCAGAGAATACATTAGTTATAAAGTAATACCACAAGACATAGCAAAGTGTGTCGCTGGCGCTCTCTTACTCTAAGAATAAAATACAGAATGATGTTTCGAATAAAATATTAGTTGTCCTTTTTATACTCTGTACCAGAGTTTGTGCTAAGGTATGTAACAGGCAGAAGGAAGCATCTCCTATCCTATAAAGTATATATATTCTTGATCAGCATCAACAGCCGAGTTGATCTAACCATGTCCGTATGTCCGTCCGTCTGTCTGTCAGTCTGTCCGTCTGTCCGTATGAACAAACAGATCTCAGAGATGGCAAGAGATAGAGGCTTGACATGAATGGGACATATGCTTTCTATACTTGCAGGCAGATCAAGTTTATTTACAATTTTTGCCACGTCCCCTGCCGCCCCGCTAATTGGAAAAAACGTCATATCTCCCACAGTATTATAGATAGAAGGTTTGTTCCTTCTGGACATATTTAGTAATCAGGATTATTTATCGATCCGCCAAAGAAATGGTAAAAATTGGATGAACGATTGTCGAGTTAAAAGGAAAACAAACAATAATGGGCAGCACCGGTCGCTAAGATGATGGGCAGCACTTCACAGGTACAGAGTATATTACAGTCGGGCTTGACTAAAATTGTGCGGATGTTTGTAACGCATTGAAGGAAGCATCTCCGACCACATAAAGTATATATATTCTTGATCAGCATGACGAGCTGAGTTGATTTAGCCCAGTCCGTCTGTCCTGTCCGTCCGTCCGTCTGTCCGTCTGTCTGTTTCTACGCTATCTCCTCCGTCAGTTTCAAAGCTATCCTCACCAAACTTTGCACGAAGTCTTTTGGTATATATACGCTGCATACGCTACATTTGTCGGAACCGGCCGGATCGGATGACTATAGCATATAGCTGTCATAGGAACGAACGGTCAAAAAACTAGTTTAAGTGAGAAAAACTTTTTTGTTTTTAATGGAAACGCCTCCAAAGTGCGTATTTCTTAGTTCACTATCCTTTCCCATGATTTCACTAAGTTTGGTCGAAATCGGATGACTGTAGCTTATAGCTGCCATAGGAACGATCGGTCGAAAAACTAGTTCTAGTGAGAAAAACTTTTTTGTTTTTAATGAAAACGTCCTTATCGTTGGCATACACTTATTTTATATACTTTTACACAATTCTACAAAGTTTGGTCGAAATCGGATGACTATAACATATAGCTCCCATAGGGACGATCGGTCGAAAAACACGTTCTAGTGAGAAAAACTTTTTTGTTTTTTAATGAAAACGTCCTTTTTATTGGCATATTCTTTTTTTATATACTTCAACACATTTCTACAAAGTTTTATCAAAATCGGATATAGCTGCAGTATGAATGATCGGTCGAAAAAGAAGTTCTAGTGAGAAAAGCTTTTTAGTTCTAAATGGGATCGCCTCCAAATTTCGTAATTAACAGTGTATTATGCTTTTCCATGATTTCACCAAGTTTTGTCGAAATCACACATCTATATGGTATAGATCCCATAGAAAAAAAAGGTAAAAAAGTAGTCTTAGTTAGAGAAACTTTTTTGTTTTCAATGAAAGCTGCAAAGGTATATAAAACTTCGGCCGAGCCGAAGTTAACTTTCCCCTATTTTTTTTTTCTTCATTTTCGTAAGCTAGTTTTATGAATTTGGCATATTCTTATACCCGTTACTCGTATACTAAAGTCGTGCAAATGTATGCCACATGCAGAAGAAAGCATCTCAGATCAGCATCAACATCCGAGTCGCTATAGCCATGTCCGTCTGTCTGTATGAACACCTAGATCTCGGAGACTAGAAGAGTTAGAGCCACCAAATTTTGTATGTAGACCCCTATGCAGATCAAGTTTATTTCAAATTTTGGCCAACACTTCCTTCCGCGCCACAATTAAAAATGTTGAATAACTCCTTCAATTTTGGAGATATCAAGTGCAGTGTAGTGTATGTGCCCCAATATATAAAATCTCTGAAAGTTTCATAAAGATCGGACAAAAAATTACAGTGTAATACAAGTTATAAAAAACGTTGCATACATAATGTTGAAACGTTCTCGTTAATGTTAATGCTCTGTTAACTAACATAAGGTAAGTCTATACAACATTAATTTCCCTGAGTAACGGGTGTATCGAAGTCGGGCAGGACCGACTTTAACTTACGCTCTCGTTCTTCCCGATTTTAAATGGATCTTCCTTCAAAAGTCAATTTATATGCTAGTTCCAAAAACTTTGCAAAAGCTTTTAGTTCATGGTTTTATTTCGGCTATAATCAGGGATGAAATCTCTAAATATGTTGGCCTCAGTTGTTTGGAAGAATGCTTGAAAAATCCGTCGGTATCACAGAACCTCGGGAGGCTTAACTTCTTATTTGACAATCTATCCACAAAGTTTGGGACCATCTAATTAAAGGGTGTGGCGTTTCTTGCTAATGAAAAAGCTTGGCTTATATTAAAAAATGTAATTTTTGACATTTGTATTAAAAACTAATCAAAAACACTTGGTTAATAAGCCTTTCTCTCTTTTAATTTATTATTCGCAGATTCTCGATATAGTCATGTGTTTTAAAGTAATGTTCCAAAAACAAAATTACTGAATTTTTAGTACAATAACTATATGACACTAAGAAAAATCAAAGTAAGAAAATCTTTCTAGTTTTTTCCCTTTAGTTGCATCAAGATCTCAGAGAAAGTAGAGGTAAAAAGTTTCTTTTGAAGATTCTTTACAAAGGAATTTCGCCATAAGCATGATAAAAACTGACCACCAAGATAAACAAATTTTGACCCTGCTAATCTTTTTCCTGTGGGGATTGGCGGAATCCTAGGTCTATCCCAATAAGAAGTTAGTCTCAATATAGTCCATGGCAGTATAGAATTTTATTACTACTGTCACTTTCTCATTGGCAGTCATCCAGCTTGCAAAGGCACAATCAAAGGAGAAGGCAACAAGAGCAGGAGTCGGTAATACACCTGCTTTCAGTAGAAGAAGATAAAATATACAACCAACTCAATCTCTTCAAGGAATTCGAGGCCTTTTTCTCCAACTCTAGCTCTACCTGTTTCGATCTCTATCCGGTCAGGTACAGTTAGTATGTGGCATTGAAAAGGGCCCACATATGTTTCCATATAAGTATATTTTGGGTCAGGGTATGCCAATATCGGTAGGGCCAAGTTTGTCGATGCTCTCTGGGAAAACGGCATGTGCAGTACAATTTACGATAAGCCAGCATAGCTGAAAAATCTAAGACTTAAAACATGCAATAGATGATAATTAGAAACAGTAATCCAGCGGATTTTTCTTTCACCAGAGACAGTTTCTTTCAAAGGAAGCCAATTTCACAGCATAAATTTCACAATAAAAAAGTTAATAAAATTTGCCGTATGTAATTTCACAGAAAAAGCAGTGACTGCTGCTGCCAACCAACTCAAAGCCACAACTCCTGACCTAACATTCGGTTTGTGAAATTTATGCCCTCAAGACAGAAGATCAAAAATTCCACAGACACTTTCCCAAATTGTGACCCTGTCCCATACGTAACAGGCGAAAAAACTAGGATCTAGTGCGCCAGTTGCGTGCCTTGGCGTTTCTCCTGCCATTTTTTGGTGTCTCTTTGATGTTGTCACTTCAGCGCGCATGTCATAATTACCAAAGTGAAAATTATTAATTTCGACGTTTAAAACAAAATGCGCATAATTGCCAGGAGACGAGATTTATGCCGGGCTCGGCAGAAAAATTGTCTAAAAGTGGCGGCCGCTTCCACCGAATTACGCGGAAACGACGGCACTGGCAACATTTGCCACACTAATTGCGTATGCGATAAATCTTGTCAATTAAATTATAATGTTTGCATGCGGCGATGCGGCGAAAAGCGCTGAAGATGCAGCCGGGGCAAAACGATCTGTGCGATTATCGAGTGTTTTATCACCTCAACGGGCGGCTGCTCCGGCAGCAGCTCCTCCCGCGTGGCAGCGCGGCCCTCCATAATTAAAATGTTCACAAGTGCCACAACGCATCGGCCACTGGCGGCGAAAGGAGCCGGTGACAGCAGCAGCAGCGGCGGCGGCAGGAATTTTGAAGCGCATTAGTTGCGCTGCATTTGCTGCTCATAAGAGCAGTTGCAACTGCTGCTGCTGCTGCAACTGTGTTTGCCACTGCAACGAGCCGAAATTGTATTGGCAGCGGCGCCGGTTGGCAGCCTTCGGCTGCTGCAGGCTGCCTGCATATCAGGTTGTGCGAACTGCCAACCAGTTGGGCACATAAATTTCCAGCTTGTCAGCTTTTGATATATATTCATAAATTGCTAGAGTGCATTAATTAATTAAGCACGCGGGATTTCGGACATTTGTACGTTGTGCCACGGGCGCCCCGAAAGTATGCAGCACTTTTCACTTGAGCAAAATGTCAGCCAACTAATTACCCAGTTTTTTTTATAATTTGCTTGCCGACTTCCCCGAGTGTAGAAATAAGAGCCATGTGTGTATGGGACCAAAAACAATTTACTGCACGCCATGGCCAGCGCAACTCGGAGAATTCCTTTACAGTTGTCAGTCGACATTTGGGTGTAATTTTCGAAACAGATTTTACATTGAAACCAGTTAAATTGTCAGAAAAATCAACTGTCAACATGTCAAAAAATCGTTGGCCATGCAAATGTACACAGCAAGAAAGAGACGTAATGAGTCGGTTGACGTTCCGACAACTTGCATGCGTGTATCTCTTTCTACTTTTCTATTTAACAATTTTCGATATGTTGGAAATCAAATTATTTGTACAGTGCACTCCCAAAGTGTTGAACACAGCAGCAGTTGTATGAATTTGAAATACTTCCACTTAGGCACCAGCTCGCGTATATGGAAGAAGAGCCTAGGGAGTATACTTTGAAACTACCACCCATTATTTTTAGTCTATCGACTAGATAAGTAACGTTGTTTGTATGAGCCTCTTGCTGAAACCCGCCAAGCGTTGCTACGCCTCCTTTAAGCCCCCAACTTATTCACCCGTCTACATTTGCCATACATTAAATCTTCATGATAATCTACCAAGTTGTCCCGGAGAGCTTTGTTGTGCCCAAAATAGAATACATTTCGACCATTCACGAAATTTGGTTTTTTGATCGAAAATTTGCTGTTGTTGTCAGGTGATTGGTGGAAATATGAATTCTTCTCCCTTGAACGGCCTTTCAGATTCTTTCCCTTATCATATTGTTCATTAGTCTCGCCACAATCAGTCGGGTTCCATTGCAAAGTTTCCTGGCATAAAGATTTCGTTGCAAAATGAAATGGCAGATTCAATTTAGACTTCCAACTTCGTTTTCGTTTTCAACGCGATAGGCCTATTTGTATGAACCCAACTTTCCCGGAATGTGATTTTTAATCGTCCAATTTAAGACACTGACAAGAATATTTTCCACTGCTAACCAAACATTCGTAGTTAAGATAATAGTGACCAAAGTGAAGAGTTCATCTTTCGTTGAAGTAAATTGGCAAATGGCAGGTGAAATCGATATAAAATTACTGGAAGAATCTGCAGGAATTTGACCATTTGCTTAAAGACCTATCGTGCAGTAGCCTGCCAAATGGTATTAAAAGATGACTGACAGATAGTAAGTTACTTTCTGGTCGTCAATCGCAAGTTGAGTTCAGAGCAGCGAAATCGAAAACCAAGATCATTAAGCAAGTAGCCCCAAATGGAGGAGTCATCTCCCCACATCTGTTCAATTTTTACGTGGCAAAAAACCCGCACATACCGAATGACTTCTAACTTGTCACCTTCACGGATGACTGCACCGTCGTCACTACCGGGAGGGACATTAAAACCCAAGAAGAAATACTGAATTCCCACATTTCAAATCTGTCAAACTCCATGCGAGTAAGAACCTTAGTCTATCCGCTCCCAAATCTACCGAAACCCTTCTAACAACGCGGACAAAAGAAGAGAACCTGGCCCTCGAAATCCACATAAACGGACAAAACATCCCCACTATATAACAACCCAAGCTACTAGGCGTTACTTTCGACCACCTCGGCACTTTTGCTAGGCACTCAGAGGTCCTACAAGGTCCTTAAAGCTAGTTCAGGCAGCACCTGGGTCAAAGACAAAGAGACCATTGCAACGACCTATAAAACTATTGGGAGATCAATGCTTAATTACGCCGAACCAATCAGCAATAAATGCGACACAACGGCGTAAACTACAATTTGTACGACGCAGAACTAAGAGTGTCCACAGGTTGGCATATTATGACACACCCTGACCATCTACATCTGGAAACCGAAGTACTGTCAGTTAACAGCCACAACCAGCTACTCACACAGCATTATCTCTAAATACCTGCACAGCGACCAACATGTCCCAAAGAACAGTACCATTTCGATTAGACTTCCGCACGGAACTCCATAAGTTCAAATCATTTCTAGGAGCTACACATCACACACTAGCATCCTGTACTGAGGCAAAAAAGACACACCCACATGGTAAATAAGTGGCCGGATGGCTCAGCGGCTAGTGTGCGCGACCGCTGTGCAAGTGGTCGTGGGTTACATTCCGATGAACTTTACACCCGGTCACCCCTCTCTGCTGTTGGCGCCAGCTTTGTCGTAATAATTAGCCATGCAAAAGCTTCTCAATCTGCCGTTTGGATTCGGCGTTAAACTGTAGGTCCCTTTCTCTTGTGCGAAAATTAGAAGCGCACAAGCCATGAGATTGAGAAAGGTTCGGCTTGGGCCCTTTGGGGCTGTGTCAACCATTTTACTTTATACATGGTAAATAAGGCCATAGAATCCTAACAGGACATCTTAGTTATAGGAGATAGGCCACCACCTATCAACAAGGCCGAAGAAACACTCCCCAGAACAGCCAGGACTGCTCTATCTCAACTCCTATCAGGATGAAGCTGTTATCTCAACAGCGACCTCGCCAGGATAAACCCAGAGGTGGCTGATGAATCCCCCAAGTGTAGACACCGCCCACACAACACCCAACACCTTTTGTATTGTACTCTTAATACCACTACCCTCACAGCTCTAGATCTGTGGACCCATCCAATCGAGGCAACCTTTTTTTCTTTGAATTGGACACGAACTCAACATTCCCCTCATCTTTTACCCTACATCTTTCTTCATCACATCCCCGCTCAGCCGTTTCAGGAACAACAATAGTTACATCTATCAATGTTCGATCGAGTGCTTCTAATGAGCGTTTGTGGGCCATTGTGCACTCGTCCTATATGATCAATTTACAACTTTTCCACACTTTAGCCATGGCAGATTATTTTGAAATGTTGCAAACAGAATTTTCATTGATTCGCAGGTTTAACGGAAGCTTCAATGCTGAATGTACCGTTCTTCTTGCTTCCTACAGTGTGGCAGCAATTCCGGTAAATGCCAGAGTTAAAGCAACCTTCCAAACGGCGATCATTCCATTTGACAGTGGAAACTTTATATGCGATTTGTTCAGAGAGATGGCCATTTTTAAGTTCAATATTTGTTACGATGCCAAGAAGAGGTGGTGCTTACATTGCTCGATGTTCTCAGAATACAACGCGTATGGTCGTAGCACGTCGAACGGAAGAGTGCTATTCAAGGAGAATGATTGAATGTAGTGTTCTCAAAAACGAATTGTGTTCCTAGAGCGCCTGCTGTTGAGAATTTTTCGTTTTTCCTCAACCAAACCTACTTGTGTCAATTACAAACAAACCCGAAACGGGAAGTATCCTTGGATGCAGATTTTCGGAAAATCAGCAGTTAAGACTGTAATTAGAACAGGATGAAAACACTTAATTGCGGGACATCAGCACAAAAGCAAGTAGCATGGAGCGCGCCCCACGCACTATGCTAGACTTGGCGTACATCCAAAAGTTCTGCGAAGTAGTAAGTCCTTTACTCTAAGGCATATGCCCCGAGTCGGTGAAACTGGTGGTTTAAAAGGACGGATTCAGCAGAGTCAACAGGAAAGAGCCCCGAAGTTTATCCACTTCTATAACAGCTTTAATCAGCAGGTATAAGAGGAAAACTGTCTCATCCGTGAGTGCTTTGTCCATCTTTTCATCCGCAGCATCCCATCCAGAAGCATTACAAGGCCTACAGGACATTTTCCTCACTAATCGGACGAATATTGTGACCCGCTTTTGGTGGCAATCTCAAATCCTAGCACGAACCTAGCCTCCAAATCAAAAGCACATTTATCCACATCTGGCTCATCAGAAGTATACCGAGTCTTTTGGTCCGGGTCAAGCTTTTTCACAAAAATTTGTCACTTGGAAGAGCGTAGAACACGTCTTAGCCAAGAGGATAACGACCAGGGCAACAATTTCCAGCAGCAGAAGAAAGTATGTTACTTGTCTTCACAAACCAATGAGTCATAGCAAGGTCTACTCTATTGAGCGTATACTGTAGTTAAAAGGGGTAGAGACAAGCTTTTAGTAAAATCTAAACTAAGGTAGTAACCGGCTATCAGCTGAGTGTGATTTTCCCTTCCGCCCACCCTTTTTCCTTCCTCACTTTCGACTTTTTACAGTAATCAATGCCCGTGCACTAATTGGACTGCCTGGCAAACGATACGCTGGCTGGCCACTCAAATTACCTAATTATACTACGAAATATGAAGTTTTCCCAATCAATTTCAGTTCCTTTGTCTGGCCATAACAATGATCTTGCCCAGAGCCACCGCAAGGAATATCGAAAACAAAGGGGCGAACGCTTCATGCAACTGTCAAGGCAAAGCAGCGCTTGTTGAAATGTTGAGCAGCTATGAATACACCCGGACCCAAGACCAATCCCAGGCCCAAGCCCAGACATGGACAGTGCATTCAAATTGTTCAAATTGTGTGTGAGTGCGAGCTGTCAACAGTATTTAATTTTCGGGGCTGCCTCCTGCTCGTCTGCTTATGTGCCACATGCAACAGTCGCCGTCCAGCGACCTGACCAAAACCGCAATGCACTTTGACCAGCACAGCTCGAAGGAGGCCAACTCAACAAGCTAACAAATTAACATGCTGTCGCTGCGTTGTTTTGGCTTTTCGGTCAGTCGCCGTCGCCGGAATGTCACGCAAATGCCAAGTAACTGGGCGGCGTCCTGCTGCCAGTGTCCTTTGCATGCTAATGCACAAAATTCGATTGCAATTGCCGTGCCTGCGGCTGTTTAATAGCCACACCTGTTCAATTAGTCAATGTAACCACAAATTCTGGTTAAATTATCGCATTAAAATGTTCGTGCTTAACCTCAAAATGTGCGTGCGTGTTGAGTGTCCACCCTGGCCTCCTGCCCGCCTGCACTCCTGCTGTTCATTGTATAGAACTGTCGTTGGCATTACTTTGAACTCGAACTAAAACCGCCGACAGTTAATCAGCGCCGGAGTTGTGGGGCTCTAACCTCAAAACTGTAGGTACAGTTGTGCCCCTCGGCCAAATTTTAATCGCTAATTATCAGCACCAACTGACACTTACATTGGCAACAGCTTACGCATGCGTGTCCATGTCCTGGTCGAACGCTGCATGTCGTCATCATTAAAAGTAAGCGGGCCAAAGAAACCGAACTGAAGCAGGAAGTGTGGGGTGTGTGCAGAAGATGGGATACTCTTTTAGGAATGGAAATTCAATAATTAAAACAAAGCGTCAAGAATTGAGAAGATCAGGGGTTTCCACTGCCCATATACCATTCACTTGTAACCTCAAGCTACAAACTTTGATAACCTGGTCCTAGCGATTTCTCTAGGTAAAAGGGGTAACCCAATTCCATAGGTTACTAAAATTGGTATGTCTCTTTGTATTTTAGTCGAATTTTGTCTGTCCCTTTCCTAGATTATCTTTAGCTGACGATTTTCCTAGCGAACAGAAGCTAGTAGCGTTTTGGAAACTCCTGACTCTTAATCCCTAGTAAAAAGTAATCTCAAAGCGTCCCATTTGTACCGCAAACCTCTTCAGAAAGTCATTATACTCTCGATTAGAAGTTATACAGAAATATTTATGAAACAAGTTTAAGAAGGTTGGGTCTTGCTTTTGGTATCCCAGGGACTTTCTGCGGCTTTGACAAATTATCAACTGTCACTGCTTAATTTTTTGGCGCACTCAGTCAAGTTTAGTTTGGTTTTTTTTTTTTGTGTGCGGACTCAGTTCCCCCTGGCTACCTGGGCCAGAGGTTGGATAGGACCCTACGGCTGCTTTCCTGTTTTCGCTTTCATTTCGGTCTGCTTGTTGTTTTTGCATTTTTATCTGCAACTGGCGACTGATACTCTGATATCGTGGGCTTCATTAATTGAGAATTGTTGTTAAGCCCAAGCCTGTTTTCCGGTTCGCGTTTTTCCATTTACATAATTTATGATAAGCAGGCGCGCCTGGGCAAACAATAATTTTGAAGAAATACATTAATGCAATCAATGGGATGTTGTCTGGAATGCGAATGCATTGAGTCGGCGGTCGCATTGATGATGATGATGCTCTGCGCCTGGCCGGCTGGCTTAATTAAGTTGTGCCTGCCAGTGGGATTGGGGATTGGGGACTGGAGGACCGGCAAGTGGGCACTGGGAACTGGTGCCACAAACAGTTGATGAACTCTACGTGTGAATGTAAATTATTTTGCACGCAGCGGGCGAGCGACACTTGCAAAGGCTTAACCTAAACCAACTCGGACTTTGAGCTCCTCCCTGCCGCTCCGCCTCTCCGCCGCTCTGCTGGTCCCTCGTTGCTTGGTGCTCGGTGCGATTGAGTGCTTTTAAGTCATTTGTGTCACGACATGCTAATTTCACATGAAATCTCTGGCCGACTGCTCGACCGTTGGCCTGGCCAGGCCATGTCTGGTGGTTGCTGCACATACGAGACCAGCCTCTGCCTCCGCCTCCGCCTCTGCCTAGACGGCAACAACAGCGTCGTGCATGTCCCAGCCACATCCCCATCGAACATCCACGTCCACACTGGGAGAAGTGGAGGCCTAGGCAACAACGGCACCTGGAGTGCAGCACTCAAGTGTACTTGCGGTTTCTGCCTCCATGGCTGCCAATGACATTTTGCCAGCTAAGTGCAAAATTTACCGGTGCAAAAGCTAACCAGAAGAGGGGGTTGGTCGTCTGCCACTCGGCCCCTGCTGGCCACAGACTCAACGCCTTGCCCTGGAAGAACAATGCCTGTTGTCCGAGCTGCAACCGGAGGTGGGGCCAGAGCTGTTGCTGTTGCTGCAAGTGGCTTTGCTCTGCCATGATTAGATGCCGTCGTTGTCGTCGTCGTCCGCACCTGGACGCTGCAGTTATTAGGTTGTTAGTGGCATAGTCCCTGCCATTTTCATCGATTTATGCACTTCACAGCATCTAATGTGGGTTTTTTGTCCGTCCACCCGTGTCCTGGCCCGGTATTGGGGACCCTTTGCATTTTGGTAGGCGTCGTTTGCTTAATGCCGCGAACCAGCCCGGTCTTCCACTTGGGATTGGGATAGTGACCAGCAGCTACTGGCATTTGCTTCATGTGGTTTTTGAGGATGACAATGTCTAGGAGACTTCATAAACAGACAATGATGTTTTTTTTTGCTTGATGGACATGGCGCAGGTGTGTGGTGAGTGAGGTTAAATAGGAAAATTTGAAAAGAAAACTTGCGGTTGTTGCATGATAAATAAGAAAATTTGGAGAATATGGAAATGTATGAAGGAAAAAAAAATTTCGTATCAAAGACCACCACGGCTTTGAGGGGGATAGACCCATTGAGGTTTTTTTACCTATTTTCAATTGTTAAAAAAAATTCGGATTAAACACGTATGTCAGCAATAACAACTCGAATCTCGTTCTTCAAATCATCAATTGTTTCAGGATTGTTTGCATAACATTTGTACTTGACCGCTCCCCAAAGATAATAGTCTAACGGTGTCAGATTACAACTTCTTGGCGGCCAATTCACATCTTCATATTTGCTGCTTCTTCGATTTTCGAAGATAGGGCACTGGAGATCGCTTGTGGCGTGCGCTGTGTGGCACGTAGCGCCGTCTTGTTGAAACCAAATATCGTCCAAGTCTTCCGTTTTATATTTCCTCAAAGAACCATTCTCTTAACATTGCGCGGTTGCGCTCACCATACACGGTCACGGTGGCTCCTTCTACATTTTCAAAGAAAAATGGACCAATGATGCCTCGAAACCAAAATCCGCACCAAACAGTGACACGTGGTGGGTGCATTGGCTTCTCGACGACGATATGAGGAGTTTCTGTGCCCCGCCGAGGTGGAAACGTGGTTCATCCGAAAAGATGATTTTTCGGTCAAATTCACCATCTTCGGCCAAACGATTTTCCGCCCAATTTGCGAACTGTACACGATTCGGAGGTTCAATTGGCTTTAGCTGCTGCACCAAATTGAACTGCTACAATGCGAATTGATAACAATATGAGTTTCGAACAATGTTGTAGTATGGCATGCAAACATTATGTTTGCAAGACAAGCAAAGATCTCCGATAAAGCAAACATTTGACACATCAATATAGAACATAAGGTTCATATAGTTAAATCAAGGTGGGTAAAAGTTTTTTAAAGCATTGAGGGAAAAATCTCCAACCCAAAAAGTATATATATTTTGATCAGCACCAACAGCTGAGTTGATATAGCCCTATTGGTTTTTTCGTCGGATGTACGTCTATCCGTAAATATTTTTTACTATAAACTATTTAAATATGGTAATATGTTTAGGTGCTATCTCCTCCGTCAAACTTTATACGGTCTTTTGGTACAAATACGCTGCACATTTTCGGAACCGGCCGGATCGGATGACTATAGCATATACTGTCATAGGAACGATCGGTCGAAAAACTAGTCTTAGTGGAAAAATTTTTTGTTTTTAATGAAAACGCCTCCAAAGTACGTACTTCTTAGTTTACTATCCTCTTCCATTATTTCACTAAGCATGGTCGAAATCGGATGACTATAGCATATAGCTCCCGTAGGAACGATCGGTCGAAAAACTTGTTCTAGTGAGAATAACTTTTTGTTTTTAATGAAAACGTCCTTATCATGGGCATACACTTATTTTGTATACTTCTACACAATTCTACAAAGCTTGGTCGAATTCGCATGACTATAGCATATAGCTCCCATAGGAACGATCGGTCGAAAAACTAAATCGAGTGAGGAAAACTTTTGAGGTTTTTAATGAAAACGTCTTTTTTATTGGCATATTCTTATTTTATATACTTTATTAACACATATCTACAAAGTTTTATCAAAGTCGCATGACTATAGCATATAGCTGCAGTATGAATGATCGGTCGAAAAAGAAGTTCTAGTGAGAAAAACTTTTTGTCTTAAATTGGACATCGCCTCCAAATTTCGCAATTAACAGTGTATTATGCTTTTCTATGATTTCACCAAGTTTGATCGAAATCAGACATCTATATAGTATAGATCCCATAGAAAAGTAACGTCCAAAAGTAGTCTTAGAAAAACTTTTTGTTTTCAATGGAAGCTGCAAGGGTATACAAAACTTCGGAAGAGCCGAAGTTAACTTTCCCCTTTTTTTCTCAAATTCGCACAGTTTTAGTCGAGGACTTACCACTTTGGAAATATGTTTTTAATATTTTTCAACTTTCTTCAAGCGAATAGTGACCCATTTCGTAAGTGTCAAAGTTCTTACTAAGTATTAGTCGCTTTCAGAATGATTGACGTTATTAAAGGCAAATTATGAATAGTTCAAATTCCAAAACAATGGCTAACGTTAACTCATTTTGAAGCTACAGGAATTCTCTATCATCGTCCCTCTCTCAAATATCTTTAGCGTTCAAAAGTTAAAATTTTTGCAATGCCAGATTCGCGAATCCGGCCTCTGTGCGTCGGCCTACTAAAATGCTAAAATCTTTCTTGAAATGATTGGAAAAAAATTGTTTCAGATTTGAGCTAAGCTTGGTGCGCTTCTTGACGTCGTAATTCGTAATCCAACAATCTCAAATCAATTGCTAACGGTGTCTTGAACCACACCAGGAACCGAACCTTATAAGTTAATGACCTGCTGACCCTGCTGATCCAAACTGGACTTCTTTTTCTTGGCAAAGGTTAGTAAGGTTAAATTCACGTTAAATTATTTTTTATGTTGAGTATCGAAAATGAATTTTAATTTTACCTTATTTTGTTTAATGATCAGCAAGAACGTTTTAACGATCCCAAGAGTTACGAACCTGAGTTCACACCAAAACTGAACCTTTATTTTTATATGATCGCACCTATGAGTCTTGTGAAACAGAGTAGCGATAGGAAAGAGCAGTAGCAGAAAGTCGAATTAGGAGCTTATAGTCTCTCAAATACCTAACCATAACACATAAGTTCAACTCGGTGTTAAATTGATATCATTTTCAAGACGATAGCCAAAGAAAAGGCAACTGTAAGTGAAACCTTCTCCAATGCATCCCCTTATTATTATCCAAACGAATACTGAATGTCATCTTAAATGCCCAGCAGATAACGATTGGATATTTAGTAATGGGACATCTAGGTATTGGTACTTTTAATTTTTGAAAAATTTATTTTCCCTTTAAGTGCAAAAACACATATCGTGTCCCACTCCCACCACAATATTTTGTGTCCTTCTCTGCACCTGCAGCAGACGCACTTTCCCATTCTCAGTCACCGGAGTACCTCGTCGTGCCTCATATCCACATCCAGTGCAAATATACCATAAACAATCTGGCTCTGGCTTTGGCTGTGTCTCTCGTCTACGCCGGCGGCATTGTCGCTTTGAAGTACGCCAACTATCAAGATCTAAACGCAGTCATTAAGAACAAACAAAACGACTTTATGGACAGCAAAAAGTACGAAACCTAACCGAACCAAACCAAACGAAGCGAGCGAAGCCATTTGGCCATCGATGGAGTTGGAGCTGAGGCTGGAGCTGGAGATGGTAAGGCGAGCAGCGTCTGGGTGATCTTTATCGAACTGCAGACAACTAATGATCTAATAAAACCGAAACCAAACCAAACCGCACCAAAAACTACGAGGCAACAGCAGCACCAGCAGCGGCAGCCATCAGTAACCAGTTCGGCATTGGCGTGGATTACCAGGACAGGAGCACAGCTCCCGATCCGTTTTTTCTGCTTATTCTTCTTGTTGTTTTGCAGTGCAGGGACACGAAAGAACAAACGCAGTTGCAGAACAAGCCGACAAGTGGCGAGTGGCAAGCGGCGGACAGGAGGAGAGCGGAAGCGGGGGCACGGGCTGCAGATGGTACAGAATCTGAAGCGTTTATCTATGATCTTATATCATGTACTTTCGACATTACAATTGCGGTAAATGCTTCTAGTTTTTAGTTTCAGCGCGTACATGAGGCAGCCGCTTGCTTTATCAATGGCCAGCAATCATGGCCAGACTCAGTCTTGCTCTGCCTGCTGCTCCTGGCGGGAGTCACAGCGTCGCCGTCGTCGTCTCTGGGTCTGGGTCTGACTCCGATTCGAGTGTACGCTTCTGTTTGCATGCAAATGCTGTGGTTGCGGCTGCTCCTGCTGCTGATCTGCATACCAAGCGAGCATTTGTCCGTCCCCATTCGTCTCCAGATTGTTGGCGGCGATTGCTTGTTGCCGTTCTCACTGCCCCGCTCCGCCTTGCCGCGGCTTGGGGTACGCAAATGTGGCCCGGCTCGACGTTGCCGATCATTTTGATATAGTTCGATAACAATAAGGCCGAGACTGAAGCCTGGACCGGGCCTAGCGGTTGCTGTCGTCGCTCATCCCCATCCATATCCACTAACAAGCAGCGTTTCGGAACCGTTCAACGTGTTCAGCGCTTTTCGTTTGGATTCGCCGACGCCGCCATTGCGAGGCTCCCTTCCTGTCGAGCTAGTTGCTCCTCCACTGGCTTCCACTGAGCATATTATCATAAATATGTATCAAATTGACGTTGCATCTTCTTGAATTTTCATCTGGTGGCTACTTGTCATTGTCTTTGATTTTTCCTCAACTCCTTTGGTTGCGACTCATTGTCCATGGCCATTGAACTGGACACTGGGACAGGCGTCTTTGATAAGCCGACATTTTGTGTTGTGGCAGTTTCTTTTTGTTTTCGTTTTTTTTTGTATCATGTTTGTCAATTGTCTGGTGGTGCCTTATAGGACTCGAGCATTGTCTTCCTCGGAACTTTTTATAAAGATTGGGGCAAAAAGCGAGCAAATATACTTATGAGACAGTCAGGCGGAGTTTACATTCTTAAATGAAACTATTCTAGCGAATGAATGAAGACAATAGGATCTAAGGGAATTTAACTTAAAGTAGAATTTTTTTAATTTGCCATTTCAGATTCTACATACGAGTATATAATCGGTTGTAAGCAGATCAAGCCGAACCTAACCAAATTTTTGTTTTTAAGCTTTTGAATCGAAGGTTTGTACTTTAAAAACATGTTGATCCCTATTTTTCCAACTGAGTCGAACAGCAGAGCCCGCATTGTCCAATAAAATTTACCAATAAAGCATTAAAAACCAGGGATGCATATCGGTTCTGAACCGAACCAAGCCGAACCGCTTATTCTGCTGATAAACCGAAACGCAAGCCGAACCGGCGTCCCTTCGAAAATGCTGAACCAAACCGAAAACCACAAATGAAAATGGTCCGGTTCGGTTCAGTTCACTGTCGAGTTCTTAGACGTAAAACTTTTGGGAATTTTAATCAAATTGATTCGGATAAGTCCTTATCTATGCCGGAGTTATGTATGTAGCACCCAACCATTCTAAGACATGTGATCCCGTAAATAAAGTAATGGAGCTGCACCCCCCCGGGCGGTAACTGACGTTGCAAGAACCCCCTCTAACATTAAAACTCCAAAAATAACCAAAGGTCTTTTTTGAACCCTATTGGCTTTTAACACGGGATTCTCTCTGACAACAAAAAACCCAGTAGGGGCGTTGGGGACATAAGCTGGCTGCAGTTTACTGCAGTTTGATCCCTGATCTTGATTGTAAGCCGCTTCCTGCGGAAGAGGAAGGAATAGTCCTCGCTCCCACCAATGAGAAAACCACGACCTTGAATCGAGATGTATACTGTTTCATCTATGAGTTGGCGTTTGTCAGCTTACGCACTATTCCCAACAGCTTTGTTTAATGTCATCCGTGGGTCACCAACCCTAAACTCCTTTGGTGTTTAAATTGATAGTGTCCTTGCAGAAACGGAGCTTGACCAGAAGCTTAATTTTGGTTCCACGAGAGCCAGAGCCCGCGAAACTTGTTCCGTCTGGCTGTGGTGCGGCCCCACGGAGAGTATCGTGGTAGCTGTGGTTTAACACCCAAATGCGGGTAGAGTCACTTAGGGGCTCGACGTGGAGTTGCGTTTCAACCGGTTGCCGTGACCCAGAGATCGGAAGAGGTATAGGTGACCCCCGCTCCTCACCAAGGAGGAGTCCGACTCCAAATCTGAAATAAACTCGACTTGGATCCGGTATACACCTACCTACGAGCACGGAAATCTGGTCAGAAATCCGGAAGTAGCACTAGACAAATGGAGAAACTATTTCTCTAACCTGCTGGGAGGTGACGACGAACACAATGCCGCCTCAGGGGAAGTAGCGACACCACCAATCGATAACATAGAGATAGATCCGCCAGATTATAATGAAGTCTCGTTAGCCATAAAATAACAAATCTGCTGGCGCTGATGAGCTGCCTGCTGAATTGTTCAAGGCTGGCGTTGAGGAGCTGGTAAAGTGCATGCGCCAACCCCTTGCAGAGTATGGTTCGAAGAAAGCCTGCCCGAAGATTGGAACCTAAGTGTACTCTGTCTAATATTTAAAAAGGAGACCCTGCGGTTTGCGCCAATTACCGCGGGATTAGTCTCCTTCCCATCGCATATAAGGTTCTATCATGCATCCGAACCAAAGCCGGAAAGGAACGAGAACCACAGGGGCTCGACCTGGCAACCACCACGACCGAATCACAACGGAGAGAAACACCGACACCCACCACCTTTTGGACAAAGCCGCCGACACGCCAGAAAGGCGCTTGAAGCCCGCCTACCACCAGCAGACGCGACGAGGACGGAGAAGCACACAAAGCCCGTCAAAATAGGAAAAGACCGCCCGAGCCTCGATACCAAAAAGGCGGGTGCCTTCGCGCCGGGACACGCGCCAGTGCCCAAATGCTAACAGAACGGGCTACATCTTTACCAGAGATAACATGCTACTTGCATATGCCGATGATATTGATATGATCGGCAAAAGCGAATCTGTAGTAAAACGGGCGTTCTCAGAGATAGAGAAGCAGTCAACACTTATGGGCTTAGCGGTAAATGAGGATAAGACGAAGTACCTTCTATCAACGCGCAGTAAGTCAACGCTTGGCGATCTGTTGCAATGGGAGACTACAACTTCAAAAGTGTTAAGGAATTTGTCCACCTCGGAACGACGATAACCAGCGACAACAACACCAGTCTGGAAATCCGAAGAAGAATTACTCTTGCAAACCGATGTTACTACGGTCTCAAAAAGGAGTTCAAGAGCAGAGCCCTCTCTCGGAAAACGAAAATTGCGCTATACAAGTCGCTTATCATCCCAGTCCTGCTATACTGCGCTGAAGCATGGACAATGTCAAAAAAGGATGAGGCGGCAATTGGCGTTTTCGAGAGAAAAGTTCTTCGGAGGATTTATGGACCTCTAAACGTTGGCGGCGAATTTCGCATCCAAATGAATCACGAACTGTACGAGCTCTATGGGGACACTAAAGCTAGTCAAGCGCATAAAACAACAGCGGCTGCGCTGGATAGCACATGTTACCCGTATGGATGATAACGCTCCACCAAAACGGGTGTACAATCGGCATGCGAACGAGTTGGGAGGTATTCCCCCGCAGGGTCGACAGAAGCGGAGATGGTGCGACCAGGTGCAGGGAGATATTGCGAAGCTGGGAGTGTCCTCCTGGTGGAATGTCGCTCGGGACAGAGGCGAGTGTCGATAAGGCATTAGTGGCAGCCGCCCCGACCCTAAAAACGTTGTGGTGGGCCAAAAAGAAGAAAGAACAAAACCCCTACCTACATGCAAAAATTTGTGGCTCTATCTCTTATAGTCTCTGAGATCGACGCGTTCATACGGACAGACGGACGGACGGACAGACGGACAGGGCATGGGTAAATCGACTCGGCTGTTGATGCTGATCAAGAATATATATACTTTAAAGGGTCGGATATGTTTTCTTCTACATGTTACATACTTTTGCACAACTTCATGATCCCCTTTTCCCATTTTTAATGGGAACGCTGTATAAAAAGCTTTAGATCTAACTTTCGGACACTGGTTTCCTTCTTTAAAGTTGTTGAGCACTGCAAAGCTAGTTTGAAAAGACTCGTGTTCAGTATTTGGTTTGATCTGTTAGCCGCACCACTGAACCGATCTGTATATATTGTTACCGCGCAGTATGCGTCCCTGTTTAATACACTGGGAAATGGTCTATTTAGCTAAATTAACATACATATTACATACAACTCGATACTCAGTACTCGGTATTCAATACTCAGTTCTCGTTACAAAGTTCTCGATACGTAGTACTAGATATTCAATACCGGATACTAATTACGCAATTCTAAGAGCTCGATACTAGTACCTTTGTACTGAATTATATTAAATGAATTGCTTTGGAAACTAAAATATCTCTGGCAATAAGAAAAACAGTACAAGAGTGTTTTTTCTATTTTTCTGGAAAGCTATTCTTAATATAAAATGAAATTGTGAAAAATGTGACTGGCGGTAAAGTTTAAATGTTCTACAGATATGAAGAGTTGTCTGTTTATTATTTTGACTTACAGACCGTTATTTATTTGAATTTTTCAAGACTTATGTCGTTTTGTTTTTCCATTATATCTTCTACCGATAAAAAATGCTGATAACTATATACCAACGAGAGGCACATGTTGGCCATTAATGGCTACAACGTAATAAGGTAAAGGAAATAAGGTGAAAGACGGTACCAAATATTCTATATATGGAGAGAGAAGAACTAAATTCGGAAGTAGAACCTATGGGCTCTTACGTAATGGTCTTTCGAGCCGGACATTCTAGAAACAATGTCTTGTAGGAGGGCAGAGAGTTCCATGCTCCCATATTCACATTCTCAAAAGTTTTACGTTTTGAAACCGGCTTTTCGACCAAAATTTCCAGCATGGCTGAATGTCTTGTTTCAGTTATGAACAATTGCTAAAAAACTCTAGTCTAGAGGCTGGAGTTTCGGGTACTTTTGAACACTTTGGTCTATTTGAACTCCTTATTAAACATAATTATTAGTGATAACGAACATATGGACACAAGCAGATTATGGTTCCTCAGACAGACTGTTTCGTCAGGATCGCTCCAGACTCGTCAGTGAGATTTTTATCGCTTTCCACACCACCTCTTAACAAGAAAGGCCGTATATCTATCTATTCTGGGAAGATTATTAAGATCGAACCAAAAACACCGAAGTTATGTTTGAAAAAATTTTGCTCTATGGAGCGGGGGTACAGCATCGTCAGCTGCCAAAGCACATAAAATGAAGAGATCAGGGTATTTTGGAGTCAGTGTACACGACTTCAGCTCCCTTTCTTGTTTATTTAATAATTTTTTTTTATCATGTTTCAACTTGATTCCAGCAAAATTCCCCTTACCCCTTAAGAACTCTGGTTTGGCTCGCTCTTCGGTTTTCGAGCATAAACTAGCAGTTTGGTACATTTTGGATCGGACCGGTTGATAGCAGTTGTAAAAACTACTTGCTTACTTTTATTGAAGTTGATGCCTTATATGACATTCATGACCTTTAACTTGGTAGAACATTAGAAAGGGCGTTTAAAGACATTTAAATATTATACTGACATAATTAAGACGTATGCCTAGAATTGTCTAAGATTCAAAGCTTTTACTTAATGACCACCTACTGTTCTACTTTCGCCTCCAGCATTAGTATATACTCATTTACCATTTTGACTTGCAACTTCATTAGCAACCTGTAGTGAGGAGTTCTCTTCCTTCAATCATTTGCCATTCTCCCATCACAATCACATGGCTCTCCTCCACAAGCACCACAACTTTTACCAACTTAATTCGTTTCCCCATCTACCTCGATCTTGGCTCATTTATTCTCCCATACATATTATATGCACCCATTTGACTTTGGCCATGCCACGAGCAGCTGTTAGGCGAACTCCTACAACGATCGGACATTGTGGCAGCTTCTGTTCCCTGTCGTTTTCCAAGAAAATTAACTAACCCAACTAGCTGCCCATTCACATTCACTTCCTCAATACAGCTGCAGTATCGGGCAGCCAACCGAGGAGCCCGCTTTCGCGTTCCAACCAACCAACGAGCGATGATAAATGTTCACTTAATCAGCATTTAGCGTAATTTCAGCTTTTACAATTTCTGGACTGGTCCCGGCGTTCTCTATCTGCGACTCCTTTTTGGACCAAAAACCTACAATGACTTTGGCAGCGACTTCAACTGTAGCTCCAACTGGCGAGTTAGCGGCCAATTATTTATGACATGAAATTACAAATTCATTTTGTTTAATTTTTCACAAATGCTGCTGCCCCTCCTACTCCTACCCTGCCATGCTCTGTCCTGCCCTGCACCTGTTGACTATCCAAGTGAGAGTGTGCAGCGAGAGCGTCTGTCATTTCTATGGGTCTGGGAGCCCTGGAGCCATGCGTCCAGGCATATCGGCAAATATGCACCCCGGCGTAATTAACTCGGCTTGGAATCGTAAGTTAGTCACCATTAAACAATTTAAAATTCTGCACAGCTCGCGGGGCTAAGACGGCAGGGGCAGGAGCAGGAGGCAGAGGCCAAGGCAAAGGTAAATTGCAATTAGGCTTCTGGTTGCAAACGTCGTAGGCCCATTCGGTTCATGTATTTATGGCCTCGGGGGCCATAGGACTGGTCAATGTCTGGGACTGGACGACGATAATTTCATAATAGCCAACGCGACTTTCCTCTGCGAGCGGCGAGCTGCTCGCTGTGTGAGTGAGATGGCGCAGTTCCAGGCGGGGCGTGGCACATGCAAAAGAGCGAATCAACGACTCGGGGCCCCATCAGCCTTTGCACAACTGCATTAGAGAACGGCACGACGGGCCGGACCATCAATTAAAAGCTGCCCCCCGGGCCCCGGCACTGCCAACAAATGTTAATAACAATAATAAACGCCGCAGTTACCATTCTCTGCTCGTGCTGTTAATTATTAAATTGCGTTTTTGTTGCAACATTTCCACATTTGCCGTAAACTTTATTGAGTTGTGGCTGCAGACAGAGAATGTTTATCATTAAATTGTCGTCCATTCTGGCAGTCTACTGCAATTTGTATGAAATGCTGCCCACTTGTCACTCTATTCCAGGTGCTCAGGTTTATCTCAAGCACTTTGGCCGAACAGGCCGAGACCGAGGCCAAGGCAAGGACCAAGGTGAGACTTTTATGGGCATTAGTGCGACTTATGTTGTCCCACTGCAGTGTGTGCCTCCCACCCCGTGGCTAAGGCGGAGGTGTTCGGGCGTGCGACACGCTGGGACCCAGAGAGAGCGCCAGCTCGGGGTGAGGCTGAGGACTGTCACTGCGTCGCATTTGAATTTCTAAGTTGCACACGCAAAAATTTCATATGAAAATCCACTTTTTCAGTTTATGAATTTCTCAAAAAGCTCACAATGACAGTGGCTCTTGCCGTCTGGGTACGCAGAACTGGGTGCCGGCTATGCTGGAGCTCAGTTGGCATATGCAAATGTACGATGTCTTTCGTTAGAACTGCGTCAAGTGACACGTTGTTCAACATATCAAAGGATTGCCGGTGAAAATGTTATTTTACTGGAATTGCCCAAAAGCGGCTTTGATCCAGCAGCGAGTCGTAATGCAAAATTTCAGTTTAAAATTGTCAATGATTGCAGAGTTTGGTGATTTGGCACATTTGATAAACTCACACCCGGAGAATGTTTAACAGGCAAATAACAGGTGGAAATGCTTGATATAAATTTTTCGCTTAAGATTCGGAAAAGGCATCTTCGATAACGTTTGGCAACTAACTGAAAAACAAGAAAGCGCAGTAAACTAACCTGTGCCGAAGTATTTCCGCTTACAAGTCCTCGTTCTGATTTATCTTTTCAGAAATAGATTTACTCTTTCACATAGCACTATCATCCGATTTTGATCAAACTGAAACTGTTTAAGAAATTTTATTCTGATCAAGACTGCAAGCCGTTCCTAAACCGAGTCCCTGAGATCAGATACGGTGAGATCCACTTTGACCAATGGCGTTTAAGTATGGGGGTTTTGTCACTTCGACAAAGTAAAAGGCCTTTTAAGGTATTTTATCAAAAGACTGTTCCGCCTGCCACATTACTCGCCAAACAGAATGATCTTGGAAACCGGACTCTCGCCTCTTCTCGTATATACAGCCGACATTCACTTGAAGTATATGCAAAAGGTTATGAGTATGCCTGATCACCAACCCCCCAAGATTTTAACATAGAACTTACTGCAGGAAAAACTACAACACTTCCAAGAGTGGGAAAACCTGGCGGAGAAGCTATTCGTACCGTTACGTTTGGACGTCACAATGGAATGGGCACTTACTTAAGATGGGAGAGAAGAATGCATAAGGGAAGCGCAACGCAGCTCGGTTCGCGCGCTAGGAAGGGAACTTAATTACGAGCTTGGTACAGAAAACTACTCTAGGATGCTTCCGCGAACGACCAAACTAAACACAGACTTATAGCGCGTGGTGAGATTTTGGCACCAATCTTTTTACCACATATCCGAGCTGGGAAAACTGTACTCTTTCTAATATGAGGGTGCGTGAGGACATAATGAACTTTCTTTTGGACTGTCCCAATATAGCAGAGACCAGGCAGTTATACTTCGGAGGAACTGCCATTGGAAGAGTGGTGATCTTGGATCTATTAAATGGAGCAATTTGGACGTGGCTCTTCTCTTATATTGCAGCAGCGTTCAAGTAAAGGAACACAATTGTTGCTGAGAATTTTAAAAAATAATAGTATTTGTTATACAAGGTGGGCCAAAAGAAGTCACCCTATTGGAAGATGCTCTTATTTCTACAAATAGCCGCCAAAGTCAGATCTGTTTTGACTTTTGTGGACTAGACAGATGTAGAATACAAGTGAACAAGCCATGGATCGATAAACTCCCCAAGATCGCGAAATAATCGTGTCTATTTTTATACTCAGTACCAAAGGTACATAGAGTATAATAAGTTTGTGCAAAAGTATGTAACAGCCAGAAGAAAGCATCTCCGACCCCATAAAGTATATATATTCTTGATCAGCATCAACAGCCAAGTCGATAAAGCCATGTCCGTCTGTGAAATTTTTCATGACCATTTTTCATACATGTGGCTGAGAGAGTACACGACAAGGAAATGCCTCATGCAGTATTTGAAATGTTTCACGGGCTGCGAACGTTGTTCTATCGTGTAACGCCCCATATTTCCCAACCCTAACCTCTCAGCAGTCAAATTGTATTTTTTTTTGGGGCTGCCAACACTTTACTGCAGCGATGTTCGTCCATAGCCCCCAGGAGCCGAGCGCAATCGGCTATTTACACGCACACGAGCCGACCGCATGCCGAAGTCGGGCATATGAGCGTAAGCAGAGCTCTCTTTGCCTTCATTCGCTGCCCAGCCATCGTTAAGGGCAGTTCAAAGCTGGGCTGTGACGCTTTGATATCGCACACCAATGCACTCTCACTTTTTGGCCTCGCCCTTCTGGAACATCGCTGCTTTACTGCACAAATGGTGGCAAATTCAAATTGTGAGTGAGTTTTGGGACACCCTTTATAATTGATTTATTTTAATCATATAGTTCAGTCATGCCCAACCGTGTGCTCTTTGTGTGCGTTTTGTTTTTGTAATTGCACCGAAGATAGGAAATGTATGGTCGTTTACATGGAGGGCGCGCGGCATACAAAACGACACACATGCAAAAATTTTGTGTGTGTGTGCATCGCGTAAAACAAAAACCGATTTTTTCCTCTTATTTGATTGGCGTTTGCGCGTGCAAGCAAACTGACCAACAACGATGTATTGGTGTTTTTCTTTGTGAGTGTTGGCGAGTGCTCTGCCGTATGCTACTTTTGGGCATGTCTGATCTAGTTGATATATCAAGTTCAGCTTACTTGAGGATGCCTGATTTGTCGGAAATATCAAAAAGTCATCGAGTACTGTGATCTTGGTGATGATCCTGTTGGGGCTTAGGGTAAAAGTTTCAGGATGGGAATGAAATATTTGTCCCGCGGTCCTCACTACTCGCGATTCGCACGAGGAAGCAAACTTGATAAAGATTTTACAATAGCTTTTCACTGTAGCATAGAAGTGTAGTGGTATCTCCTCCACACCTCGGTGCAACAAGCTAGAGCATCGACGATGAAATATGATGTACGGTTGAAATGTTTGTTCTTCAATTTGCAGATTGTGCCACCTGCCACTGGCAATGTTGACCACAATAAAAAATACACAAGTATTCAAGATGCAGGCAAAAGTTTATTCCGAAAACCAGCTTAGTTAACCAAAGAATCATTTAACAAAAATGAAATTCCAACAGCAGAAATCAACATGAAACCAGACTTGTTGTGGAGGGGGAAGTGGGGGGCTAAAAAATGTTTGCAAATGTGCAGTTTGAATGACTAAAAGTCAAATTTTTGCGACAGATACGACTATATATTTTATGCAGTGGCCCGTGGGCGGTCGGGAGGTCGGGGTTGTCGGCTGTCGGGACTGAGGTCGGCAGCAGCTTCAAGCGTACGCTTATGAGCATTTTGTGTTAAGTGGTGGGAGGAGTAGCTGGAGCAGGAGAAGAGCCATGCTGTGTGTGTGTGTGTGTGTTGGTGTGCATAATGCGGGAGAGCCATAAATTACATTTGTAGGCGTTGGCAGGTGTCGCCAGTGCTGTCTGAAATCGCGATAAATCTTCATGTGAAATAAATTTCATAGAAATTGCTTCACTGAATTTTGTTGGTTGCCTTTTGCTTGACTTCGTTTTGCAGTTGTTGTTGTTGCTGTTGTTGTCAGCGGATGTAAAGTGGGCAGCTCCTGCAGGACTCTCTCCCTTTCTCCGTCTCTAAATAGCTGCAACTATGCCACATGGCACAAGCTGTTGCATTTAAAAACTGCTGGCCAGACCAAAAAGTCAAGTTTGAAATTCCGCCGGAAGTGCGCATGGAGCCATCTCTGGGCGGGCGCGGGATACTGCAGCTGCACAGCAGTCACATAAATCATACGCACTGTCAAACAGAAGTGCTCCAATTGTGGCTTAAAACATTTGTACAACTCAAGAGACATGACCAGCTCCATTTGAGTTTCAAACGTGGCCGCTCCTACTCCAACTTGTACCCACCGCGCTCTCACATGTAGCTCATTTTTTATGATCGATCAGTCCATTAAATAATGAGCAGCGGCAGCCAACTGGTTGCCTGTTGCCTGTGGCCTGCCCTGCCATTTATCGCTCCCTGGGCTGTGCTTAGCCAGGCGACTTGGACCACGACACGGTACGGTTTGAATTCCATCGTGATTTGTAACGACATTTATTTGCTTCAGCGAAATTAGAGACAACCACGTTTTGCTGGCTCATTCAGCCTACGCATTTCTTTATTTTGTGCCATGTTGATGACTATCACATGAGTCGCAGGCAGGGCACCAGCCAGCAAGGCAGAAAGGCATTCAGTCATAGTCCCTGCCCTGACGCTGATTAGCCGGGCAATTCAGTTAGTCAGAACATATTTTTGCCCTATCATTTTTGCCAGCTCTGGGTGTGGTTTTTGAGTTCATTGTTAGCTGATCTCGGTGATGTCAGAGCTGTGGCATGAGATCCTGCAAGCCCCTGTGAGCCACTCAGACTCTAAAGCCGGTTGTAAAGGCATGGAACAATAATTCTAAGCTAATTTTAAAGCTATTTTCGGTAAATTTCTGATTGAACTAAGCTTCCCAAATTTTATTTGCAGAACATTTTTAGTACGTTTGTTTTTTATTCGCTTTCGGCCTATTTGGTATACATAGGTTCAATCCTGGACTGAAACCCTCCAAATATTTAGGGCTTATACGGTCGGTGAACAGGGATCATAATTTATCCAGCTTAAAAATTGGGTTTGAAAGATCTTTGAGAGAAAAAAATTTGTGTAAGTCAACGCACTATCTGAGAGTCGTTCACTATATGAACGAATTAAAAAGCAGCCACAGAAATCTTTTCGGTTGGTTCCGAACCTTTCGTATTTTGGGAGGAAATTGAGATAAATTCACCACCCAAACAGTTTTGATAAGCAAAATTAATTTTGGAATTTTGGAAACATTGTTTTTTTGTATAAGTTGCATCAAAAGAATTTGCATTTCAATAATAGTTAGCAAAACCAACCGATGGCTGCCATATCATCCAAAATCGACCTTCCACTGACGCCATCTACCTGTCGCAGTAGCGCCACATGGGTTGAAAAGGGTTGGCGTGGAAATATCTATTAATTTTTCGTTGTAATGCTAGATTTGAATTATTGTATTTGAATTATACTATTAGTATTAATAACTTATACTACAACTAACAGATATCAATTTATCATCATTTCAATACAAAACTAAAATAAGGGGAATTTTGGTTTGCGCATTATGTAACCCTATTTGGTGGGATGGACAATTATCTAAGACCCGATCTCTTTCCCACTAAGAAAATCAAATCTCTAAGAGTTCTATGGCACCAACGGATTTTTTGAGAGATTTACAAACCAACCGACGGCAAAATCTCTAGAGATTTCTGTGTCACCGCCCATAATGAAGTTAAAGATGATGGTGAAAGTATTTGGAGGAAATTTTCTATGTGTACGACTGGCTCCTATGTTCGTTTTGCTTTCTAGTATAAGTAACACCATGAGCACTAGACATTTAGAGTAGCGATGTCCAAAATTTGAAAAGGCAGCCACGCGTGGTTGACAAGCCAAATTCTGCCGGCGTCGCAGCGGAGACATGTATAGAGAGAGAGAATATGTGTATTCTATAAATCAGTCCCACACGACAACCGGTATCGAGAACGGATCCGTTTTCGACATTTTCTCGTAGGTTTCTCTCACAAAACTATCGAGAATGTGTTCCGTTCTCGGTCCGAAAAAGTATTACCTGTCGCTCAGTTTGTGGCAGCAAAACATAAGTTCTCGATATCCGTTTTCGGATCCGTTCTCGACACTTTCTCGATAGCGAAAACGGATCGAAAACTAATCCGTTTCCAATACGTTTTCGCTATCGAGAAAGTGTCGAGAACGGATCCGAAAACGTGTTGCAAACGTTTAGTTTCGCGAAAGTTGAAAAAAAGTTGCTGCTGCTCCCCACACACCCCCCCAAAACCAAGCCGCCCCACCACCCCTCCCCTTCCCCTCATACTTTTGCTGTGATAATTTTTTAAATACAATTTTTTTTATTATTATTTCTTTTTTTACTTACCCTTACTGGGACTCGAACTCAGGACCTCGGCACTCTAACACGAACGACGGACATCTTAACGCTCACCGATACAGAATATTCTGATCTCCCAGTACGTGACAGGTGGTTCAAAATCACAGTACCAAGAATGCAATCAAGACCGGTCTGGTTGGGGACTCGACAAAGACATTTACCAGTGCAGCACGCTGAGGTCGTGGGCTTCGAGTCCCCCTTATTGGGGCAAGGCATTGAAATTAAAATTATTTTGATTTTTTTTTTTTTTTGTTTTTTAGTTTTGTTGTTTTTAAAATTTTCTATATTTTTCCGATATTTTTTACAATGCTCTGAAGTCTCAAATAGGTTTTTTCGCAGCTGAGTTTCTGTGCATTTTTTTTTCATTTGTTTCTCTTCTTTGCTGCTGTCACATATAGAGAAAAAATAGCTAATGTCCGTTTGAAACCCGCATCTCTTAAGAAAAACGGATTTCGATTATAAGAGAAACTATCGTAATTCTCGTATGTCCGGATACATACGAGAAATTGTCGGGTGGGGTGGGGTTGTGTCCAAACTCACACAATGAAAGCGTTTGCTTGTGTGCGAAGCAAAGGCAAGGTGACGTTTTACTGCTTTACACTGAAAAAATAAAATGCGTGCGATTTAAACATAACACAAACTAAATTTTAGTTGGTTTGAATCGCCCCTTTATTTTGCCACGTAAGCCTTCCACAAGCAAATATGACACATTCTCACAATCAACCTCTTCCACAGAAAAAAACGACATAAATAGGTCCACTCGCCACGAGTGATTACAGTGTTGTAAAAGAAAATACTAGTTATTTGATTAGTCACAGTTATCGATGTCCAAAAAAGTCAACCCTTTTAAAATTTATTTGAAATGATAATTGAAGGAAGGGCTAGCTTCATAATATTTTCTTAATATTAATAAATTTGATTTCAAATGGCTCCAAACGTAAGTCGTGTCTTGAAGGACTCCATAAAGTCATGCTCAGGATCTGTGGGAGAAGAATTTTGTCGCGGGACACCAATTTATTAGGAAGGATGGTGCCAATTAATTGAATGGAAAGACGTTCGCAAAAAATTAGACATTTAAAGCGCAATACAAGTAAATACGAGATAAGTAGGCATTTTATACAGGTTTGAACTAAAAACGCAAGGGCTCAGACGCGCTCTATCAAAATGAGAGCCGTAAAGCAGCGCAGCCATCATCCTCTTTCTCAAACAGTGTGTTGAGGTAAAGGACTCGTGTGGCTTACTGGCCTCATGGAATTTAGTTGCCTGTAGAAACGCAAACTGGACCAGGCCGAGAGACACCGTTTGTAAAGGCATGGTGGCGCCACAACAGAGTAGATGGAGGTACTTGACCGACAAGCAACGCTCGCTTGAGATTAAGGAGCGCAGGGAAGCCACGATCGAACTTTATTCTAATATGTTCAAACTATAAAAGAAAAGGTTAAGAAAAGCATAGAGCTAGTATATTGTTTTATTTTATTTGAGTCTTTAGGAATTTTTTCTTTAATTTTATTTGGCACACACAAATAAAGCTTTTTGTTTGTAGGTTGTCTGACACCAAGACAGTTTCCAGAGATACTTAAGCGGTTGTATATTCCAGTTTCCAAAGCATATCTGTATGCATTTTATAATTCACAATCCTTCTTTGACGCCATTGTGAACCAAACAAATAATTTTTTAATATTTCCTCAAGAGCTGAAACTATTAAGAAACCATTTAAAAAAAACAAACTAATAAACTGACAAAGCAGTCGCCTACTTTTTGTAGAATTATCGAAATTTTTAGGCTGATAGTCCTAAAATTTGTTTTTTGGCATAAATTAAAAAGTCATTTTTTTTGCAAGCAACTTCCTATTACACTCCAACTGGCATAAAAACCACAATTTGGCAAAAAACTAAAAATGCAAAATAGTTCATTAAAGTATCGTCTTTCCGTTGGTCTAATTGGTTGGTCTTTATGCTAAACCAAATTTCGTGAGTCGTAAAGGGAGCTAAAAAAAATTTAACACTCCACATTTTAGTTCAATCGCTTTGAGTCCCTCTTCTGTTCTAGAAAATTTTTTTTCAAATATTTTTTTTTTGTTTTATTTTTTAGCTTAGATATTCAAGAATATTATCCCAAAAGGGATAAATGCTAGGATTATGCTAGTGTGATATTGGGTTTTAACAGTACTTGGCAGTGTCCATTTGGGCTTACCGATAATGTATAAGTGTTTTAATGTAGGTATTTAGTGAGAAAGTGTGAGAATTTGGTGTAAATGGTGTCCTGCTAGAGTCGCCGTGAGTTCAGGTCCTTGGGTAAGACTCTCTTTAACCTTCTTCGTTGACGTACACCTTGGATTCTCCGTCTTCTTAACAAGTTTTTAGCCAGTTTGTTGGGGTGGTGAGATAGCTTGTCAAGGTAAATGGCGGCCTGTTTTTTAATAACATCTCCAACCATGGGAACTCCAAGGTCCTTTTCAATATCTCTGGTTCTCAGGTACCATTCAGCTCCCGTAATGCGTCTAAGGATTTTCGCCTGGACCACTCTAATCTAAGAAATAGTACGAGTCAGATTGATAGAACTGATAAGTATAATCTCAAACTAGATCAATTTGATAGCAATTTGTTAAAAGCTCCACAATAACTATCTAATGAAAGAACCGTCTTAAGCTCTCTTGAAAACTTTTAACTTTCTCACTTAGAACCATCTGCCTTAAAACTCTAGCATTGCTCCAAAAATGTTTTTTCTTTTATAACTTTTTAATTTCAAATTGCGCTTAGCATGTTTCATCTTATAATGAAGGGAATGAGCAGGTCTTTTAAACAACACACTATCTTTTAATGGAGTTGAAGTTATTTGCATGATGTCGACCCTGCAAAACTCGCTAAGTACCCAAAAAAAAAGAATAGTTGTTGTTGATCCAAAGGATGATTTTAGTACCTTTTTTGACAGAATATTTATTTATATTCCCTTTAGCATGTTAAGATATCCATTTAATGTGAAATTGATCCTCGATTTTTATCCAAAGGAGCTGAAAATCATCAAAAGGATATGAAAAAAGGATGTTAAAATACCAAAAGAGGAAATTTATAAATATAAATTAATCTTAATGGAACTAGTTTTTTTTTTGTGTAGGTTTCTTGAATCTAAAACCCGAGCGAAGCCGTTAAGTTTATTTAGTTTATGTTTTGTATTAAATGAAGCAGCGATCCAAAACTTAACAATTACATAGACGGTCGAGATTGTAGGGGCAATATTAAAGTTCTTTAAGAAAATGTTCTGTTCCGGATCAAGATCGAGTAACCCAAAAAGTATATACCGAACCGGTTCAAAGGGGCTCGATTCTGCAACAAATTTCAGCCTTGAAGCAAACAATTGGCCAAGTTCCCAGGCTTAGTTATGGACATTTTCAAATCATTTCCTGCCTCATATCTTGGCCATCAGCGCACTTGCTGTTGTCATCATTTCCCCTGCCCACCTCCAACCCTACACCGCAACATAAAGCAAACCGAAGCCAAACTGGCCCTGGCAAACGACTCAATAAGATGAAATATATGGCGAGCAATAAAAATCGGTTATAATGCTTTGGGAAAACTGCTGCTGCTGGTGCTTCTTGGCCTGCCTCGTTGGTTGCTTGGCGGGCTACTGCGACAAAACTGGCCAAGTGACCAGAGAGCGCGGTTGCCGACAAAGCAAACACAAAGCAGGCGCCGGTTCCAGCGAGCAACCAAGTTGGTCAGGTAACCTGACCATCATTAAGAATGCCATTTGTACCAATAAATTCGAATGGATTCGCATTGAGCGGAGCGGGCGATCGATATGGCTATTAAATTTAACAATTAGAATTTATCAATGAGCGGCCGACTTAATTATGGTCATTTTCGTGGCAAGCGGGAAGTCATAAGTTGAGAGTTTAAGACAAAAGCCCAACATGTTGCAGCCGGCGACAAATTAGGCGCAGCAGCGGCAGCGGCAACGGCAACATTCCCAGTTGCAACATGGCAATTTCCGAAATTACATCGTGATCCGAGACTGCAAATTTCCAAAGTGCAACAAAGTTCAGAGCAATTTTGCAGCAACAAAACGGCAACAAGCGCCCGCCAACAACAGCAACGAATTCCTTTCGAGATCTCTGTGCGCCTGCGCAGCAAATTCAAATTGCTTCGTGTGCAAGAAAATTAGTCTTGCCTGGCTGGCTTCCCGATCCCGATCCCAAAGGCGCAGCCAATAAGAGAGGCAAAAAGTAGAGACACAACGAAGAGGGAAACAACAACTTATATATATAATAATAAGAGCAAACTTGGCGGCATCCTCAGCGCAGCGTAAAACTAATCAAGGGCCAAAGCTAAATCCAATCCGATTGAGGCTGAAAACAGCAGGCGCTCTGTCTGTGGCCCAGACCAAATGCCTGCGGTGACCGCGCAGATAAGCGAGGTGGAGCAGGAGCAGCAGCAGCAGCAGCCATGGCTGTCTGCCCGCAGCTCTGGGTATCAATGAGTTTGGGGTTTGGTCCGGCCATGTTGGTCAGTTCTTAGCCACGGCAACTGTTGATGTTTTTAGGCGGTCGCACGTCGTCAGCGACGGCAGCAGCAGCAGCAGCAGCGACTGGAGCAGCGTTCACTACTTGCGATTCGTGAAGTAATTACTATAATTACCTTCAAGGTAGATTTTCCAAAACGATGCGAGTGGCGGGCACCCCAAGACCCCGAGACCATTGGCAGAGCCAAAGTTGTTTGGCTGGCCAGCCCCTGTCCTGCCCCCTGCCCCTGCCCCTGCCTCTGTAATAATTTTGTTGCTGCTGCCAGCCAGTTGCTTTGCTCGTTCGCCCGTTCCTTGGTTTGTTGTTATTATTATATGATACACCACTGCAATGCAATGGCCGTTTCGTCTTCGCCTCCGCACTCCCTCACCTCCCCCCACCCTGCTTGCCCCCGTTGCATTCTGCTTGTTGGCTGCCAATTTCTTATGTTGTTACAGTTTGTTCTGCTCGTTTTTTGTGGCTGTTATTGCCCCCACTTAGCTTTTTCCCCAGTTTAATCGGAAATTAAAGCTAAAGGGGCTGCCTGCCATGACTTTAATTTTCGTTGCAGTTGTGTTTTCGTTTTATTTTTATATTTCTCTGTACTTGTCGTTCATCTAATACCTGGGAACATCTTTGGAACGTAATTGTGGTGGTCATAAATCATAAATTTCGCTAGGGTTTACTCTTGTTACATTTCACTGTAATTTTGTATGGTAAAAAAAAAACTAAACGAATCGTTTTCACAGACAGCAAATTAGCTGACTGAGCTGTTACTTGGGGGGGAAGGCAGGCTGCAAGTGTTTAACCGATTCCCAGACACCTGAAGCCTAACACTAAGCTCAGCTAATTGTACAGTCTGCCCCATTCCCATTGTATAACCAATCCACAAGCTCATTTCAATTAATATTGCACAGAGACAACGCAGTAACTACATATCCCCAAAAATGTTTTGTTTTCGAAAGCAGACCTAAAATGAGCATTTTTTCTGTGATTTGGAAATATCAAAATTAGTGAACTTCTGAGATCTTTTGTTCTTCAATTTCAACTGTTTAAGTGAGGAAATCTAAATTTGTTCTTAGTGTAGTTTTCTTTCAAAACGAGGTCTTTTGCGTTTCGAAGATACGTTGCCATGGGGCTAATAGCCTTTTCACACTGACCGCAGCTTCGAAAAAACTTTCAAAGTCGTGGATCTGCCCCTGCTGCTTTTCAGACCGGGAAAGACCCACATTTGACCGTCAGGCGGCTCTGGTGGCTCAGTGTGTGCACTTCGAGAAAGTGTCCCAAGTGCTTGATGGTTCCTGATCCAAAAAATTTTTTGGCCCATGTGGAAGAATGCTAGATTACAAAATAACTTAATTTTAGCAAAACTCATTTATAAGGCTCAGCAATTCAAGCATCTCGACTCCTTTTTAAGCCAACTTAAGCTTTTCTTGGAGGACAATAGATCGTTCCAGGACCAGTTCTTGAAATTAATAAAAGACATGATTAAGCCATTGAGCTTAATAATTTAGCTGTGACTTTTTTTTATAATTTCCGCGGTTCTTTTGCGTTCTCCGATAATCAGGCTTAAGTTGGGCTGTTCCCTCTTGATAAGAATAGGCATTTCGGAAAATCCTTCATGTGCTTCTACTTCACATGCAATTATAAAGTTTAGTACGACGCATGCGCAAGTCCTTTCCCAATGGTTCTGAGCCTTGCTTCAAGGTGTCCAAATGCGTATTCGACAACTCGCCTACATTTAGGAGCTGGTAGTTGAATTGCTTCTCCAGTTGCTGGGCCGTCGGAAAAATCAAAATACACCGCCTCGAATTAGTGACCTGCTTAGAAAGACCTGGAAGTCTTTAAACCACCGAAAATGTATATGTAATGTCTTGAACTTACCATGGTCCACACAGATCTACCTCCAAGTAGAGATTGCATTTCCATTAATGCAAGTTGGCAACCAAACTCAGTGGCTCGCATGTGTTCACTTGTGCTTCCCACAAGTCATTCATAGATGTCGTTCTCTACCTGTGCTTGAATCTTAGCTGTCTGTCCGTCCGTCTGTCCGTATGAACTAACAGATCTCAGAGATGGTAAGAGATAGAGGTTTGACATGTATGGGACAAAAACTTCTTATACTTGCAGGCATATAAAGTTTATTTTCAATTTTGCCACGACCCCTCCAGCCCCTGCAAATAGATAGAAGGTTCGTTCCCTCTGTACATATTTAGTAATCAAGATTATTTATCGATCCTCCAAGTTATAAGGAAAACAAACAATTATGGGCAGCACCGGACGCAACGGTGATGGGCAGAGTGTGTTATAGTCGGGCTTGACCGACTTTCTTTCGTGTTTTTATATGGAGTTGAAACCCAGCTAAATCGATTTAGCTTATCTGAGTACTATGCTTTAAAGCAGAGGCAGGCAAGAAATACATTCACATTTTTGCATTGGTGTGTGTGAGAGCAGCGCAAAAATTTCTCTCTTTTCCAGTAGCAACGATTGCGTCGCGAACACGTAACGCAGCGGAGCTTTAACAGTTTATACCGTGTGTGTGGAAGCAGCGCTGCTTTGAGATTTTTCGTATGCACGCCAGATATCAAGCTGCCGGCCCCTGCTTTAAAGTCTAAGCTATCTATCGATAAACAGCTGATCGTCATTCGATAACATTTGTAAAAGCCACATCAAGATAATCATGTAAACTTAAGTTGATTCATTTTCGGCATATTTTGCTGTTTTACTTCAGATATGAAAGAATGCTTTTGGTTCATTATATAGTTTATCGATGTCGAGTTAGAAATCAACCAGCGCATAAGCGCAATTTTCTAGATGTAAACAATTAGTTTTTGTTATACAATTCGGACGGCGATTTTATAGTCACTTTTTTTAAGATACTTCTGCAGTTTAAACAAATCATTCATCAACGTTCTAGATTTTTCCATTGGGTTTTTAAAGAGCACTATTATTGGCAATGCATTTTTGATTGCGAGCTATGTTGCTTTGGTTTTTGGAGTAATTGCGCTCGGGGCTGCAAGCCGCTTCGGAGTAGAACTGCTCCCGAGTGGAAGGCTCCGTGACTTTTCGGAAGTTCGAACCGAACCTGAACCTAAGCCTGAACTGGAACCAACAAGAAATTGGTCCTATAAATGTTTCATGGTTCTATGTCGCCATTTTCGTAAACGAAAAGCTAACAAGATACTTACGTTTGAAAATTCTTACTATTTAGAAAGAAAAACTTTCTCATATTTCAAATTCGATACTAATTCATTCTTATTTATTTTTGGATTCAACCAAACAATTTATTTTTGACCTTGCTGAGTCGGATCATCGTCAAAAGAACTTATGAATAAAAGCATTAATGATTTTTTTACCAAGTTCATCTTCTAATGAAAAAGAGCTAGAATATCTTTATAAAGTGAACAATATTTAATCGGTGAATGACTTCATTGCTTTTTTTGTGGAGTTGCCTGGCAAAGAACTAAAAAAATGTTGCATTTGCTGTATTGGCTGATCCTGCAATACCTAGGACTCGCAATTGTTTTGAACTACGGGTTTTTGGTCATAAAATGAAAACGAATGAATATTTTTTAAAACTTTTTTCTTTTCTTTTTATTCGGCTACTACAAATCGTAGAACAACTTATTCGAAATGGCCGCCTTGTGCCTTCCAGCAACGCCGAAGTATCTCTGGCCAATCACCTTATGCATTTGGGTGTCGAGTGGAGCAAACCATAGCCTCGAGAACGGACCATAGGTTATAGTCCAATGAATTCAGGTCTGGGCTACCAGCAGGCCGTAGAAATGAAGTTCGATACATGGTTTTTTTTAGTCATTTTTGGTCTTTTTTGCCTTGTGAGCTGAAGTGGAATCCTGTTGAAAGGATCACGGCTTGTTTGCAAATATTGTCGTGTTAAGAGGCTTCACAAGCTTTTCCTTAACGTCCGATTTATATACTTTTGACTCCTTTTTCACAAAAATGGAGCTTGGTGACCACATCATAGGCGACTCCCCATCAAACCGGATGGTGACCTCTCTGAACTCTCGGAATGAGTTCGGACGCTTGTTTTGATGTCACAGCATTTACTTCATCGTTCTGCTTGTTGAACGATTCCTCTAACAGAATTCGTCTGTGGGCATAGCTCGCGCACTGGCGACGCAATGCTTTCTATTTTGTTTCAATGCTGTTGTGAGCAAGTGGCTGGTGTGTCACGTTAATGTACAAATACAAGAGCAAAATCGTAGTTTATCTGAATCAAAGAAAAACTAAATTATTCCTGAGCCCTGGTTCGAAAATGAACCTACGTTATTCAAACGAACCCGAAAAGATTCGCAGGTTCGACCAATCTCCAAGTACAATTTGGAAGTACAATTTTAAGGATTCTAACCTGTCAAAGTACATGGTTCTTGGCCAACAGTCCGCAAAGAATGTTTGTCAAGAGAAGATACACTGATTGTCTGACGTTAAATTACTTGCTGAAAATAACTTGACCATTTAGTTGGCACAATGTTATGACGCTTTCCGACTTGGTTCCCCTCCATTCCTCCTCTTTGTGGGCTTAGATGATTTCCTAGAAACATACATTTTGAATAGGACCCAAACCCCCCTCTGTTTTCGAGTTTTGGGCCATCAGTAAGGATTTTTATACAGTTTGTGTGCCCTGGCGTACGCTGAGAAGGGACAATCTCTGAAGAGGCTAAAGTCGTGGAAGTAGGAAGAGATTCTTGTAGGAGGGTGTTTCGCCGAAGACTCTTACCGAAACTCGTTCTTGCGCCATTGTTTAGAATCTCCCATTTAAAGAGCAGAATGAGTCGCTCTACTTAAAGACCCATCTGCTCAATGAGATGGATGTTCGAATAGCATCTAGAGCATCAGCGAGCGCATCAGTGATGCAGTGATAGTCTAAACAACCGATCTGGAGCCTTGTGTCGAAATATAAATATCCCATATAGAGGCTTGACTTTTAATACAAAATTTTGTATCTTTTAAGCCCAACATCTTTAACTCTTGTCAAAAATATTGCTTATGCTCATATGCAAATTTTTGTGATGCCAAACAAAATATTCAATAACCTCAGCCACAAATGGAAGCTCTCTCCTTCCACACATTTCTTTTGGCACTCGCAAAAATTTCAATTTCTCTATCTGCCAGGCAATCACTTCAAACTCTCCTCCACCACTGCCCACCCACTCGTATGAAGAGTATTCGCCCATCTCTTTTTTGTACATTCCCACACCACCAACAACTTTCATATACAATTTTTGTTTATTTTAGCAACTGATTTATGCATGAGATAAAGCAAACTTTGTAGACGTTCTCAGGCAACAACAATTTCCATTTCCACCAGGCACAGAAAGAAAAAATTATATTACAGCTTAGAAAATATGCATAATATTTGATAATGCTTTCAGCGACATGTCCTTGCTGCTGGTGTCGAGGACGCTCCGGCACGTTCACGCAGAACGGGAGAGGAAGCCAAAAGGCAGCAGTTTGAGTGGCCAGATCTTATCGGAGGCGCCATGTGAGCATAAATTTCGTGACGCCGCAACAAAAACAAACCAAATTCCAAAAGGTCGCTGGGCAAAGTACATATGTTGACTGCCTTCTCGACGACTTCAAAGGATTGGCAGAATGTGCAAGCGAAACTCAATTGCGGATTGAAATAACCGCCTTGCCAATTGGCACTGTCAGGGGGCGTGGCACGTGGCCAGTCCGCTGCAAGCAATTACAAGACGATACCACAATTATTTCTAAGCCCCGGCCTCGAGTTGGCCGTCATTGTTATTATGGCCGTGAATAACTGGAAGCTGGAAAGTTTGTGCGGGGCCCAGGCAATTAATACCAAAAATTACACACTTCCACGATGCGGCCGCCTTGGGCCACGATTTGAAGTGCCTGCCGGTTACTTGCTTGTTTAATCGCTGATTTCCTGCCCAGGCCAGGACCAAGTTCTCCAAGTTGTGGCTGCCCGTTTCCGTTTGCACTTGACTGATTTCGCCGGGCACTTGGGCTGCTTTTGTTTCTGCTCGGCCCAAAAACAAGCTCATAAATAAATGAACTACACAAATAAATTCCATGGCCAGGACTGGGTTCATAATCAAGCGGCGTTGTCTTTATCGCCGCTAAGTATCTTGGCCAGATAGCCAAGAAAGTTTTCGTCTGTGGATGGATGGATGGATGCCTTTTGGCTGCCTTTTGTTTTGCCCGAATCCGAATCCGAACCAGTGAAGCGTCAAGGTGTACCAATTTGCAGTGCATGCTTCACTGCGTCTAATAAGTTTACCAACCGCAAAGGAAACAAAAGAGTGCCATGTAGAGAAGTTCTTTTTATTTTCAGCTTGTCAAATGAATAAATTGTGTGGAGTGGCGAGGGAAGCGGAGGGTAGACGGTGCTTTTGATTTCCAACTTGTCGCCTGATTGTCACACGTAAACAAAGCTTCAAATTTGGCGTACAAACCCAGTAAGAGGTCAGACCGGAGAACTGTGAGTGAGGAGGGGCAGGGGCAATCCGTGTACATCTCACCCCGTCGAATTGCCGTTGGCTGGCCGTGCGCAGCAGCGTGCGAATGATTAATGGACGGTTAGACAAATGGAAATTGTATGAATTACATTAAAGTGTAGTTAGTTCGAATTTGGCAACTCAGTTCGGGGAGAGAACTTTCAAAATGTTCCTTGTTTTTTTTTCTTTCTTTATTTAAAATGTAAAAGTTTTTGTGGCAGTTGTAATGGTCGGTGGTTGCTCTTTGAGTGAAGAGTGGATAGTTTACTGATTAGGGGAGAGCAGCATTGAGATATGCATGACTTGAAATTGCACAAAGTGTCCAATTCGAAATATACATTTTGGCCTTTATATTTTCTAAAGAGAGAGTTTAACCACTTTTCTTGTCTGACTCTCCATTACATTTGAAGCTATTGAATGCTGCCGATCCCCAACTCATTATGCCATCATAAATCTCGACACTGCGCTTTTAAAGATATCCAAGAATTTAGTTTTGACCTTAACCATTTGTACGATTGAAGTGAACTTTTGATACTGCGTTCCCAATAACCCTGTCTGTGTTTCATGAATTTTGTAGATTTCTATCTTGCTTTATTTAGGGGTGTTCTCGTTTTCGATTCCGATCAAATCATGCGGAATCGGAATTTTTAAATGTTTCTGCTTTCAAAAACCGACTATGGAGACCAAGCTCTCAATGGCACACAAATTTGTCTCAGCTTTTAATTAATGGCTCTGGACTCCGTCAATGAAGGTTAATCCAATGGATCGCCACCCGTGCTACCTGTCAGGAAGCGCTGTGCAGATGGCTTTTTTTGAACCGGCTGCTGTCACTTGAAATAAAAAATGTTTCAATATATAGCGGCATGACTTACCGCTTTTGTCAAGCTTCCCACTGATCCACATCCAGGCCGCTTTGACTGCGTTGGAATCTGAGTGTCTCTTGCCTGCCAAGTCCCACAACTGGCTTTTATCTTTCAATGCGTTTATTAAATTAAGTTTACACCTTGAAAATTTGATCGTGCTTCGTAGATTTTTTTTGGTGCGCTCATTTTGACTATGTTTGTGCTTCTTACTTACAATTCCGTGAGAAATATCGATTCGATTCGTTCTCTCATAATTTCACGCGAAATGAGGCTTTGACAGCCCTTTACTAGCTACGTAATTGGTAACAGAACATAGTGGCAATACGTAGTCTTATTCCGTGTCGAGTGGAAAATAGTTACGGAATCGAGACACGTAAAATTTACACAGCAGGTTGTTTTATATGGAGTTTTTCATTTCGCGGCCATTTCGCGTCGAGTGGACACCGCGCTTTAAGCTCTATTTGAAACGTTTCCACATTTGAACATTTGAAAAAACTGGGTGAGGTAATGCTTTTAGAAGTATCTTGTATCAGAATCATACCGGGTTTCTAAAAAAGTTAGATTTTGTCCAACTGTGTAATTGGGTTGGTCAGAAACTCATGTCGTGCAAAAGTTTGTAACAGGCAGAGAAAGCACCTCCGACACAATTAAGTACATATATATATTGTAACGAACCTCGGCTCCGAGGGCTAACTAGGCCTAGTGACCGCTGTCGATTCTCATGCACCGATCCATGTATCGAACCTCAACAGCTGCAACTTAATCTTAAGTTCCATCACTGGCGAAAACTCTGGTAATTTTCCGTTCACCGCATGGCAAGAGCAACTAACTTTCTTCTGGCTAATGGATGTCTTCATAAACTCTGGATTCCTAACTACTGGACCACCTTGCCTTCTTATTTGCCGGGCTTGGAGAGTTGGCCGATTGTTCCTGCACTCTCCTTTTGCACGGCTTGCCTGGAGTCCGGCGGCGGGTTAGTCTATTTTCACCCCTTCACCTAATAACGAGAGCGTACGTTAAAGTCGGTCCTGCCCGACTTCGATATACCCGTTACTCAGGGCAATTAGTGCTTAATAGCCTGTTAATTAACAGAGCATTAACATCAATGTAACCATTTCAACATTATGTGAGGAAAAACGCATGTAGCGCCAAAAAGTATGCAACGTTTTTATAACCTTTATAGCTCTGCCATTTATTATCCGATCTTTATGAAACTTTTTAGAGATTGACGATATTGGGCACACACACTACACTGCAGAATATGAGCTTGAAATCTTCAAAATTGTAGGAGCTATTCAACATTTTTTATTGTGGGGCGGGAAGGGGAGTGGCCAAAATTTGAAATTAACTTGATCTGCGTAGAAACAATAGGAGTCTACATACAAAATTTGGTGGCTCTAGCTCTTCTAGTCTCCGAGATCTAGGTGTTCATACAGACAGACGGACATGGCTATATCGACTCGGCTGTTGATGCTGATCAAGAATGTATATACTTTATGGGGTCGGACATGCTTCCTTCTGCACAACTTCAGTATACCCTTTTTACTCTACGATGGTTCGTTAATCGAAGCAAAAGAGAAAGAAGTCAACTGGATTGACCCAATCTCACTACAATATTCCTGATCAGTATCAACTGCAGAGTCGTTTTAGCCATGTCCGTCTGTCCGTATGAACAAACAGATCTCAGAGATGGTAAGAGATAGAGGTTCAAGTGGTAAAGATGGGATGAACGATAGTCGGGTTGTAAGGAAAACAAACAATTAAGCTGGTCTGCCCCTGCAGAAACGGTCATGGGCAGCACTTCACACACCTTAACACAAACTTTGGGATGTACAGATTATACTTTGGTCGGGCTTGACCGTCTTTTTTACATGTTTATATCATGTACAATATTACCATCAATTCATTATCTATTGGGCGTTTTTTTCGATCACCTTTGAAAAACTTTTGTATAGTTGCATAATTTCACGCTCATTGAAGTTCTCGTCGTTACCGTCAAATAACTGAACAAAGTTCTTTTTGACGGTCTCATCAAAATCGAATGTTATACCATTTACAGAACTTTGAAGAAATCGAAGCAAATGAAATTTAGCACAAATCAATCAGTCAGAGTCTATTTGGTATGGTCGGAAATGCAATAGCGTGGGTCACATGTATAACTGCACGGCTAATCAAAAGAACGCTGACTCTACAGAAATCACCCACAGTGATACAGAAGCGGTCACTTGCTTAAGAACGCAGGGCCACCAAAACTTTGTTCTCTGACAACAATGCAAGATTCCTGTTAACAATCCTAGACCTAAGTTAATTGAGTCACAACGGAAGTTAAGGTATTAACTGTTACTTTAGCTGTATATCCACTTGTCGAGATCTCTTATGAGATGGATGAAAAATACCTCAGTTAACTGTGAGTTTGCTGTCAAAAAACTCATTTTTGAAGTCAGTTTGTTAACTTCTCATGCCCTTTTTTATGTACTTTAGGGCCTCTCAGATTGACTATTGCACTTGTCTGATATCTAAAATGGGAAACTATTATGAGATATCAGACAAGTGAAAGTACAGCTTTTGACACGTCACTTGATTTCAAATTCTAGCAAGAATTATTTTATACGCGAATATTGTCAACCTGAGTCGTTGAACAAATTTGGTATCATTCAGTTCATTCAAATAATTGGGCCTGTGGTTAAGTTTGTCACTTGGTTCTCGCCGAATACAGCATGAGACACTCAAATTTTGGTATCCCGTCAGTCAGTTTGACTAACCGTACATTGAGAAATCGGGTCTAATTAAGCCGTTGCTTTATCGGCCAAGATAACGGCAGGGCTTAATTGAAAATTTCTGATTAAAAGTTGGCCATGAAAACGAAAACTGCTAACAGCAACAAATGAAATAGTTTAGTGAACACGCAAGTACATTATGTTTCTTCTTGGTGGATAATCGCAAGCTATATGATGATCGCAAGATGAAAATATTGAAAAAGACAAGCAATTCGATACGAATAATGAGCAAGGAGTTCAAAAAGAAAACCCAGAATTTACAGGATATGGCAAGCAGGGCTGCAAACCCCCTAAAAATCGCAAAGGGTTTAATCCGGCGTTCGGGTTTGAAACAAACTTAACCATTTTATTCACATGTGGAGGTATTATTCATTCCAGTGAAGATTCATAAATTCTGTCTCTTTCGCTGGATAAATCCAACTAAGAGCTTATAGCATGAAGAAAAACTCCGGAGTCTCTAACAACAGAGCGGTTAGACTCTGATATTGATATTCATATTGGCCCTTTTTGGTCATGCCAATTTTAGGCTGATAGTTCCATAGATAACTTTTGAATTCAAATATCAAGTCACGGTCGCCAACTTTTAAATGCTGGCTTATCGACTCTAAGCCTTTAAAGTTTTATTTTACTAAGTTTTCTTACTTGATCAAAGAAGCCTGCTAGGATTAAAAGACAATACACAACACGAAACCACAGAGTCGTTACCAACACTGCCTTTCATCAATGTAGATTAAGAATGAATGAATGATCAGTCTTTTAGAAAAATCCAACTTAAGGGCACAAATTCTGCTCCTACCCATTGGTTCACTTAGTTGAATCCCCTAATCCAAGCACAATGCCTTCGCCCCATTTTGCGCTTGAAACTGATTGCTAAGCTGGATTCTCCTGCACATCCAATACTTTTGATTACAAAGCACTCGTTGGCTGTCTCTAATGATGCCTCCCACACAAATTAAGCTAATGCGATGGACCCTGGGCCCAGGCTGCACTTGTGCCACTGTCAGGCGAATGGAAAATGCCACAGAGCCTACGAGAGCGGTGGGGGAGGCGCCTAGACCAAGCCAAAGGAGCGTCGCACTACCAGACTACTAAGGCTACTCTGTCTGTCCTGTCAGGGTCTCTGATGGCGAGTGCAGCTAACGCGTCGTTCATTTCGTGTCGTTTGGCTCTTGTCGTTGTCGTTTGTCCCTTCATTTTGACACGATAACGCGCACGGGCCAGCCGCTCCCTTCGTCCTTCCTACCGCAGCGCCACCAGCAACGCCGGCCGGAACGGAACAGAGCCCAACCAAACCATCTTTGGCAATGCGCTGGCGCTCGACATCTCATAAAGTACATGACAGGACATTAGAAAACACCAGAACACCAGAGTACCAGACGAGGCCAAAGTGAAACTAGCAATGATGACGACGACGACGACTACACCGACGCCTCCACATGCACACACACTCGGTTGGGGGAGGGAGGCGTGGCCCATGCAAATTTCACTGTGCTGCCTGCTCCACCAAAAACAACGTTTGTCGTAAACATGAAATGGGTTTATATCGTTGCTAAAATTATTTGACATTTCTTGGACTTTGTGCATTTTTACGAGCGGCAGCGCATGTCGCGTACATTTGACTGTTGGCTGAGGCCTCGGCAGTGCTGCAACCCACGTCAGATGGAGCAGATGAATACCCTATAATTCCTGACACTCGCACCACAGAAAAAGAAATGTGGTTTTCCTACGCAAGAGCAGTCCCCATTCGGGTCAACTCCTGATGCGCAGCCTTTGGCCCTGTTTCTTGTGTGTTTGCTCAGTTGACTTATTGTTGGGTAGCCTGGCGTTTGCTGTGACATGGACGTGGATGTGAACATGGACATGGGACATGGCTGGAGAGCATGTGGGCGTAATTTCTCCTGGCTCGAGTTGCTGCTGACGGCAGACGTTGACAAGAAAACGCCATTTTCTGATTGAATGTCACACAAAAGGCAACCGAAATGAGAGAGGGGAGACTGGGCAATTTCATCGTCTTTGGCCTGGGGGTTGCCATTGGGGAGAAGTTGGCATTGCATTTGGCTTATCAACATGCACACGAAAATGGCCAAAAGGGCATGACCAAAGCAACCAATCGCAAAACACAGCTGCATCAGCACTGCAAGAGGGCAAATACGCCAACGCGTCGTAGCCATGGCCAGCAACAACAACAACAACAACAAGACCCACACTTGGGACATGCGCGGGCGCCCAATCTTGCATGCAAATGGGTTGGCGCCCGGGGGGAGGGGCAAGCGGCGGAGGTGGTGCAAAATGTTTGCGTGGCACGCAACATGCAAACATTTTTGAGTTAAGTTCGGCTGCGAGCTGAATTGGGGCCGCTCCTAAGTGCAGCACACTACGCACTTTTGACTTTTTGATAGTGTTAAATGCCACACACGCAGCTTGCAGCTAGCAACAACAATGCGGCGCATGTCAAACGGCAATGCAACAACAAGGCGCAATTTCTTTTTAGGCATGTCGCGTCGGCGTCGGCCCCGGCGTCACCGCAACCAGATGCAGATATGACTGCAGAGTTATTACGAGCAACAAGGCAGCAACATTCCACCAAGGATAGCAGCCGGAGCTGGGTTCATTCGAGCACATGTATGGGGGAGGGGGTGGGTCATATGCATGTCTAGCTTCGATAGACTTTGGCGCCCGGGTGTGGGCGGAGTGAAATACAGTCCTAAGAACACACTAGGTACGATTATGCTCGATGGAGGGCGATGATTTGTTTATGCTTTCATACACGAGTACTTGGAAAGAATATTTGTGGAATTGTTATTATGAAATTAAAAGCTTTCGAATGTTGTTGGAGTTGCCAACTGAGCCCTACTGGCTCTCTAATTCTTGGAATTTCTTTATTGCTTACTTATCAAGTGGAGTTGTTAATTACATTTAACCATGTCTCGTCTCTCTGTTCAAAATGCTAAGTTAGACCACCCAAAAGAGGCTCATATGCAAAAACGCTCCACCAATCGACACCAAGCAGAAGTCTACCTCAAATATTGGGGAGGACTTCAATCCGGAACACTTTCCGGAATCGTATATTAAAAATATCCAGTTAAGGGCCGTTTTCACATGTTCCTTTTTTTCCAAGCAGTCGGCCATAAGTCTCACATCCAGAACCGGAACCGATGCTGCCAAACAGACCGACAATACCCGCACACATCGAACTCTGAGTTAAAATTTTTAAGTTTTATTGCTTTAACTGAGGACTTTTGCCTCGCTTTGATGCTCACGAGTTGCTCGAAAGCCTAAGAATATTTTGAACTGCCGTTTTGGTTCAACACTTGGTTTTTGGAGCTAACTGAACGGCGGTTTCGGTACGGTGCGGTGGTTTTCTTAATTTATTATACTTATATAGGTACTAAAGTCGTGCAAGTGTATGCAACAGGCAGAAGTAAGCATCTCCGAACCCCTTAAAGTACACATATTCTTGATCAGCATAAACAGCCGTATCGAAATAACCCTGTCCGTCTGCCGGTCCGTCCGTCCGTCTGCCTGTATATACACCTAGATCTCGGAGACTAGAAGAGCTTAAGCAACCAAATGATGTAAGTAGACTGCTATTGCCTGTAAGCAGATCAAGTTTATTTAAGCAGCCTGCCCGCAAAACACCAAAAAGAAAGCCTAAGACAGAAATTTCCCTTTGTATGTGCGTGTGGCCTCCTCTTGGACTCTGCACTCAGTGTGCAGCCATCGGCCGCCACGTCTGAAGCAAAAACCAAAAATTTTTTTGTTTTCTTATTGCATTCAAACAGTAGTTTTTGTTGAAGGCTGCTTTGGAATTTCCATACAGTTTTGCCGTCGCTGCCATGGAGAGACTGCTTTTTTAGACATTTCAGGCTAAGGATCGCTGATGAGTGAGGATTTTGTCCCTCATGAAACGGCCGTCCGATCAAACCTGCCTCCTTTGTTGTGTGGAGTGTGTACATTTGTTTAAAGTAAATGAAAGTTGACAGTATAAAGGTCATTAAAAAAAGTCATAAGATATATCAATTTCATATTTTGCATTGCATAGCTTAGTACCCAGACAAGCTGACTAGATTTAGCTGGGTGTCAGCTCCACATAAAAAAGGTAGCTAAACGGTTGCTTAAACTTTTTAGCTGGTCTTCTAGCTAAGCCGGTTCTCAGACAAACTAAATGATTTAGCTCTGCGTAAAAGTCGTAGCGCCGCAACCTTGACTGGCTAATCAGCTGATTTAGTTTAGCTGGGTAGAAGGCAAAAAAATTAGTTTGCTACCTTTTAGCAACCCACCCCAGCTAAATCGATTTAACAGTGGCGCAGCCAGCAACAAAAAACTAATTAAAACATAACTAATGCGTTGCCCTTGACTTCTGCTCTCCAAATATTATCCAAATACTTTATTAATTAGATCAATTTAAATACACTCAAATGCTCTCGGGGGTGATACAGAAATATCTACAGATTTTGCCGTCGGTGCCACAGAACCTCGAGAGATTTCGTATTCTTTTTCGAATGTCGAGTTAAAAGGTGTGTATTAGATTATGGTCCAACTGTAAAAACGGGGCTGCGTCGCTCGCAAATAATTGATAACAGTTTTTGTTCATAGCTATGTTGATGGTTTCTTTAAAATACTAATATAGGTAAATGTCCCAAATATTTGAAGTGGGATATGATGGCTTCATCCATCAGGCTTTCTCTTTGAAAACCGTGCACCAGGTTATAGTTGGATTATGGTGGAGAAGTACAGAACAATCACACAAAATTAAGTAGGAACTTCCAAAGCAAAAATGCAGTCTGATGACAAGGATATAAAGATGTTGGCAGGAAATTGTAGGAGATTAAAAGAATCACATGCAATAAATTGTTAACAGCTCTTCTTAAAGGCTACCTCTTCCTCGGTCTATGAGTAGCCTTACTTGTAAAGGATCCATCGGCGAAACTTAATTTAACCGAAAGACGTAAAAACATCTTTGGGAATCGATTCAAATTCCAAAAAAAATTTATGAGGATCAATGTCTGAACACTAGGAAAAACTCGCGGTCCAAAATGCAGCCCAAGCGGACTCCTTTTTAAACCATTTCACGGCAAAACACCAACTCTGGTCACACTTCATTACAACAAACAAGCGCGTCCGTTCAAAAAGCGAACAGTTGTTCGGAAATCATGAACAATTGGTGTTCTCGTGTTGGTTTTGCACTTAGGCTGCTTTGAAATTCTCAAGCAGTTATAGCAATGCTGGCATGAGGAACCCTCTACTTCTGCTCTAATGACAGAACCGGGAGGTTCCTAAACCTCCTGTTCAAAGTTATGTAAAAACATAACATGACCCCTAACCAGCTTAAACTTGCAAGTTTGAATATCATAAATGTCTTAAAAACAGTCACACAGTATACCCAAAATGTTCACAAAAATGTATAAAAATTGTTCGAAAATTTAACCCAATGTAAGACAAAATGAGACCGCGATGTTCCCAAAATAAGACCGAGAAGTTACAAAATTTTTCCAAAAATGTTCCCAAAAAGAGCACCAAGTGGTCTTAAAACGTTACCAAAATGTTTCTTAAAGAAGCCCGAAAGTTTGAAAAATGACCACAAAATGTTCCCAAGTTGATCCCCAAATGGAATTAACTCAACACCTAATCGTTAATGAAGATCGAACTACGGGTCTTAAAATTGCGTTCATGAAATTACACCGCCGTTCACAGTTCACGAAAAAGCGGGATTACTCTACTATTGTCAACGAATGGTCTTGATTTCGGTAGATTTTGAACGGATTTTTTTTCTGAGTGATGGTAAGCGCTTTAAGTCTTAAAACCAGTCAGTAAACTGAACCAAACCGAATCGTTTTGAATTTCGAAGGGACGCCGGTTCGGTTTATCAACAAGAGCTAGCGGTTCACATACACTTAGGTTCGGTACGCTTCTAAACCGAAAGCTATTACACTATACACAACATTAGAAGAACAAAGTGTAGAAGACAAAGTACCGATTTATCATCTTCTCTATAGCCGGTAGCTTTAGATTTTACTTCGTTATTTGTATGCTTATGTGACAGATAAGTCTATGAAAAAGTATAGAAATCAGAATGGGCAGTTAGTGAAATATTAAGCAAAAACGAAAAAGCCAAGCTAACTTCGTCTGTGCTCAATTTTTAAGCTTTGTGTCTTGTGTCAGCGGTTCCGACATATGTGCATTGTGCAGCTAAGAGATATCTCTGTGCCAAATTTCATCTCGATAGCTTCAAAACTGAGGGACTAGTTTGCGTAGAAACAGACAGACGGACGGACAAAGCGCAATCGACTCAGCTCGTAATGCTGATCAAGAATATATACTTTATGTGGTCGGAAAAGATTCCTTCTATGCGTTTCAAACTTCTGGAAAAAATTATAATACACTTTTCAAGACTCAACGAAACAAGAGAACAGTACACTAAAATATCTAATAGCTGATAAAAAGATAAGAATAAATAAGGAAGAAACTTTGTGGATTCTAGCTATATACAAATTCACAACCCCTTAATCCGATCACAGAGTTGAACAAGCGAATTCTAAATTCTCTCATGTTAATTAAGAGTACGTGTATTCCCGCTGGTCGTTGGCATTGTCACCTGTCTTTGTTCCTTTCTTTTGTTGCTTTAAATTAGTACCAAATGGAAACTTAATTTGCCCAAATGAAAACACCGAAATAATTAATAATTTAACAAACGTCGCATGTTGTGCAAAATAATTGACAAATTTTCATATTTAATTGAAGAGCGGAGCACAGCTGTGGCCATTGCCATTTTGTCTGTCACCAGGGGATGCCAGGGCTGAAATTCATAAACAATATGATTCGTCCATGTGTGTGTGTGTGTCAGAGTGTATGCTCCACATGCAAGTCATATATTCACGCACACAGCTGCATCTGAGCTGACAGGCAAAGTGCGCGAGATGAGGCCGGAGTGGGAAACACAACTGACCAGTGGGGCGGGGCAGGGGAAAAGTGATGCGCTTTGTGGGTAAAAATTGCAAAATTAAGCAGAAAAAGGCAAACTGTGAAAAATGCTGACGTCTGATTTGTGTCCAACATGGTGTGGCCGAGCTCCAGAAACAGAAACGGCAAAGGCAACGAGTTCAGGCAGCATTATTGTTATTTGACATTGCCGATAATGCAGCAGCAGCAACTGCAAATGAATTGCACACACACACACATGCAAATAAAATGCATATAAATAAAAATTGAAAAATTATGTACATTATATTAAAAAGCCAAATAAACGACAAGCGGAAGCGTAGCCATTTAAGTGGAAGTTAACATCCGTCCGACAATGGCAACCGGACGGTCGCCGGGGTAGAGCAATGAATAGCAAATATGCCCCGCCCCAGCCCACGCCACCTCCCATTACACTTATCCCCCCTTTTGTTTAAAATAAAATAAAATTGCATATTATTTGCGTATCGGACATTTCAGTTGTCATTTCATTGTCGTGTTTGTTGCTGTTAATGCAAAAATAAAAAGCCACCCGCCAACCAATCCACCAACCACATGTGCACCACATGCAAGTCCTGCCCGATGTGGGAGAGCAGCGCTGTTGTCCTGTGTCAATTTCATGGCACATAGCTGGCCTGCGCTCTAATGTGACCAGCCTGATTATGCGACAAGTCTGTTAGCCAGACAGAGAGTCAGGCCCATTCCAGCACAAAACTTAATTTTAATAGCTCTCATGATTTCCGAAAATTGAAAATAAATTAGTTGTATATCATTGCTGGTCGGCTGTCCCCCTCTCTCTCTCTTTCTCTCTCTGCTGCTGTTTGTTTTTCGCGAACTGTTTGCATAATTAAACTTTAGCGCATATCCTGTCCAACAAATTGACATTTAGAAGAGACCCAAAGGGAATTTTATAAATATGGAATAGGAGAAGAGTTGGAAATGAATTGACTTATGGGCTTGGCAATAACAATACCATTCTAGCTGAGAAAAATATGCTAAGAACTTCGGATGATATGCAAACTAAGAGATACACACATTCGCGAGGCAAGGCATAAGCTAGATGACAACTTTTTCCTACTCAAAGCACTTTTATCGCGAATTGGCATCGGAAATCTACAATGCGCCGATACAGTTCTAAACATCCTATTTCCTAGAAACGAAATTTTTAACCAATCTTTTGTTTAAGCAAAGGAGGCTTAGTTCGAGCTCAGCTATTCCCTGTAGTTCAGCTGGTGTCAAGGCACTATCAGGCCTAACAAGCTGATGCATCACTTAGCGTCAGTCGCGTCGTTAACGGCAGGTAATGCATTGCAGCGCAAGTCTAGTACGCGAACTAAAGTGTGCACCCATCATCACACTAACGACTGGTAATGCAGGGTCGTACCGATCGGTACGTTTTCCGGACATTCCTATACAAAATTCGTTAAGCAAATACTTGGCTGTTGGTTGGTCTGGTGGCGAGTGCCCACTACGAAGAGCTAGGGGGTTCTTTAGTGACGCACCGGTGCAGCTGAACTACTGGGTTCCGGATAGTTTTCCGAATCCCGTTTCCGAGTGAAATAGAAATCGATTTTCTTTTCGAATAAATGTTCAAATCTTTTTCGAATTATAGTTCAGCTATAAGGCGGCCTTAACAATTTCGATCAACGTCGGATGGTTTTCAAACCTCTCAAAAGATCCGTCGGAGCCACAGAACTTCGAGAGATTTCGTTTTCTTTTTAAAAGTCGAGTTAAAAGGTTATGGTCCAACAACAAGAACAGTGCTTAATCGCGTAGGTTCGTCAAGTCGATCTGGTTGGTTTGTGTTTTGGTTGGTTTGCCAAAATCTCCTAACAAAACATCAGGCAAAATGCCTGAAGGATGAAAAGTATTACCGTTGCCAAGAAAATTGTTAATTATTTTTCATTCCACCGACTCAAAGGTAAAACTTTTGTCACAATCAAAAGATTCTTAGTTATCCAATGTGCCAAAATTCAGGCAATTTCATGAAAATTAACATTTCGCAAAGAGTGCGCCAGAGTGCATATTGGGACAAAGTGAAAGGGCAGCTTTGCAAATCTAAGCTTGCTATCCAATCTAAGGCTTTCCAAAGTTGAATTTCTTTTACAATTTGTTTACAATCTTTTACAAAAATCGTGAGACGATAAATTTTTAAGGACCAAAGTTTTAAACACATAGTGCATGCCACAATGTTTAGATCCCATCAATTATATTTGATCAAAACTATTGTTTCAATTAATTTTAGTCTTTTTTTAGGCCGCAGCAGATAAGTATGCTTTTAATATTTAACAATCATTAGTTTGCGTATTCCAATTGGAAAATGTTAGGATCAAGATTTTTAATATTGAAAATATATGTAATCGGTTGCGATCAGACACACTGGCAGCTTGCCATATGTTTAGGTGCTAGTTATTGCCATACACGTGTGAACACCTGTCAGTTTAGTATCGTCAGAGAAGACTGTCAATATTCTCATGTATTTTACACAGTCTGAACAGCATACAGCATATAACTGGCATACCAAAAATTAGCAGCGTGCTATTCTATATAGATGTCAAGCAAAATTAGTTTTGGAAATGTAAACTACATTATTTTACTGGATAGGCTGCATCAAATAAATAACATGTTTAATTTGATTTAATATTGAAATTTGCTTTTTAATCATTTTTCGGAAAACCAACTGAAGGCTGCCATATCAGCCAAAACCGTGGTGCCTGTGGCGCCATCTGCCTGCCTCAGTAGCGCCACATGAGAAACTTGTCAACAACAAAGGAGCCAAGGGTTGGCAAGGGTTTCTTTATGATTGGAGCGAAAATATTTTTAAATTTTTCATTTTAATTTTGAGTAACACGACTTTAATTTAAATTATAATTTTAGCTTGAATCAAAAAACTTATGCCACAATTAACAGATTTCCGTTTAACATCAAATTAATTCAAAACTAAAATAAGGGAAATTTTTTGCGCAATTATTTTTGAACCCAATTGGACCAATTTTCTTTCCCACTAAGAAAACGAAATCACTCGAAGTTCTGAAACACCGACGGATTTTTCGAGCGATTTGCAAACCAACCGAAAACAAAATCTCTAGTGATTTCCAGGATTTCCCGACTATAATAAAAAGGTGACAGAGAACTGAATATGGTGGAGGATATTTAAGAACTTAAAACCTAGGAAAGAGACGAACTCTTGCTTCAAGAGAAAGAGAAAGAAGAGAGAGAGAGAGAACAAATGGTGTTGCCAGATGGCAAGATATTTAGCTTACATGAAGATCTTTTACTTTCAACGGTCGGTAATCGATACTCTCATGGTATCGTCAGCCTTGATTGATGGAATCGGAACATATATATTTGCTGTAATTAAGGAAGATTTATTAATTAGTTAATTGTTTTTTTCGTAACTTTTTGTTTGAAAGCTGATTTTGTGCACTAGCTGACAGCTTCTATAAGAGCAACAATGGAACAGAATCGGTTAAATCATATTGCTAGTTTAACTTGTCAGTAGAACTGAGTATTGATCAAATTTAGTTCTTAAGATTTAATTCCTTACCCCTTATAATGGATTAACATTTTTACTCTAAAGTACTCCAGTTTTAGCTCCAAAAGTAAAAATCGACTAGAATGTTTACTACCAAAAGGATCTTTTAATGTTCATACACTTGTAAAGAGTATTATAATTTTATAAGTTTGAAACGCATAGCAAGAACTATCTATTCTTGATCAGCATGACGAGCTGAGTTGTTTAAGCTTTGTCCGTCTGTCCGAGTTAACGAGCTGAAATTTAGCACAGAGTGTTCTTTTAGCTGCACACTGATTATAATCAGCCATGCTCCCATTTTTGCTTTCGCAAATACTTTACGATTTCATCGACAAATCGTAAAAGTTGGTGCCCCGACGTTTGAAAATCGCAAAGATTTGACGAAAAGTAATTAGAAATTGTAGGTTGGTGCACAAACAGACACCACACAGAACTATTTTTATTTAGTTCTTTAACATTTTAAGATTATTCTTACGGAATCTCCTACTCAAATCGCATCAAGAGTATATTTTAAACAATTTTGTAATAGAGACACTTGATATTGAACATGGCGGGAAAACTGCTCACAATAACAACAATTTGGTATATATTGATATATGACTATCGATAGGCACTTTTTGTTGTGTGAAATGTTACGTGAAAGGACATAAAACAAGTTGGGAATGAAACAGTTTCGATAACAAAAACTGGTGAATTTCGGAGCGCTCTAAATTGAAATCGTACGAATTTGCTGAAATCGCAATTTGCAAAATTAAGTGAAAACCCGAACATGGATGAATTTGTCGGAACCACGCTGATTCCTATGTAGCTACCAAAGGATTGATCTGTTCATGATCAAGTGTTTTCACTAATTTTAGAAGGTCTTAGGTAAATAACGATATATCAATATTTAGAGGAGTCGATATATCGAATATCGATTTTGTTAATTATGATATTATCGATTTGGCTATTTTTAAAACTATCGACAAAACTTAGTTGCAGTTCGAACAGTTAAGACCCCTTGATATACCCTACCCAACCTGACTTCATTCATTTGAATAACTATGCACATTCACACGCACTCTTCGTAGCTGTTCGCTTCCGAGGCTGGAGTCAATGGTACAATATCGCTGAAACATGCTCTAATCTTCGGTGTTTTTTGTGGGATCTTACAAATGTGCCTTTAAGAATTCATTGACATTAGCCTTTACCGTCACAATGCTCTCACTTAAAAACAAGAAAGAAAATCGGTCAAGCCCGACTATATCATACTCTGTACCTGTGAAATGCTGCCCATCACCGTTGCGACCGGTGCTGCCCATAATTGTTTGTTTTCCTTATAACTCGAATATCGTACATCCGATCTTTAAAATTCCTTTAGCTGATCGATAAAGAATCCCGAATACTAAATATGTCCAGAAGTTTCGAACCTTCTATGTATAAAACTGTGGGAGATATGAGGTTTTTTCGATATTGCGGGGGCGGGAGGGGGCGTGGCCAAAATTGAAAATAAACTTGATCTGCCTGCAAGTATAAGAAACATATATTACATACATGTCAAACCTCTTTCTCTTACCATCTCTTAGATCTGATTGTTCATACGGACAGACAAACACTTTTACACAAACTGAATATACTCTGTGTACCTCTGGTACAGAGTATAATTATGACTGATAATTTCGTTCTGTCTTTTGGATACATTTGCATTGCTGTATACATTGTAAAAATCATTGCTGTATACGAGCAGTAATCGCTTGTTGGGCCTTAATAAACCTTAAAACTGCAAAACTACATCTAATGAATATATGCGACACTTAATTGAATGGAAAACCAACTGTCTTTTAAGAGCAAATGACTTTCTGTTAGAACGTGGATTGTACTAATGATGTGTCAATTATGTTAGCGCATTTTTCTCCAGCCAAGCCAATATTGCTATCCAATTTTAGGACATCAGACCGCGAGTCGACAGTTGTGCACATATCGTAAAATAAACGAGCTTGTTCGCTGCCTAATTAGCAACGCATATTTAAATAATTTTCAATTCGATAAGCAGACATTTTTAACTTGAGCTGTCAGTTAGCGTTAAAACGCCATTTTGTTTTGCATGCCAATTCCCCCCAAACGACCTCCCTCCCCACCCCTTGCCAATGCACGGCGCATTCGTTCAGATAAATGCCGAGAAGTGCTAAATTATTGTCAATTCAGTTTTTAATTTGTGCAGTTTGTTGGAATTTTCGCAAATAAATGCAAAAGTCAACGTTTTAATTGACTGTTGCAATGGCAACTCCTTCTCCCCGCCTCACCCCACCCCCTCGACTGTTGGTAGGCTCTTCAAATTGTCAATTAAGTTTTATTTAACGCCATTTGCCAGCTCAAAAGTATGCAACGAAAAATGGTAATTGCCGGCATTTGGAAATGGATTTTTCTGTTCTGCGGCCAGCAAAAGTGGCAGGTGGAAGGAAAATTTGCGCAATTTTAGCTAATTAAAAATTAGCACTGCGAGCCACCTGCCGGGAGAGCCGCACTTTAGTTCAATTTTAATTAAACTCGGAGAATTTGTGTGGCCAAACAGATGCCCTGGCAATCCCCGAAAAGCCCAATAAACAAATTCCCTGACATGTTTAACACTTTCCGCTTTCGCTGCGGAGCCATCTTCTGGCTTGTGTCAAACAATGGCAGAAAGGGGCAAAAGTTTTGTGTAAATTTCATTTTGTTGGCGATTAGTGTCGCTCTTCCATTGTTGAAATTGTTATGCCGCCATTAAGACATTTTCTAATTCCTAATGGGCGGAGGGCAGAGTGAAATTTAACTAATGGAAAATTGGGCCAGCAAGACAATGGCCCGGCGGGTGGGCCGCTTCGAAATTAGCATTGAGGACGGCGGCGGACATTACTTTTCTTATCACAAATACATAAAGCGATAATTCGCCACATCCTGTGCGGCATATCAATTTCTTGAGCAGAGCCCAAAAAGAAAAACACATTCACAACTCAATTATCGTGCACAAGGAAACCCTTTCGATGTGCGGGGGTGTCGGCCGGGGGGTGATTTACGACACCCTGGCGGCGTCACCTGAGATTAAAAAAGTAAAAAGCCTGTCGAAAGTAAAAAAGGAGAGTAAAACGAAGGAAGGGAAGGCAAGGCAAGGCAAGGCAAGGAAACTTGCACGCCAGAGAAATAAAGGCATTAAAATCACTGACAGGCAAAAGGATTGTGCCGCAATCACACACTCTTACACACACACACAACCAACCAGGTTCGTACAATTGCCGGGCTTGGCCCTTTGTTGTTGCTGACGACTCCGCCGTTGCCGCCGTCAAAAAGGGCAACATCATTGGCACCATATGTTGCGTAATTTGTGTTATTGCCACATGAAGTCGCTCCCACACACATACACACTCAGAAACGCTCATACGAGCACTTTCTCATCTGCATACATACATATAGATGTTGCGCACTTTCTTGCCAGGCCCCGCCATTGCGGTCGCCCTTCTCGAAATCGATATTTAGTTTTGAATTTTAATTCCAATTGCTGCATAAAATATGGCAGTGCACTTCATTTTAATTGAATTTGCCCACTCACTCACTCCGATATCTGTGTGTGTTCGCGCATTGTCACATGTGCGACACGCCCATTTCTGTGTATAAATTACTTTACCGAACGATAATTGCAGGCCATCAATCTTGAGCACATCACACAGGGAAAATTGTCAACGCGCAAAAAGTCATCAGACGACACATCAGGAGCAAGCAGTTTTCCAGCTTAATGGCCAAAAGGAGTTCGCCCCTGGAAAGGGAATGAAATGTGTATGTTCCACCACCAGGTAGGTGGGTTGGTAGGTAGGCTTCAAAGTAGAGCATGTGCTTTTAGCATGGGGAAACTAAGAAATTAATTCGCTCGATGAATTTGGGAAGTGCAAACCTTTCCAAAATGATGGTACACAGAAGCCGTGACACGTTTTATACATTCACTTCAAGTGCAGTCTTTCAGTAACTAAATCGAGCGATTTCAAACCGAGTCTTAATAAAAATCGTAATGAAAACTTTATTGGCCAGTTATCAAGATTTTTTGATATAACGCATTGAATTGAAACATTAAGTTAAAAGAATTTCACTGAAGAAGTCGCGAAAAAGCTAGTTTTCATACCCTTGCAGAGGGTACTATAAAATTGGCCGGATGTTTGTAACGCATAGAAGGAAGCATCTCCGACCGCATAAAGTATATATATTCTACATCAGCATGACGAAATGAGTTGATTTAGCCCTGTCCGTGTGTCCTTCTGTCCGTCTGTTTTTATGCAATCTCCTCCGTCAGTTTCAAAGCTATCCTCACCAAACTTTGAACGAAGTATTTTGGTACAAATACGCTGCAAATTTGTGACTATAGCATATATCTGTCATGGAACGAGCGGTCGGAAAACAGGTTTTAGTGAGAAAAACTTATTTGTTTTCAATGGAAACGCCTCCTAAATTCGTGTTTCTTAGTTTGCTACGCTTCTCCATGATTCCGCCAAATTTGGTCAAAATCGGACATCTATATGGTATAGCTGTCATAGAAAAGTTCCGTCAAAAAAGTAGTCTTAGTTAGAGAAACTTTTTTGTTTTTGCAATGGACATGGCCTTAAAATTGGCCTGCTCTTTGTTTTATATGCTCCCACACCATTCTACAAAGTTTGGTCAAAATCGGATGACTATAGCATATAGCTGCCATAGGAACGATCGGTTGAAAAAGTTGTTCTTGTGAGAAAGACTTTTTTGTTTTCAATAGAAACGTCCCTTACTTTGGCATATATTTATTTTATATACTTTTACACAATTCTACAAAGTCTTGTCAAAATCGGATGACTATAGCATATAGCTGCAATATGAATCATCGGTCAAAAAAGAAGTTCTAGTCAGAAAAACGTTTTTGTTTTAAATGGAATCGCCTTCAACAAAAGACACAACATTATGCTAATGTATAGACGTAAAACAAAAATATTTCTTTTTTTTTCGGGATTAACCGCCTGTAGCTTTGTCCATTCACCGTTATACATGCAACAAAATTTGTGAAAACAGAAGAGTCTATGGGCGAACAGACGGACAGACGGACGGACAGACGGACAGGGCTAAATCAACTCAGCTCGTCGTGCTGATCAAGAATATATATACTTTATGTGGTCGGAGATGCTTCCTTCTATGCGTTACAAACATCCGGACAATTTTATAATACCCTCTGCAAGGGTATAAAAACTGTACATGACGATCGAATTTGAAAAAATTTCCATAAACTTATGAATAACTTTCTTCAAAGGTGGAAGCAACATACTTCTCCTATTTCAAAAATTTGTCGTTTAAAATGATACCCCTTTTGCAGTTATTGAATTATAATCATTACCTTGTTCCCCTGTGTTATCGAATGCTAACAACCACTTAGATCTCCCCTTACGAAATCAAATCGTATGTTTCTCGTACACCTTGTACCATAAGCTACGATGACGATACGAGCCATGTACACTATAAAGCCTTGTCTCTTTCCAAATAAATCAGATTTCGAGAGCTGGGAGCTATCAAAATTTTCCACACCGATTTTTTTCACTCCTTTGTACGTCGTAGAAAAACGTTCACCGCGCAGTTTATTTTTTGTTTGGGAATAAAATAAAGTCCTTGGCTGCTAAGTCAGAGCTGTACGGCGGATGACCCATCAATTCCACGTTTAGGGCAGTCAAAAAGTCGCTTGTGTGTCGTGATGTGTGATAGCTCGCAGTGTCATGATGTGAAATGATTCGTCATCGGCAGTTGGTTTTGCGAATTTCTCGAAAGATTTTCGTCAAACGAATGTACCGTCAGAATTGACCGTCCCACGTTGCTCAAGCGGAACAGTGGCTACAAGACCCATTCGGTAGCATTGCTTCGTGCGCAAACAACTTTTGTGGGACTTGGCACGACTTGGAACACCCACACGGTCGATTGCTGACGTGTTTCCGACTCAGACGCATATATCCATATATGCCACCTGTGACGATCTTATAAACGTCTTTCGAAGCACAGCGTTCGTTGCACCAATCCACACAAGTAATTTTTTTAGCGATTGTCATATTATGCGGAACCCAACGCGAACAAACCTTATTTATGGCAAGTAGTTCAAGCAAAATCTTATATATGCTAGTAGAACTAATTTTTGGGGATCCCTCAATCTCATGGTATGTCACATGACGATCTTCCATTATCAGTCCACGCACAGCATCAATGTTTTGTGGCACAACCACCGATTTTGGTCGACCTTTGCAGAAGTTGTCGCTAAGCGACTAACAGTGGATTTTGATAGTGTTCTATGGGCATACGAAGAACTGAGTTCATCGATACAGTCTTGTTGAGATACGTCAAAAGTTCTGAAAAAATTCCAAATGAAACCTTCTATTGAAATTTCCATTGTAAAGTCAAATTGATTTGTTCAACTCACGGTAAACAACTGAAATAGCGCTAGTACATCAAAACGTTGTGAGATCGCTATTGCTAAAAAAAAAAGCAAACCTTATTTTTGTACTAACAGATTTGAGCTATTGACATCAGTGTTACCAGTTCGCAACAGTAAATAGTACCCCACATACTGAATAATTCTTTTGGAAGTCGCTCTTTTCTGCCGGGATTGGCCTTACTTTATACCAATAACCGTAAGCGAAACTCAATCGAAATAGGGTACCGTAACCCATATCCCATGCCCGGAATATAACCGTAGCCGGAATAAAATAATCGGCCAAAAAAGTTGCCGTTTTAAGTCCCTCTATTATTCATAAAAACGACTAGCGGAGTCGATGGAATATTGTCAGTTCGTCAGAATGTCGAATTTTAAAATAGCAAGTTTTCTTAGTACTGAACTCTTAAGATTCAAAAGGGGATCGCTCCTCGATTTGAGTTCGCTCATAACTATGGATTCAGGATCGCAGAGCGGCTTCAGTTGATGGTCAAATTAAGTTGATAAATCGATACATCGATGATTCGATTTAAAGCAGAAATCTGCAAGAGTGCCGGTTTTCTCTCCTTGTTGTAATTGCGTCTTGGGTATGACTTTCCACTCAAACTATAAAGTCAGTTCATATACTCACTCATATCTTACTAGTATTTCAGTGACTTGTCTCAGTTTTGAGCGGGTGTCAAATTTAATTGTTCCTGCTTTGAGCGACACCGCACGGTGCTTTCGTCTTTAAGTGGGCGGTCGCACAAAGACTTTGCAGGTTACATACCAATTTTACTCAGACAGCTAAGAGGAATTCTCAAATAGCCCGGTGTTTTGAGCACACATTTTACCAATACTTAAGTATTATTTGTGTATTGCTCTTCGCCTTTGTTGGCTTCTAAAGCGCGCGTCACGTTTGCCTACTCAAGGTACCGAAAGGCATATCCGACTTAAGTATATGAATAAATTTATTAAAGATCCATACAAAAAATATTGCTTGGGGTATAAGAATAATAAACGTATGTAAGTCTTTTCCACGAACGACGGTCCATGGCCCTTATTTGAAAATTCTAAAATATTTTTATCAAAAACATAGGTTAAGTGCTCGCTCAAATTTAAAGGGTATGCTAACTTCTTCATACCTTTTTTCAGTGGGCGGCAAAATGGCAAAAACAATACACACAGAATTCGGTTCTGCTGACGTCGACGTCAAAGCAGGGATGAATTTGACGAGAAGTGAAGGAAACGAACAGAAGCCGAAGAAAGAGTAAAAAAATACTTAAGTGAGAAAGCGATAGATAGAAAAGACGTTGCTTGAATTGTTGGTGGATAATTTCACACTCAAATTTTACGGTTCCCTGTTTGTATGAGTATTTCCTATACGCTACGCGAGTGTTTTCGGCACTTAAGTGCAAGACGCAAATATGCCGCGAGTAGAAATACTACTGCATACATTTTGTTGGAGTAGTCGGAATATCCGAGTGCGAAAATATCAAGTACTTATGCAGTGCACTTGCTGTTGCGGTGCACTCGTGCAGATCTCTGATTTAAAGTTAAACGATATTTCAATATTATAATTCCTTTGGCGATGACTTATCGAAATATCAGAAAATACATTTACCATTGTATCGACTCACTTGACGATTTTTAAAGCGGTCCTAGTGATTCTGAAACATTTCATCGAATCAGAACAGATATATATTTCCTACTGTAGCGATCGCTACTAATTTTTTACAAAACTTCAAGAAGTTTGCTTCACCGTTTAAGTCCTGTCTAACTGTAAATGTAGTTTAATGCTTTTGGCGCCGAATTACGTGCTTATCACTGCAACTTCCACATGATCATTTTAATTTTACTTGACATCTTTCTAGTGCGTGTAAAAAAGTCGTCTATATTTATGAGCTCAGGCAACCTTTTGGCTTCCTCCATTCGCCTCCCACACGCGCATCATTAACAAGTCAGCTCCATTTGCAAGCAGCGCAAATTACTCATTAGAAAATGTTTGTGTCCCATCTGGGTGGCAGCCATGTGTGGCAACGGAAAACTACTTGTGGGGTAACCAATACCCGTAGAGCTAACTGCGCCAAAAGTCAAATTTTGTAGATGGCAATAAATCAAATAGCAATTACACGAAATTAGGCATGTTTTCTCAATTTTGTACTCAATCCATGGCCCACATGGAGCATTAATTGCAGCAGCTGGGCAACAGCGGTAAAATGTTTCGCTGCAAATGGCCAAAAAGGGTTCAGTCGAGCAACTTGAACTTGTCTGGCGGTGTCTGCGGTGGTTGCGGGACGGGATGCTTATGGTGTGGTGGGTGGCAGCATATGTGGCAGCTTTCTAATTATGTAAAGTTCTTGTTGTTGCCGTTTGGTTGGTTGGTTAGATGGTTGGATGGCATTTTCCCAGCCGCAGCAGCTGCAACGGCAACAAACGCCGCTGGCCATGACCATGACGACGACGACGACAACGGCGACGACAGGCAGACAACGTACATACAACATTGAACATGCACCAGAAGGCTCACTCGTACCCAGAGACCAGATCTGGGTGCCATGTTCGCCTGCCTCCTGATGCCGGCGAAAGTGCGTGCTTGGCGCATATTTATCTTATTTCTGCAACGTTTTGGATTTTTATTACAAATCAATTGAAGCATCATTAGCATAATTTATACAAAGCGTTCGCTTAATGAACGTTCACCTGGTGTCCGGACTACGGAGTGGGGTTAAGCCAAGCCCTGCATCATTAGAATGGGTTGTCTTAAAATAAAACAGATGAAAGCTCTGGCAATGAGTGCGCCGACTACGAAATTGCCTGGATTTTGTGAATTCTCATTGATTCCTTTTGAATGAAACACAATGATTTGTAAGGGACCAGCTCAACTGCTGCGTCTCCTTTTATATAATTTGGTTTTGCCCCCATCTACATTTGTGTCACATGGGTGCTATTATTGCCAATGGATGTGTCCCATTTTTAATGGCTAACGCATCTGATGTAGGTACCTGGAGTCAAATGCACTTGTTCAATTTCTTTGGACACATATCACAAGCATTATCCCATGCAATTTGTTGATCGCGTAGCTGTAGCAAAGATCAGGCAAAGTCATTTCGGATACTTAGATACTAAGAATTTTTCAGATATTAGAAATCTGAAATCTCTTGCGGACACTAAATCTCTCCATTTCCAACTTTATGCTACCCCTTTTTCCACTTTCCTAATGGCTACAGGGTATAAAAATAGCTTAGCCTCCAGCCTAATCACGATCATCAGTCAAATGCCATATCCTTGGCTTCAACGGCGCCCTGACAATTTGACTTGTCTTGTCTGTCTGGCCTGGCGGCGTCGGCAGTCCCAAGCCTGGGGTATCTCCAACAGCGATCGGTCACGTAGCGCCCGCTGCACTTTTGTGGCCAAATGTAGCGCCAATTGCTACGCATTTGCGAGCACCCAGGCGCCTATAACAAATGCCAATCGTGTCGTGGACGACGCCAGCGATATTTAATTGTTTCTGCGGCGGCAACTTATCGGGGAATTCCAATCGGAATTTTTAATTTCAGCCAGGTCTGCGATTCCAGGCACTCGCACGGAGTCGACGCTGCAGTGGCTCCTTGTCTGATGAATGTCACTGCGGAAGGCAACGGCCAGTCATTGTTGCCGCTGCTGTTGTTGTTGTTGTGGCTTTATGCAAATATGAGAGACAAGAACTTAAGCCAGGCAATGGGGCAGCATCTGAAAAGTTGGCCAACTGTAATTACCGGCCTCCCCGTTGACAACTTTTTCACACCTGTTCAAACAAGTTAATTAACAGCTCGCAAAACTACTTATTAAAAAAAAGCACAGCAACAACAGAAAACTGAGAGCTGGCTCGAGCCTATGGGAAAGTTTCTAATTAAATGATTGTCATCTCTTGTGCGCGCCCGGCCACTGGACAAATGGACAACAGCAGCAGCTGACCACCGCCAACGATGAGCTGCGCCAACAGCGGGCAGAAACTTTTGTCATTATGCAGCCGGCAGAAGCGACAACAACAACAACAACCAGTGAAATTATTAGCCAAAGATGAGGCAGATGGGGCAGATGGAGGCGAGTTGGTCAGCGCAGGTTTTTTGCATATCCCACCAGCACTATGTGTGTGTTCCAATGAGGTCATCAGCAGAGTAGTCCCCCCGTCTCCAACATACATCATCCGCAAAAAAGACAAAGTCATAATACTATCGCGTCCACTCCAACAAAAAAGTTGCCTTGCCTCCCCGCTGGTGACTAAATTTAACGGTTGTGTGTGTGTGAGCCGGCCATTTAATTAATATAACTAATGAAAAAGCTGTAAACTTTGGCAAGGCAACTGCAACAAACATGCCATCTTAATTAACAGGCCGCGCGAAATCTAAAATCCGCTTGTAATGAAGTTGCTCAGTCCGGCCTTGGCTTGGCTTTTGGTGGGTGCCACACTGGTTGGATGCTGGTTAAGGATTGGCATTTAATGAAAAATAAAAATGTCAACTTGCTGTAAAAATCTTGTAGATGTAGATTAGCCAAACGTCAGTCATGAAACCTTGACCATTTAACAGGAATTTGCAATCATTTGGCTAGCTGAATGTCACATAACTTTGGCCCAGAGTTTTAGCCATAAATCAGCTTAAATGGCAAAAATTTCACAACTACTATTTAAGCTAAAAAAAAGGGGAAAGTTAACTTCGGCCGAGCCGAATGGAGCCCTTGCAGGCTATATTGAAAACAAAACAGTTTTTCTAACTAAGTCTTCGTTTCGGACCTTACTTTTCTGTGGAGGCTATACTATATAGATGTCCGATTTCAACCAAACTAAAAGGAATCATGGAAAAGCATAACAAACTTAGAATTTAAAACAAATTAAGACAAAACAGTTTTTATCACATGAACTTTTTTTTCGACCGATCATTTAAACTGCAGCTATATGCTATGGTGCTATTTTGGCAAAACTTTGTAGAATTGTGTAAAAGTTTAAAGAATAAGTATATGCCACTGATAAGGACGTTTCCATTGAAAATAAAAAAGTTTTTCTTACTAGAACTAGTTTTTCGACCGATCGTTCCCATGGCAGCTATTTGCTATAGCTAAACGATTTTGACAAAACTTTATAGAATTGTGTGAAAGCATAACAAACCAATAAATGCCTATTTTTAGATCAATTCCATGGAAAGCAAAACAGCTATTCTAACTAAGACAACTTTTCAGACTCTACTTTTCTATGACAGCTATACTATATAGATGTCCGATTTTGGACCAAACTTAGTGGAATCATGGACAAGCATAGCAAACTAAGAAATACGAAGTTTGGAGGGGTTTCCATTGAAAACAAAGAAGTTTTACTCACTAAAACTAGTTTTTCAACTGATCGTTCCTATGACAGCTATATGCTATAGTCATCCGATATTGATAAAACATTATAGAAATGTGTTAAAGTATATAAAATAAGTGTATGCCAATGATAAGGACGTTTTCATTAAAAACAAAAAAGTTTTTCTCACTAAAACTAGTTTTTCGACCGATCGTTCCTATGGCAGCTATATGCTATAGTCATCCGATTTCAACCAATCTTAGTGAAATCATGGGAAAGGATAGTAAACTAAGAAATACGCACTTTGGAGTCGTTTCCATTAAATACAAAAAAGATTTTCTCACTAAGACTAGTTTTTCGACCGATCGTTCCTATGACAGCTAGATGCTATAGTTATCCGATCCGGCCGGTTCCGACAAATGAGCAGCGTATATGTACCAGAAGACTTCGTGCAAAGTTTGGTGAGGATAGCTTTAAAACAGATATTTTACTGATTTAGATATCATCCCGTTTTTAGAAGTGCCCAAAAACTATTGAAATTTTCGACTAATTAAGTGATCTTCGTAAAATTGACTTATGACGGGCTTATACTGCGTCACAGAGTGTTACATTTCAGCGTCACAGTGTAAAATTCAGATGGAGCTGTGACTCTGAAATGTGACACTCTGTTACACAGTATAAGCCCAGCATTATGAAAGGGGCTATTGTACCAGACAAGCCTTGTGAATCATCTGCATTGAAAAAATGGAGGACCACCATCGATAGTGGAAAACCAATATCGATAGCGTCCGAATATTCGAATCCGAATATTCGATACCTCGATAGTACCATCGATATTTTTGCAACTCTAGAGTGAAGCATGCTAATAAAGCTATCCCAAATGAGATTATGTCTAGTTCTGCGGAGGGAACTGAAGGGCAGCAGAGTTTTGTGCAGCAAATTTTAATGATGGCAGTCTAGTATTTTATTGCACATTCCCTTTGATAAGAATAACGGCTCGGGCTAGAAGTGACAGACGGGCTGAGCGCTGCCCATCGCTGGTCTAGTTCATTCCGCAGATCGCTAACAAAAATGAATACATTGATTACTTCTTAGCCTCAGGTGATTGATCATGATCATAGTTCAAGATATTTCACAAAATTTCTGTTTCTGAAGAAACTTCCATAAGCTCAGGACTTTTTCAAAACAATCAACCATTTGTCAATCTAATCACACATAACAAGTAAGAAAGTCGGTCCAGCCCGACTATAATATACTCGGTGCCTGTGCTGCCCATCACCGTTGCGACCGTTGCGATCGTTCATTCGATCTTTACAATTCCTTTGGTGGATCGATTAAGAATCCCGATTACTAAATATGTCCAGAAGAAACGAATCTTCTTCCTATAAAACTGAGGGAGATATGACATTTTTTCGATATTGCGGGAACGTGGTCTCAATTGAAAATAAACTTGATCTGCCTGCAAGTATACCATAAGAAGATTTTGTTACATGCATGTCGAACCTCTATCTCTTACCATCTCGGAGATCTGGTTGCTCGTACGGACAGACGGACATGTTTGCACAAACTTACTATACTCTGCGTACCTCTTGTACAAAGCACTATGGGTTTTTTTTGTGTTTTTTTTTTGGCATTAACCACAAATCTAAACATAGGAACTTCAAATTTTGAAAATATATTATTAAGAATAAAGTAGTATTTCGGATTTTGTTTATTTTACGTTTCGACAAAAAAAACCCAAAAAAACCACAGTGAGAGTGTTCGAAACCCTAGTTTTTAACTTTTACATATTTTTGAAAACTCATTTGTTTAATTTCAATATTACATTATTAATCCCACTGTCATTTACACTGATATCTACTACTATGTCATATTCACTTTCATATGTATGCATTTGCTCTCTTAAAATCGACATTGAATGGTACCTATGTTGTTGACTTAAGCAGAAGAAATTGAAAATCAGCGCAATAAAACTTTGAAGAACACAGTTGTCTGTTGTTTAAAAACCTAAAAGCCAAAAAGCAAAAAGGTTTCCTAATTTATTTATTCGCTGGCTCAACACAGAGTATAAAAATACAAGACAAATGTCCTGGAAAATAAATACATTCCTTTTCTATATAGTAGGCGCAATAAGTTGAAATTTCAATCTTAAATTTCCCGCAACTTAGTAGGCGCTTGTAACAGTTTCAAGTAAGCGCCCTTGTATGCTATTTTGTGTTCATTTTACTCATTCAGCTGTTCGCTTTCGAACAGAGCAGTCGCCAGTACTAGTCTTATTTAATGTATTTTTATTTCTGGTAGTTTGTAACAGTAGCTGATGCTGAATTGATATTAGTTTTCTTTATTTTAGTTATTTATTTTATTTAGGATTGATTTTTTCGCTAACGATTTGCCTTCTGAATCTCACGTTGTATTTTTGTTATCTCAATGGCAAAATCCATAATGGTCCAGTACATGAAAACAAACTTCAAAAATAGGGGATGTTAACTTCGTCTCTGTCGAAGTTTTTTATACCCTTGCAGCCTCTATTGAAAACAAAAAAGTTTTTCTAACTGAAACTACTTTTAGGACCTTACTTTTCTATGGGAGCTATATAGATGTCCGATTTCGACCAAACTTAGTGGAATCATGGAAAAGCATGAGCTACGAAATTTAGAGGCGATCCCAAACAAAAAAGTTTATCTCACTAGAACTAGTTTTTCGACCGACCGTTCCTATGGGAGCTATACGCTAGTCATCCAATCCGGCCGGTTCCGACAATCGTGCAAAGTTTGGTGAGGAGATAGCATAGAAACAGACAGACGGACAGACTTGCGGACGGACAGACTGGCAAGGCTAAATGAACTCTTCTCATCATGATATATATACTTTATGTGGTCGAAGATGCTTCCCTCAATGCGTTACAAACATCTGCACAATTTTATAAAACCCTCTGCAAGGGAAACGTAAAACAAACTAAATTTTAGTTTGTTTGAATTGCACGCATTTTATTTTTTCAGTGTAAAGCAGTAAAACGTCACCTTGCCTTTGTGTTTCGCTGCTTCGCACACAAGCAAACGCTTTCATTGTGTGAGTTTGGACACCACTGTTTTAGACGCTTCAAAAGTTTGGCCCATGATGAAATTACTATAAGGTGGTCCCGTCCGTAAAATATCTCCCTTATTGTAAGTTGACAAATGAGTGTGAGCCTACTAATATCATGTGAGTGAGTGAAACGGCCACATTTACTTTGTTTAACCCTAAGACTGGCAGTGGGGTATATTTACAGCCTACTGTAGCAACTAGAGGTCTGCATGAGTGCACTCAAATTGTGTTCAGATCTTGTATCGAACAGAACAGAAAAAATCAAACGAATTTGATGAATGAGCGAAAAGCAAAAATCTTAGTGTACTCGGATCACTCAGTTTTAGATAAGGCAACTTTAGAAAAGCAAAAAAAAAGTTTTTATTGCGAAAGGTTGCAAATAATAGTCCAATTTTTTTTACTAAAATAACGTGTAGAAAATTTCCCTAAAATATTTTTTAATTACAAAATAGCCCTATTTTTATTTCCATCAACAAATAAATTACTCCTATTTTCGTCAAATGAAAAATAAAAAATAATATTATAAATCAGCTATGTCCACTAAGAAGCTGGGTTAATGCTTTCTAGACAGCCATGAAAAAAATTCCGGAACTAGGCTATGGATCCAGTGACCTTTAGTGGATTGGTCCCAACGGCGTTGCCACTTCTCGACACTCCGCTACCTCGCTTCCTGCTGCTGGGTACCATTGTTCGGTTGATTTGAGCCACTTAATCGTGATTTGAACCTCTCATTTGCTTCAGTGGCCAGCTCACTAAATGGGATCATCACGGCAATGACCAACGCAGCATCTTCGGATACCGTACGGTATGCAGAAGAAACCCTGAGCGCACTTAGACGGTACGCCCCATATACGCCTTTTATGTAGGTAGAGAACTTTATGGAACGATGCCAGATTGGCGCCGCATATAAAGTAGGGAATCTCGTAAGACTAGCATAAAGCCGTCTTCTCCCCTGTTATGGTCCGCGCGTGTTCAGCATGATTCTAGCTTAAGCGCTGCTTGATTTTGCTGCCTTTTCTGAACCATAACCTGGTATCCATAATCTCGTACTTTAAGGCATTTAATGGATCTTTTGGATTTTATAGCCGTGCCATTAACTCTGACCCAAGCTGATTCCACCTTCACCGCCTCTGCCTTTTGCGCCGCTAGCTTGAGTACTTGAGTAATACTCGCACGACAATATATGCAAAAGGTAATTTTTTTCTTCTCACCTAAGGGTTAAAGCAACGAACAAAAAATCCGAAAAAATTTCGTCCGATACGGGCCTACTCTGTTGACAGCCTGCCAAGTACTGACAATAAGGGTCTAATCGAGAGAGCAGCTCTCATGACGGGACCAACTTATACTTATTTCTTCATGGTTTGGCCATTGTGGAGTGTTTCGCCGGTTGTGTCGGAATGTCGGTTATTCCAAAGTTTGAAGGTTTAACCGCAATTTTACCGCTGAACGAGCTGTACTATATCCTTTTTGCAATGTTGCCGTTATTCTAGAAGATTCACCTGCTATCGCAATGACGGTGACCAATTGTTATCTATTGTGGAATCGTATAGAAACGGTGCTCGATTTAAAACAACACTCGAAGCATTTCTTCTTGCGCGTGGAAGATTATTTCGTTGTTGATCTCTGCGAACAGCTCGATGATTTCTCATTGCCATCCGAGCCGTTTCAAAGGCGCGCCGGGAATTTCTAATGCAATAGAGTTACAACTGGGCTACAGGGACTCTTCCTGCATGAGAGCCTTACTGCTAAGTGCTTTTGGCTTCATTCTTTATTATGATATGTTCGCTAAATCTCGCGAGCACAAGCTAGTTGCGCTAAGGTGCTGACATCAGTGTGTTCAGTCTTCTAGGACCTTAGTTCAAATCTCAGTAAGGTACAAAATTTTAAACGTATCTCAAAATCAATCACAGCATTAAAAGGAGTGATGAGGGCCAGCCATTTGCGGAAAAATATATAATTCTTATTGTGGAACCTGAGATTTATAGTTTTGAATCAAAAAAAACCTAGTCCAAATTGATTTATATTGAAAACAATTTTATTGTTGTAATTTTGTACTGTTTGCTATTACAGATCGGAGAAGACTGACTTTGAATGATAATGTTTTGTTTTATCAGATGTTTCGTCGGTTGACAAAAAACTCATGTCTATGTGATTATATTCCTATCCCACATTATTAATTGTTAACCATTATCGGAGCACGAAACCCATCCCGAAACATACACGAATAGAGGAGTCCGCACGGAGTCCTTGTGGGGTATCTGAGTAAACATTCTGGGACTTTGAAATCACTCATTTAAGGAGCCCTATTTGCATTTTTTTTCGTATATATTGAAAAGGCCCCTGGCTCCGGCGGCAATGCTCCGTTGGGACACTTTTCGAAGCCTCTCTGAAGGGCTCAGCGCACCGTTCAGAGAGTCCTAATGGAGCACCTGGCGGACTCCGCTGGTTGGCTGGGCGTCTAACACTTTTTGAAGTCTTTCAAAGATGAGTTCGATTATAGGGACTAGATCTCGTTCGGGAAGACTAAGCCCGGTATTACCATTACGGGATAAACCCATGGTTACCGCTTTGGCTTAGGTTGATCCCAAAAGGCTTTACTTTTTGGTCAGTGTAGAGGGTGTGTCTTTCCTTTAAAGCCAAATTCGCCTGCTACACTGATTTAGATAGCTTCCTTGATTTTAATTGTATTTGTAATATTATGTAGAATTTCCCCATTTGTGCAGTTGACACGAATGAACTTGAGATGCTATCTACCATTGCATAAAGTTATTTTCCCACTTGTTCTGCCTGTTCTCCTCCGTGGGCTTATGCAAATGCTTCAATCCTGTCATTTAACTAAAAGCCGAAATGCCCTCTTCCTGCATGTATCGAAAACTTGTGGGACACCTAAAAATCGATGCATTTCGAATGGACTTTCAGTTCACTTCATTAAGCGGCCGTTGGAATTGGAAAACGCAAAAGTGAAACTGGCGCATGGGCAGCGGGTAGGCCGTTAGTTCGATTTCAATGCCAACAGAAAAAAACAAAGAGAGGACAAAAAAAAAAAACGAAACAAGAATCCAACGGCGAAAGCAAATCAACGGAAAAGGGTTAAAAAAGCAATAAATAAAATAAGCGGCCCCGGCGACAGCAACGATATTTGGTGAGTTAGACGGTGCATGGGGAAGGGGTTGGGTGGTGGATGGTGGGGGGTGGGGGGTGACAGGCAAATCGCCAAACGAATACCGTGGGGGATGCTGCCGCTGTCCTTGTCCCTCACTCACACCGCTAGCAGCGATTCGTGTGTGTGTGAGTGTGGCATTTTCATTTTGTAAATTTGTTTTGCCTGTTCCGTTTGGCTTCATTTCCGTTTCCTAGTTTGTATTTTCTTTTTCTTTTTTCTTGGTTTTCATTTGCCAGTTGCCCCCCGACTCCCAATTGGGTGGCGTCGATAAGAAAGTGCGTGTGAAAAGGGTTTTCTTGGCTGCATAAATTTGAATTATAATATTGCAATTCGCCGTACGAGAGGACGTTGGACTTTGGACCACGGTCAGGGCGCTTGCTGTGCAATTTGTGTGCGGAATATGTTCCGGCATATATTATGGAGATTTCTTTCCTTCTTCGGGGGGTGCGATGACTTCTGCCAATGGATGATATAGTGGCCACATATCCTACAGAGGATTTGCCTAAATCAAAAGTGCGTGCTTTTGAATTTATCAAGGTGGTCGGACCGAGCTGTTATTGTTTGCCTAGCTGCGGTTCCGGGAGGTTGATCCCGGATCGGACTGGGGGGATTGTTTGTTTGTTTGTGTTGGCAAGCGCCGTGATTTATGACTCAAAGTTTTTTGGCAGTGAGAGCGCGTGCCAAGATTGGGGCTGGCGAAATGGCCATTATACCGCTTGCACAGTTAGACAATTTGTTAGGCGAGCAGATATCATGAGTGGCCAATGGCTTAAATGGACTCGGCCCCGGACTAAAAGTGCAAAACATGACACTTGGCGTTTATGTTAATCACCTGCGTGAAAGCCTGGGCAGCTGCAAGTAGAAGGCGTCACCGGAGCCATAGCCATCGCCATGTTCTACACGAATGTTGACAATGACAAATACGCACACGAGTCCACAGACCAGCCACAGCCAAGGCCCGCATCCGTGCCTAATGTATGCAAAAGAAACTAAGCAAGAGACGGAGCAGCATTTGCACATTTTGGCTAAGAGGAAAATGCAGCTAATGAGTTGAATTGAACATCGCTTGAGAACTCATTAAACACTCGGAACATTCACACTAGCCGCCGAGTCGGAGATAATGATGAATTTCCATAAGTCGCCAAGACGCGGCGGCAGTCACAGCAGAACGCAACTTGCACATTAATCTTCCCCAGACAGGGTAAGGGGTTGGCCATGTTGTGGCCATCAGGTTGCAGCCGCTGCCCGCTGTTGTGTTGACATGCGTATGTGTTGTTAATTGCAAAAAAGGATTACCCAGGCAGCAGACATCGATGCCTGGCTTTGGTTGCTAAAGATTACGTTTGAGCATTTAGAAAGTTACATTTTTACTCAGAGTGTCAAGGATTAGGAATCTCGAATGGATCTGATCTGAGCAGATCTATCGATTAATTTGAAAGATTTTGGATTATTCCTTTGACTGATGATCATTGGATGGGGGCTTAAGGTTCGAAATTGGTATAATAACACTCATTTGTAATGATTAGAACAGAAATTTGTAATCAGCACTTGAAATAAACCTAATGCAAGGGAATGCTTCTAGAGGGAATTGGGCTTAAAGAGGGTGGGGAATGACCTCTAAAATGTTCCAGTGGAACAGGGGTTTAAGTGTATGAATTTTGATTCAAACATTCTTTTGCTTATGAGATGACTATCGTTCATTCGAATCGATAAATAATTCTTATTACTAAATATGTCCGGCAGGTACGAGCCTTTTTATCTATAAGACTGTGTGAGATATGTAGTTTTTTCCAAATCTGCCTGCCTGCATGCCCAGGGTTGGCCGTATTCGACGGACGCATCTGGCAACACTATAACTTTTGACAGCGATGCCAGATCGACGTATGAAGCGTCTGTTCATGTTGAGTTTTGCCATGGAACAGTACCTGACGCGAACGCTCTCAGATCGTTTGAATCTCATTTCACAAACAAACAAACAGAATTGCCATATTTATACCACTGAAAATCCTCAAGAGATTCAGAAGGTACCTCTTCACGATGAACAAGTCCCGGTTTGGGGCGTCGTTTGTGCTAAAATGGTTACTGGGCCGTTTATTTCAAAGATGAAGATAACCAAACAGTTACCGTCAATCAGGAGCATTATCGCAATATGATAGCCAATTTTTTGATGATTGATGATTGAAGTCAAAAAATTGTGATTTTGAAGGCCTGCAGCTTTCACCAAAATATACCCCTCCAGTCAACTTTTTGTAGGGCTATTTGATTTCAAAGGCTTACATCAAACAGCCAAGGATCCAGGGAGACCTGATAAACAATTTCCCCTAAAAATAGCCGCCATTCCGACAGAAATAATAGCCAAAATATTGGAAAATGCTGCAAGACGTTCTCTATACGCCGTAACCGCTCAAGGCGACCATTTCCTTTGATCTTAGTAAAACATGTAAGAAAGTCGGTCAAGCCCGTTTTGGTGCTGAAAATCAGGGTAGTAACTAGAAATCAGGATTATTTTTCGATCCGCCAAAGGAATGGTAGAGATCAAAAAGACTATAATTTACCTGTGATGTGCTGCCCATCGCCGTTGCGACCGGTGCTGCCCATAATTGTTTGTTATACTCTGTACCAAAGGTACATAGAGTATAATAAGTTTGTTGCTCAAACAGCCAGAAGGGAGCATCTCCGACCCCATAAAGTATATATATTCTTGGTCAGCATCAACAGCCGAGTCGATATAGCTATGTCCGTCTGTCCGTCTGTCTGTCCGTAAGAACGCACAGAGAGTAAGAGATAGAGTTTTGACAAGTATGGGACTTATGCTTCTTATACTTGCAGGCAGATCAAGATTATTTTCAATTTGCGACACGCCCCCTCCCGCCCCCGCAATTTGCGAATAACGTTATATCTCTCACAGTTTTATAGATAGAAGGTTTTGAACCTTCTACACATATTTTCTAATAAAACTTTTTGTTCGATTTGCCAAAGGAATGGTAAAAATCGGATGAACGGTAGTAAAGATATGAGCAAAAGAAAATTCAATATATCTGGGCTGCTCCTGCAGCAGCAAAACACATACATATGTATGTAGATGTATGTATATATCAAATTTTTATTGAACGATTCATATTGGATCGTTGTGGGTGTGATGACCCCGCCCCGCCAAAAATTCCACCTTTTAAATGAATTAAACCTGCAAATATATTGTCTGAGTAATTCCAACAACGAAATCCTATATAAAACCTAACAGCTATGGCTAGCTCAATAGATCCAATTTGATTCTTGCAGCTAACTGAAACGCTCTCATTTTCCCCCTTCCCTTTCCCACATGCACAATATTGAGAGAGAAATTAGAGATGGTCGCGGGACAAATATATCGCCCGATACCCTTCTGACTACTAAGACGAGGATTGTTTAAATTGCAAATAATATGAGAATAGTCTAGTTCTTTAATTCTAACATAATATCAAGTAATCACAATGATGTTAAGTCATTCTGGTCACTCCGGAGTCCCGCGTAGTTTTCGATGTACGCCCATCTCTAGCTCTGGCAAATGCAATGGTTTTTTTTTTTTCTGCGGCGCGTGCCAATCCATGTTCCCCAAAACAAAAATATAATATAATCGGAAGCAAATGCGAGCGGCGACCCCAACTGGTACAGAGTATAATATAGTCGGGCTTGACCGACTTTTTTTCTTGTTTTTCTTATAACTCGACTAGCGTTTATCCGATCTCTACCATTCCTTTGGCGGATCGAAAAATAATCCTTATATCTAATTACTACACTGATTTTTATCACTAACAGAAAAAATTGAGTGTTTCCTTTGATCTTAGTAAAAAATAGTAGGGGAAAAATAACTTCGGCTCGGCCGAAGTTGTGTATATCCTTGCAGTTTGTTTTTCTAAATAAGCTTTCTTTTCGGACCTTGCTTTTCTTTGGGAGCTATACTATATAGATGTCCGATTTCTACCAAATTTGGTGGAATCATGGAAAAGTATAGTAAACTAAAAAGTTCGAAGTTTGGAGGCGTTTCAATTGAAAACAAAAAAGTTTTTTTCACTAAAACTAGTCTTGGGACCGATCGTTCCTATGATAGCTATATGCTATAGTCATTCGATCCGGTCGGTTCCGACAAATATGCAGCGTACCAAAAGACTTCGTGCAAAGTTTGGTGAGGATAGCTTTAAACCGGAGGAGATAGCATAGAAACAGACGGACAGACGGACAAGGCTAAATCAACTTAGATCGTCATGCTGATCAAGAATATATATACTTTATGTGGTTGGAGATGCTTCCTTCTATGCGTTACAAACAGCCGCACAATTTTATAATACCCTCTGTAAGGGTATAAAAAAAATTTTTGTTTTCAATGGAAACGTCTCCAAACTTTGTATTGATTGGTTTACCTTAGTAAAAGTAAGTAAAATTAGCTTGTCAAGATGACACAGCCCCAAAGGGCCAAAGCCGAGCCTCTCTCAATCTCTTGGCTTGTGCGCTTCTAATTTTAGCACAAGAGAAAGGGACCTACAGTTTAACGCCGAGTCTGAACGGCAGTTTGAGAAGCTTTTCATGGCTAATTACTGCAAAGTTGGCGCCAACAGCAAAGAGGTGTGGCCGGGTGTAAAGTATATTCAAAGAAAAAAACTTTTCATTAGATGTTCCGAGGCGGGACCGAGCCCACGAACTCATGCACAGCGGTCGCGCACACTAGCCGCTGAGCCACCCGGATGGGTTTACTTTGCTATTTCATAATTCTATTAATTTTGATGATGACACTGTCTTTTTGGCTTCAAGCAACAGTCGCAGATCTGCCTCTAGAATGCACAGGAATTTCTCGACGACTTTGAATGTTGGCCCTTACAACGGAATATAGGTGTTAATGTGGAGAAGACGCAGCATGCTACTTTTACCTTTCGTAGGGGCAATACTTCTCGACTCACTTTGGACGGAGCTCGAATTGCCCAAAAGGACACCATCCCACAGGACAGGACACTCACCTGAAGACCCCATGTTAATCGGGTGTGTGGCTCTGCCCGCTTAAAACTCCGGAAGATGGACTTGTTACTTCTGCCAGTCAGTGGCCTTTTAAGACCATAGTCCTCCCTACTCTTAAGGTATGTGTAAGTAAGGCTCTTCGAAGAATTTTAAACGCGCACCGGTATGTATGTAATATCACCATATTCCCGGACTTTGGCATTCCCACTTTATGCGAAACCATTCTGAAATATTCAAATCGATACAGGGAGCTGATAGTTTCTCACAACAATCGACTTGACACACTTCTAACAAGGCCCATTCGTCGACGTAGAATGAACATAATCCACCCAGCGGATTTGTGGATATTTGGACGTGCACCTCAAGGTCGCCTAATTTAATTAGATTTATTGTAGAGTTCTTTGAGCATGAAAGCGTTCAAATGAATGCGAAGCATTTTTAGTTAAAGCCTATTCCAAAAAAAAATTTTTGATAAAAATCGTACAACTATTTGGTTTAGCTCTCATTCAAATAAAAGGTCTTAAAAATAGTCATAGTTGAAAATCTTTTGTTTTTAATGGTAAAGTTTTGAAATTTTATATATTTTTTATTTTAAATGCTTTCACCTCCAAGATTTTGTCAAAATCGGGTGACTATATCATAAAGCTTTCCATAGGACCGATCGAGAACTCAATAATAGTGTACAAAGATTTTGTGCTCACAGTGTTTTGTTCGGCTTGAAATCTGCTGATCAACACAAAATCCTGCACCGAACCGATTTTGAAGGGTTCGGAAGCGGACCTGTTAGCAGCATTGCATTAAGCCCCAATCGATAAAAAATTATCTTTTCTTAACTTATTGTAATCTTAGTTGTAATCCTTCTCAAGATCAAGGATTGATATTGACTATAATTCTATAATCAACAGAAATCAAAAAAGACTTGAAACATATGGACATAGCAGATTAAAAATACTCACACAGACAGTTTCGTTTGAAGGGATGCGCTTCAGACTCGTCAGTGAGATTTTAATCGCTTCCACACCAACAGCCATTGGCAATTACCAATATATGCCAAGCAGAGCCTAGAAAAGAATTACTTTTCATTCCATCTATTAAACCATCTACTTAAATCAACCAACTTTGTCCTTTCAAAGTTGAGAGAAAAGGCAACAACTCCTCTTCCGACTTTATGTGAAAGTGAAATAGAGAACATACCTAAATTCACCATGCATAGAGTTCGATAGCTTTTCTAGTTTTCTTAGTAGGGAATGCAGTCGTACAGAATTTTGTTCAAACTGTATGCATGGTTTCAAGCCTGCAATCTTTCCCCTCTTTGACTTCCAATAGAACAACTAATTCATGGGCAAGTCTGTGTACTTTTAATTCAAAATGCTCTTCAATTTTCATGGTTAAATTGGAATTGCCAGAAGCGATTGCATTTTCAGTTTCGGTTGTACTTTATCCCCCGTGCGTATCTAAATCGATGCTGCTTTGGCACCCACATAATCCTCTGCGTATTGACCACATCGAATGTAATCAAGTTTCTGTAACTTTAGCCAAATCCCACTTTCATCGATAATACTTCAGCTTCCTTTTGTTCATTTACCCCGCACCCGCTTCGGGATGCGTTTTGTATTTCCTCGGCGCGTTGCCTTTGCCAAACGGCAAAAAACCTTTTTCCGCAGACACTCAACACACACAGAACACAATGCACGCCCTTCGATAATTAGTAGACATGCCCATTTAGAGGTTGCCCATTTGCTGGGGACCAATGGAGCGGAGCTGAACCATAAGGACAACCGTTGACCATTTCGGTCACGACATAAATCGTGAAGCAGAGCGTCGTTTGCAATTAGCAGCGTTACGATGTCGAACTCTTAATCAAAAGTATTGAGACCCAAAAACTGTGGTCCTTTTATGGTCCAACCCACACACACACACACACACACACACACACAACAATGGCAAAAACGGCAAGAACAACAACAAACATGCGGATGTCCTCTGACACTTCCTGTTTTTCTTATTCACTGATTTTTATTCGCTGTTTGAGGATACGCAAATGACCCATTTGGGGGATGTTATTACAACGGGCCAACCCGCCGACGTCGGCAGCGTTGCCCTGGCCCCCTTCCTCCCTATCCTGCTGTGGCTTGGCTTTGGCTTTGGCATAACGGCACATGCCAAATGGGCACATAAAAAGGATAAAGAAATTATTTTCACATTGAATACACGAGCGAGCTTGCATAAGATAACAAGTAAGAAGGGCGGTCAATCCCGACTAAAGTATACCCTGTAAATGAGAGAGTTGGGTACCGGGGCTCCCAGAAGCTGAAGTCTTTAGTGTTTTTCACACAGACACAGCTTAAGGCTTTTCGAGAGAAATGCACAGAAAAGCACGCAAATCGACTGCACTCTTTAGTGCTCACCAACTCAAGCACATTTTTCTGTCCTCTACATGTTCATACAAGTTCATTTGGCTTATTGATCTCTCTCTTTCTCACTCAATGTGTGCGGCAACAATAAATATTTCCATTGCTAATATCTCCACAATATTTCCTCTGATCTTTATCAATGTTGGTGGGTTGATAAACTAAGCGGATTTCTATATTTATTGAAAGTCTGAAAAGTTTGTCTAAAAAATTTTAGAAGACAAGAGGTTTTTGCCTTTAGCTGCCTAAGATCTGTGCTCTCACGAATCGTCTATGGATGCTGATAAAGAAAATATATTCCTGCCTGCCTGTAACATACATTGGCCCAAACGCATTTTACCCTCTGCACCCTGGGTGCAGGGTATAAAAATGCGAGAGAAACTCTGTAGAGGATCTGAGCTAAGTCCATTGATGTAATTTTTACAATGTCTTGCGTCTTGAGATTTTCTGGCGCCGTTTCAGCTCGAGTCCTTTAACCATTTCATCTCGGTTTGTGTTTTTTTTTTTGTTGGTTGGAAACGAGCGAAACGACCGCGCGGGGAGTTGTTTTGTGTGCCGTTCTGTGAAGGGCTTTTGATATTGTTTAATAGTTTTGGTTGCGGTTATTGTTATTGTGGTTCTTGTTGTTGTTGTTGTTATTGTTGCGCATACGCCACGTGGCGCTTCTCAGGTTCGCAAAAGTCAATGCGAAAAATTGCAACGCGTGCCAATAATTAAGTTGTTGTTGTTGTCCTGCTTGGCGTGAGGACAGCTCAACCCCTTCGTTACGTTTGGGCATGGCATCAAGTTGCAAGGCTGCAGTTGGTGTCCTTTTGTTAGATGATGACGACCTATCCAGGTTATTGTCTGAGTGTCCTGCTGCCCATTGTAAAGCGGGAAGCATTGTTGTGGGTGATGTGGTTGCTGTTGTTGTTGTGTTGGGTACGCCCTTTGTTGTTGCCTGCGCTTTTGTTCAAGCCTTCTCAAAAATTAAATGCACAAAAGGCGGATTTTATTTCATCAACAACAAAACGGGAAACAGCAGCTTCTGTTGTTTGTTAAAGCATCGCCCACGCAACAACAACAACAACAGCAGGAGCCGGAGCAGCAGAAGGAGACATTTTTTTGTGGCTCTGCTCAGTCAACGTCTCCCCCTCGAACAATTCTAGAAACAGACGTTCTACTCAACGCAGCTGAGCTCTACTCTGGCTGCTGCTGCATTTCATTCCATTCCCCATTCAGTCGAGCAGACCTGGCACAAAGGTAGAAAACCGAAAACTGAAAACTGCTGCGCTTTGCATTGTTTTCATTTCAAGAGGAGATTTTCCCGTAGTTTTAGTTTTATTTTTTCTTTCTCTTTGCCGTTGTCCTCCTTTTTAGAGCAGAATTTGAATTTGGCTTCCAAAACATACGCTAAATGTGGTTGGGTTATGATAAATTGCAGTGTATACATAGATATGTACATGCGTGACGCGTACTGTTGGCATATTTCTCGAATGGCATTTACATACATTTTTATGGGAGCAAAGAAGCGTATGTACAGTTCACATTTCATCATTTCTTAAATGCACATGTCAGGGGAGACAAGCTTACCAATTTGTCCAGGACTTCAGGCAGATTCTCTGACTTGCCCCTTAGAACCGGTACGGTTCAGAAATATGTATCGGGAATGAAAAGCGCGCGGGAATTTGGACTCATTCGGATCAATGCTTCGCTCAAGTTTCAAGCCACAGCTTCGATAACTGCGGAGAATTCTGGAAACTCCAGCTATCAAACGGAAGATCCCAAAATTGCAGTTTGGCTTTCGGATGGAACATGGCACACCAGAACAGCTACACAGAGTTGTCAACTTCGTCCAGGAAAGATTCCACGCCAAGGAGTACGTTGTGGCAGCGTACTTGGATATCCAACAGGCGTTTGACCGCGTCTGGCATGTTGGCTTACTAGCCAAGCTGAAGGGAACGCTCAATCCTCTGCTTTTCATGACGGTCAGATCTTTCCTATCTTACATTACATTTAAAGTTGTCCAAGATGGCCTTGCATCCCAGAAGAAGAGGATTCGAGCAGGACTACCTCATGGTAGCGTTCTGGGACCAACACTCTAAAGCCTGTTCACAGCAGATATGCTTACTGCTTTAGACATTCCAATTGAGGAGCCGCAGTCATGGTGCGTGGCAGATGCGTATACTCGTCAACAGACGCGTTGCAAGAGTATCTCAAAAGTTTTGAGAACTGGGCCTGTCGTTGGAACATCTCCATAAACCCCAAAAAGTGCGTATCAGTCACCCACTCGCTCAGAAAAGACAGTAGCCCTAGCGTCTTTCTGCATGGAGAGGTCCTCCCTCACAAAACGGCCCACAAGTATCTTGGAGTGACCCTTGACAAGAGGCTTACCTTTAAACAACATGCCGCCGAAGTTGCTTTCACAGCAAGGCGAAGAGGATGAGTTGGTTACTCAACGCCAACAACAAACTCTCGCTAAGGAACAAGGTCCTCATATACAAGGTGATCCTGGCACCGATTTGGAGGTACGGCGTTCAGGTGTATGGCATCGCCGCGAAGGTAAAAAATGAAATGGCGAAGCATAAACACATCAATATTGGGTACAGCATTACAACCGTTGCTTGGATTGACGATATGTATAGGTGCAGTTACGTTTGCATAACCGTTTACCAAGGACAAATGACGAGTCGCCTTCTACGAGTCTAGTCAATAGAAGGTCAACGCTCAAAATGTAGACAGACTCTTGTATATATTATGACTTAAGCTAATTAAATTATTTCTACAGCGGAAAATTTAAAAGAATTGTTGCCAATTGTCTTACTGAGTTCGATTGTGACATGAATTGCGATGATGTGAACAAGTTTTAATTAGATATTCTTTAAATAAAGATGGTCAAACATTTCTTTCGCTACAAAAGACTATTCAGTCACTATTTATCTTAAAAATCAAACATTTTTTGAATCTCGAATTCTTCAGATGAAGATGATTAAAGATATTCCACTGCAGAACTCTAATTGTCGTGATATTTATTTAAATAAACTGGAAATAATATCTTTGCTTTGTTTGAAATTAGTTGCCTAAAAAATGACAATTTGTAGATTAACTTGTGATTGTTTGGAGCCCGAGAGGCAATGAGCAGTGTTATTTTGTACGATTCATGTTGATCATAATAATAACGCAAGCCCCGTGCTGCTTGACTCGCAAACATTTTCTGAGCTGATTTACTCCAACTGCTTTTTTGAAAGGGTCAATAGGTACTTGAAAATATATACATACATAGTTAGTAAGCATGAACAAGAGTAGATTTCATAGTGGATTTTAGGATTATTGATGTTTAAGAGTTGCCTCCACAATGCTAATTTGAGAAATTTAAGTAAAAAAAAGATTTTGTGGAACACCGAAAGTGCTTAAAGATAGAACAAACAGAGATTGAAGATACTGAAATAGACCGTTTGCGGTCAGTCGAGTTATAATATAAAATATATTCGGCCCTGTTCCGAATTCAAAATCAGTTTTCTAAACTTAACAAAGTTATATGGAAGGTGACGAGCATTTCAACGGTTAGGTAGCTAAAACCGATTGCTCAATGCCAAGTGGATTCAATTCGTCAAAAAGAAAAGACCAGATCTAGTAGCTACAGACATTCTGCTTACTTTTCATATAAAATTGTGAACTTTACATTAGAAAAGGAAACGCTTACATGAAAACAGACTCTGAATTCGGAACAGTTCAGATTATATGGAAAAAAAAGTAAGGGAGCTGTAGTCGAGTGCCCAGACTAAAAAATACGCTATTCCCTTGATTTCGTGTGTTTTCCTTTACATTCACACACATTCACTCAAACATATATACGACTAACTTCAAATTGAGAAGATATGATTCACAAGACTTCCTGCAGATAAACAGCAACGGGTTATCAAAAAAATCTAAGAAATCAAAACTTTTCTTTATTTTCAAACATGAATAAAGAAGACATATCCATATGCATGGAAATGATGCACCAGCCGAAATGTTTATGGGTCGGAGGAATATGGGTTATCAAAAAAAAAAAATCTGAAATAAATGAAAATAGATTAAAAAAGAAAAATTCTGTAGACAGCTCTGTTCGAAAGCGAACAGCTGAATGAGAAAAATAAACACAATATCGCATAGGACGCTTGCTTGAAATTTTGAAAAGAGCCTACTAAATCAAAAGAATTTTACAAGTGAGGTTTCAACTTAAAGCGCCTACTAGGAAAGGAATGTTTTTTTTTTTTAAGCCATTTGGCTGGTAATTATGTGATTCGAAAGCAGGTCAGTCGCTTGACAAATGGATGATTATTTCCTTGAAGTGCATTTTTTTGCTGAAAAGTTGGTTTTTCGCAGTTTCTTTACAGATTCTGTTAAGCAGCTGCCAATAACAGATTTTGTTTCTAAAAAGTTTCTAATTAACCATGAGCTGTTAATACATCAGTCGTCAAGCTTTGCATCAACTAAAGATGTTAGCGCTACCCATCGTCAGCGTTACCCCGGCAACCTTCCACTTTGAAGGAAGGTTTCCTAGTATGAGGAGGTAAACTGTTTGTTTGCTTTAATTTGCAAAGAACGGACTCTTAAAGATTCTTTTTTGTTTTTAAGCGTCATTGTATGCATTTTTGAATCTATGCAGCAACAAAGCATCCTTCTTCTGTCTCGCTCTGAGTCTCTTCGCTCATAGTCAACCAGACAATTAAAGGAAATCTTACGCATTCAGTTCATACATTTCCATCATTGAAAAGAACACATTTTAAATGCGATAGACATTGGTATTGGGTACATCTAACAGTAGACGATTCTGTGTTGCACCGAGAGGGGTTTTGTTTCAATTTCAGTCTTTGAAGTGCGGAGTGTGCAGTACCAAAAATCTCCAATTTCCCGTGCCGATTTCGTTTGGTCCGTGGTTTGCCAAAAGTAAAACGTAAGCAAAATCATTCGGAATTGAGAACAGCAAATCCAAGCCGAAACGGAACTGCTTTCGGTTTACTTTTCAGAACGTAGCGGAATTGAGAACATGCTTGTATATTGGCCTTTGGCAGTACTAAATACATACTTTGTAGAAACAGTAAAGCGATAAAATACTTTTCGATTCGAGATCGAGCTCTTCTATTTATAGCTTCCAGCTTTTAGACGGTATGTTAAACTCGTTTCACAAAATAGTTGATGAGAAAGTCTCTTGAAGGTAAAGTCTGATCTAATTTTTGTAAAAGTCCGTTTAAGTATTTAATGTGAATCAAACTAATAAGAAACTAAATGTTCACATCTTTTTTACAATCTGAGACGGCTTAGTTCATTCTTAACCGAGTGTGTATATTAACAGAACTTTGGACTAGGACTTCCTTCTCTTTAGCCAAAGAATTTGTGATTTAACCAGATTTGTTTTCCAAGCCACAAAGCCTTAGCTGAAATGTAATTGAGCAGGTCTCTAAAATAGAAAGTCTTTGATATAAATGCCCCGTATTTAATCATCCGCAATTAGTGATGCACGCTCATATTCCAAACACTCGTTGGCGCACCTTGAGTGACAGGTCCTTGGACACTTTATCCCCCTTTGCCTAATTAGAAATCATTTGAAGCGCCTTAAGCCAATTGATATGGCCGCAAACAAACAAACAAACACTAAAACCACCGACAACAAACATCAACGACAATGGGGCAACCCCATGGCCATCTTAAACGTCTGATCTCTTGTCTAAACGCACATAAAAGTCATCAAATTCACTGAAAACAACATTTGGCTTTACGTTTACGTTTTGTTGTCATTGTCACCGGGAAACGGCAAACGGGGCGCGTTTGGCTTTTAACTTTTTTGTTGCCACCACCCTATCCCCCCCGCCCACTGACAGTCCTTGGGTGCGGCGCACACCCCGCAGCAATCAACAAGAGTGGCGCTGGCGATGCTGTGCCCGTGCCCTGCGTCCTGGTGCGTTCCCGGTCTCGGTGCGATGCGACAACGGCTTCGTCGTCTTCCCTCAGGGAACCGTCAAACAAATGACAGTTGATTAGACAAACATCTCGACGGCGGCGGCACGAAACGAGCATCAAATGGAAAATTGTGAAATTATGCAATACGCTTTCGCACTCACCGGCGAGACGGAGCCGGAGAGGGAGTCAAATGAAGTAGTTTTGGACCCGGACGTACGCAATGTCAGTGGGCGATCTTAACACGCTGATAAGATTAAACTCCGGCGTACGCACCACAACGGTTCCAACACCAATTCGACCTGCCCCCGCTCAGCTGGCTGCGGGCGTTCGTTTTTTGCTGCTCAGCCCGGGCAGACAGACAGTCAGACAGAAAGGAAAACACAATGCCGAAATAATTGAATGCGATGAGGCTCATAGCCATCGTTGGCGTCGTTTTTTTGGCATCAAGCCGTTAAACAACAGGCGTAACAACAACAGCTTGGAAAGGGCAAACGGCAAACGACGGCAACGGGCACCGAATGTGCCTCCAAATGGGCCTCATAATAATTTGTGAAATAGGCAATATCAGTCAGACGAAGTAGTTACAATTACTTAAGTGCTGCTGCCTGCCTGGAAAGTGGTATGAAAACTGAAAGTGTCTTATAACTGACCCAAAGGGGCAGAGGGTCTCTTACATTGAAGAGAGAAAGTTAGTTCATGTTAGCAGATGGAAGATTTTCTGAATTACTTGAAGCCTAGCTTCGATACCAGTTGGATGAGTAAGCTCCTATAACTCCACTTGAAAGTTTCACGATACAGGAAAAACTATTGACAGCAGATCCAGCTCCAGATTTAGCAAGGAACCTGTTGACGAAACGATTTCAAAATATTTGATTACAAATGTTTTAAAAATTCTTGAAAGAAGTACAAGTATTATAGCTATTAAGAAGTGAAACTTAAATATGGCTACGATGCAGCAGTGCGATAAGTCGCCATTCTCTTCGTGTTTGTTCAGTGCGAATTTCTAGTTCATTTCCCAGAAAAAGACTAAGATACGAGTACCCTTAGATGAACCAAGTCAGGTGGGGCTGAGTCATTGAAGTTGTTGAATAGCAATATCCCCAATCCAAAGAAAGGGGTATGTTTGAGTCCAAAAATGTAAGATTCAAACAACAATGTACTCCAAAACCTAAACATTTCTTCCAAGATAAAGCAGTTATCTTGAAAACGAAACAATTCCAACTCAAGTCAAGTCTTTGTGTGCTTAAGAATGAGTTTTTAATAAGAGAACATTGAAAACAGTTTCTACACTGTTCGTCTTGATTCAAATCTTCTCAGGAATGATCAGGAAGGCGTTGTCTACTCACTTAAATAAACCTATGGATGATTTTGCACCATACATAAGCGGACCATGGAGCAAGTTCATTTCATTTACCGAAGACAAAATCTAAACGCAGACCACGAATGCTAATCGCCCAGCCGGAAACAACAAGTGTCTGATGCTCTTAATAGCTTAAGTGTCATCAATCAGCTTCGCAAAGGTAAAAGGGGAAATCAATGAACGTGTCAAACGTAAGACCCCAGGTATCTACAACATAGAACGATGAAGCTCCTCGCAGGCATAGCTCTGTTTAAGGCTAATCCATTTCCCATTGCCTTGGAAGAAAGCCGAAATAATCCTCATTCACAAGAACGGAAAATCACCCTCCTGTCTCGATCCGTATCGACCGATTATTCTCCTATCTACCATTATAAATATTTTCGAGCGTTGTAGAGCCGTAGAGCTTCCGAACAATTACATCGAATAGTTAAGTACATTCCTGAAGGGTACAGAGGGAAAGAGTATATGGTGGCAGCATACCTTGACATCCAGCCTTCGATATCAAGGATCTTCTCCCTCCCCAACTGTATCTGCTACTTAAGAGCTTCCTGACGGGCAATACCTTTTGAGGTGGCTAAGGATGGTGCGACTTCTCAGACGCGAACCATTCGTGACCTATTGATCCAAGGCTATACTCCCAAAAACCCGTGCGATATGCCCACAGCCTGGAGAATTTCACTCAAAAACTGCATCAACCATACTTGTCCGCAACCAATGCACTACATAAGCCACAGATGTCAGCAACTGGGCTGCTAAATGGATCGTTGCCATAAATGTAAGATGGTAATGGATACGCATCACTAGTAGCAGCCCACCACTAGCAGTCGCGTGAGCTGTACAGGCTGCAAAAGGGAGCGAGTCGGAGTCAGTTCGGAGTCAGTACAGTCGTTTATGGAATGCAGTCGAGATCAGTCGTAAACAGTTGTCAAGTTCTATTCCCCAATTCTGCAACAATTTACAGGTCAGGCTTAATACTACAATTAATCATTATTGAATAAACAATACTTTACATAAATACGGACAAGTGTGCGACGGTAACCTATTCCTCCCATAGTGACATCTGCCCTGGAGTATTCTTGCAAGGTCAGCTTATGGAGCATAAAGTAGCCCATAAATATCTTCGGGTCACACAGTGGCAACCAAGGCACAGCGCAAGGGGTGACTCCTGAACCCCAAGAACAAGAAGTCACTCAGCAACAAGGTTCTGATATACAAGAGATTCTGTCTCCGGTATGAAGGATCGGTCTACAGATCTATCGCATTGCGCCAAATACTGATCTGAGCGAAATAAGAGTGGTTCAGGCAAACATCCTAAGACGAATTATCAGAGCCGAATGGTACCTAAGAACTGGAGACATCGAAAAGGACCTTGCCATTCCTACACAGAAAAAACGAAAAAGCAAAGCTAGCTACGTCTGTACCGAAGTTTAAATACACTTGAAACTTTTGTGACCACTGACTTAATTTTGTGACCAATGACTTAATTTATAAGCTTTATGTCTTGTGTCATAGGGATATTAAATAAAAAAGGAAAGAAAGTCGGTCAAGCCCGACTTTAACATACTCTGTACCTGTGAACTGCTGCCCATCACCGTTGCGACTGGTGCTGCCTATAATTGTTTGTTTTCCTTATAACTCGAATATCGTTCATCCGACCTTAAAAATTTTTTCAGAAGATCGATTAAACATTCCTTATACTAAATATGTACAGAAGGTTCGCACCTTCTATCTATAATACTGAGGGAGAAACGTCGGTTTTCCTATATTTCGGGGGCGGGAGGGGGCGTGGCCAAAATTGAAAATAATCTTGGTCTGCCTGCAAGTATAAGAAACATATATTCCATACTTGTCAAACCTATATCTTTTTCCATCTCTGAGATCTGTTTGTTCATACGGACAGACAGACGGATGGACAGACGGACACTTTTGCACAAACCTTATATACTCTGTGTACCTCTGGAACAGAGTATAAAAACTAACTATTAAAATTATATGGCAGCTATGTACAAGAAGTGACCATCCGATTTTCGCGGTTCTGCCATATGTGCAGTGTGCAGCTAAAAGATGACTGTGTCCAAAATTTCAGTTAGATAGCTTCAAAACAAAGGGACTAGTTTGCGTCGAAACAGACAGACGGACGGACAAAGATCAATCGACTCAGCTCGTCATGCTGATCAAGAATATATATACTTTATGTGGTCGGAGATGATTCCTTCTATGCGTTCCAAACTTCTGGGCAAAACTATAATACACTTTTCAAGTGTATAGAAAGATCCAAAAAAATCAATTTGGACTGGACATGCATTTAATATCCTTTTAATCATCTTTTTTATTCTTTTAATCATCCAACTGATCATCTTTGGACGATTTTCAGCTCCGTTGGATGATTAAAAGGGTAATAAAGACATATCCAGTCCAAATGGATAAGAAAACCCTCATATGGATATTTGTTATGAGACGTACTTGATCCTGAAAATCAAATGATCCTGACTCGTGATTAAATGCAAGTACGAACTTCCAAAGTTAAAGCGAAAGAAAGCGAGAGCAAGAAAAATCTCTTTCACCAATACTGTGCGGCTAAATGGGTATATACCAGGGATGCAAAACAACCGCGAAATAAGGACTTGTTTGGTTTAGTGGTTCACACAGTTTTTAAACCGCCGGTTCGGTTCACTAAATGATTTTTGGAGCTAACTAAACCGCGGTTTCGGTTCGGTTCAGTGGCTCATCCTTAATTATTTATGTATTTTATGAAGGGCTATTTCCGTTTCTAAATTTCCGAATGGACTTTTTGTGATACTTCCGAAATTTAAATCTTAAAAACACTTCAATAACTTTGAAATCATAATAAAAATCCAATATTCGGTCTTCGTCCAGAAGGATTTCACTTCGAAATCAGTTCATAATTCAATTGGATTGTCTGCCAAATACGCCGGTTCTCTGAATCGAACAAAAGATATACGTACCGTACCCTAACAAACGTTAACTATCATTTAGATCTACTGGCTAGTCTTGGATTTAGGTGAAGAAGCACGACTGAATATTGGGAATGGAGCGAAAGATACTCACACAAATCAATTAAGAAAAGCAGTCTAATGGCAGATATTAAAACAAGGAAAAAAGTCGGTCAAGCCCGACGGAATTTTTAAAAACCCACCGGTTCGGTTCACGGTTAACGGTTCCGATCGGTTGGGTTTGGTGCGGTTCAGAACCGGTTTGCATCCCTGGTACGCACACATACGCAAAGGCTTCAACAAAGTGCCTTAAAATCCCTAAGCAGTCATTGCTCTACTGGGATGAAGCTGGAAGCTGAAGTCTATTAAAGATAGAACCGGCAAAAACTTGCTTCCTTGGTCGTTAAATAAAGTTGCTTGGGGGATTGAGCTCGGAAAACATGCTAAAACCACTCCCGTGTGTTATCGAGCAAAAATCAAGCTCTACGGAGCTTAAGTCGGGATCAAGACAAGAATTTCACTCAAAGTCAATCCTCCACTTACTTGGATAGAGAAAATCTGACATCAATTGGGATTGATTTTAGCCCGGATAATCCGGACTATTTTAAGAGATTTTTCAAAGTATTTTTAAACTGGCTGTACCCAAAACCTACTTCCAAAGGGTTCAACAAGAAAGAGTGGTCCATCACAAATATATTCTCATGGGCAACCAAGTTTATTATTTGGCTAAGATGTGGATAGATTACCTGCAATAGCCTGATTCAGTTCCCGCGTTCAGCTGAGCGTAACGGTCTCAACTCTTGTAGTACTCCACCGTTTTGCCTAACGAATGAAAGGAAGTCCAAAACGTACCGATCGTACGACCGCATTACCAGTCGTTAGTGTGGTGATGGGTGCACACCATAGTTCACGTACTAAACTAGCGCTGTGATGCCTTACCTGTCGTTAACGACGCGACTGTCGCTCAATGATGCATCAGGTAGTGACACCAGCTGAACTACAGGGTTCAGTATGAGTTAAATTTTTGCACTTAAGGCCGAGTCCCTAAATTTAGATACTAAAAGTCGCGATGGCGTCAACTACTTTAGTTTAATAAATTATAGTATTTATAAGGAAATTTGATTTGAATTGAGCAGATTTCACAAACGCTGCACGTGACATATTCAGTTTTCAAATGTTAGTCTCATAAATTGCAATTATGTCAAATTTAATAATTTAATAAACACTTTCGCGCAGACTGTGAAATAACCAGAAACAGACGAAAAACAAAAACCAAATAGTGGTTAAGAACAATAAATCTTTTCTGCCTGGGACTTGGGCCCGTTTGGTCGGGCAGTGTCAAAACGCGAGAGCGGCGCAATTAATTAACGCCTCATTAAAATGAAGCCGCAGTCGAGCGCAATCGTTGGCCAAAACTTTTCTCAACAAATGTGGGAAAATGCCAGGCAGAGAGCCACGCATTTGCCTGCTAAACGTCCAACGGGACAGGTGACTGAGCTGCCGGAGAGCAGCAGTCGGCCACATAACGGCGACTTATCGATGGCTCAATCAGCTCGGCTTGGCTCGGTTCACCTAATGGCTTGATAAAGAGTTGGCAGACCAGCCCAGGCAAAGAAGCCAGCCAACTCCCTGATGTAACATTGAAAATCAGCTCAAATTGCCATTAAGATTTTCGGGCCAGTGCTGAAGGTAGATAGGTGAGTGGATGTGGCTGTGGCAGTGGCAGTTGCACTGGCTGGAGGATAATGCAAAAGGCCCCCCGTCCCCGTCCACAATCTTCGCAATGAAGTTGTTTTGTTTGCCCGGATTGGTCTGGTTGTGTATTTTCAAAGGGTTGCTGGGAGTACTCCCAGGGGCGACATTTTGCGTTTTGGTTTATGCGTCAGATGCGCAAAAGATGCCGCGCCGTCATTGTCTTGAGTTGCTTTTCCGGGGGTTTCTTTTTTTCCGTTCTATACATAAAAAATTGCATTTTTAATTATCAGCTACGCGCCCGCAGGTTACAAAAACTAATTCCCCAGCAACCCCAAGATGGCACAGCCAGTTGTCGGGCTGTCTTTCATTTTGAATTATGCCAAGAAGGCAGAATCCAAACCCACGCGGGGATGGGGTAGGGTCGGTGGGTTGTCTGTTACCTGACGGCATTGATTTGACTTGTAGAACATCGCCAATTATTGAACTTCTACCGGGAGAAATTTGCATAAAAAGGTGCTCTAATTGAATCCGCCCCAGAAGCTGGGCGACCCTCGTGCTGAAAGGATTTCGCCCCTTAGGAGAACAGCGGGAAAATTAAAAATAGCAGCCAGTCCTGCTCCGTAATAAGAAATTCAAATAAACCGCGCGCGCTGTCATCTTAAGCTATGCCACGCCTTCGACTGGCATACGCCCCCGGCTGCCATCTTCTCCACCTTGAGCCGTTACCATTGCCATTTCCCTTCATTCCGTGTCTGTGTGTGGGTTTTGCTAAACTCCAGCTTAGCAGCTTTTACCGAGCCGGGCACGGCCCGCATTTGTCGTTCTGGTCGTCCGCTTCGGCGCTGCCTGCGCGCCGCGTCCTTGCGCACTTTCCAGTCGACAGGATTTCTCAAAGATAAGGGAATTGCTCTGTCAAGTAAAGTGATATATGGTCCGAAAGGACTTCAATTTATACAATTTCTCTTATTTTTTCGCTACTTTTTGCGTTTTTTTCTGTATGCTCTGCGTCTCTCTGCTGTTTGTTGCCCTTTCCCCGCTGTTGTTGTTGTTTCTGGTGGTGTTGATGCCGAGTTTGCCGGAGAATGAGATGGAATGGAGTGGGCTGCTGGGGTTGAGGTTTCTTTCGGGTGTCGGGGCTACTGCGTGCTCAACAAAAATGCGAATTTGCGAGTTTAGTTTATTTTTCTGCTTTTAGACAATTTTCATTTATTTGTTGTTGCTGCTGCCGTTGCCGGAGGAGTCCTCCTTGTGCTCCTTGTGCGGCTCGGGAAAAAGGCAATACGTAAAATGAGAAAATAGGAATTCACGACCTTCGGTATGTGCTATAATTTAATACACTACGTCTAAACATGGCTAAGATATTTGGTTTATTATAACGACATGAATATGTGGCTGGTTTACTTAGAAAAGACTCTAAAGAACGCTCTAAATGCAGACTCACAAGCGAAAGATTGATTGAGAAACATGGGAAATGCAAATCAGTTGATTCAGTATCCAAAAAGATGAGATATTTGGGATCCGTTATAGGAACTGCTTGACCTTCGATACAAAAAGTCATCCCCTTATTTAGACCCATAAAATTTTTAAAGTGCTTTAATTTTCCTCGTTTCTGACAAAGATTTCGTTCCTAAGAAGAATTGGTTACCATAAGTGTCAGGTCAGGATCTAGATATATTTTTGAAGTTTTCCCTATACAACACTGTGCAAGTCGAAGAAAAGACATGACTAAGCTCGACGGATTCCTCCTATTTCGGGTCCCGAGAATTGAACTGCATCATTACTTTTTTGAGTAACCACGAGCATTTCACACGATATTTCTAAAGTTTTTTATCAAGTTAGACATTTTCAGGGGAACAACACATTTTTGGTCGGTCTCTAACTTAAACGGTGTTGATTTGTTTGGTAAACTTTATTCAGCCAACTTTTTTGGAACGTTCCAGGCTAAAAGTTTTGGGAACACTCCAATCCTCGGTTGACGGAAAAAGCCGTAAACGAACTGACAAATACAACCTCAACATTGTCATGACCGATTTGCAAAAAGACCCAAAAGAACTTAGTAAATTTGATCGATTCTACAAACGAGGAAAATTATGAATATAAAAATCTCACCATTGCATGCGAGGTGTATTGAGTTCTTGTTAAAATTGGCGTATACCCTTCCACAAACGGAGGAACGCAGTGATGAAAATACATCAAATAATGATAAGGAAAATATCCGAAAGAATATGGTACTCGTACAGGATTCGTTTTTCAAACAAGTTGACTGTCCCAAGTACGAATTTGGAAACTCAAACGATGAAAATACTTTGAGGAAATTTTTTGAAAATGATGGGGCAGTAACTCGAATCATTGAAATTAAATATCAAATCATTAAACGATTGGGAACGATCTTGAGTGTTTTAAACTTCAAGGAAACGGTTAATTCTACAGAATATGAGGAATATGCTTCGAAAACTGCATCACTTTTAGCGGAAATGCATCCACATTCTTTGGCAATTGGAGATCTTTCTGAAGAAGTACAGGAGTCCCTAAACAAGTTTTATAAAAAAAAATTAATTTGAAATGTTAAAGAGGACATGTTTGCAGCATCTTCAACTCTTAATTTAATTTTAAAACATAAAAACCTTAAAAAAACATTATTAATCTTAAATTGTTAAAAATTAACTTCTTTTGGTTACCATAAAATTGATTTTTTTAGAAATTTTAACTTTGATTACCCATAAGTAAGCACCATTTCCAAACACTTATTTCATAGGTTTAACAATTATCTACATTAAATTATTCGATTATCTCATTTGGCTCAAAAGTTATGATTTTTGCAACGAAAAAACTCAAATGTCCCCACTGTGCGTCGGTCTGTCCGTTTCTACAGCTCCATATACACGACCTGATCGCTCAGCTGAGTTTTCGCCTGAGTGGCTGTCAGCTCGTGTAAACAGGCGTCTGAGTAGGCACCTGATTTACTCAGCTGAGTGATCTGGCAAAATAGAACCGGTTCTAATTGATCTGACCACTCAGCTGTGGGTCATAGGGTTGCCTGATTGAAGTGTGCGAGCGTTGCCACATCCTGGCTTCCGATATACACTGCTATCGATTTTTGGCGCTCGGTTTGGTTTTTTGTTTATGTCAAATTACGGCTTATTGAAATAAAACATGAAAATTGCAAGCAGCCGTATAATTAAAACCGTCAGAACTGATCAAAATGACCCAACCAAATAAGAAGGTAAGTGTGTATGATTTGAAAGTCTATTTATCTTAATAAAATCGTTACACTACTCTTCTAGTCAATCAGCGCGGCCAATTCACAAATGAACTAGATAGTTTTATTGAACCAATGGTTCAGTAACTGCTACTCAGGCATGTGTAAGCGCTGAACTGAGTTGCTCACCTGAGTTGCTCAGCTGACGAAAAATCAGCTGAGTGATCAGGTCGGGTAATTAGAGCTTACGTAAACTAGTTTCTCAGTTATACAGCTATCAAGCCCAACATTTTGAACAGAGACTTCTTTAAAATGCACGCTGCTAATATGTTGGAACTGACCAGATAAATATAATTTATAGCCGCCATTCGAACAATCGGTCGGAAAATGGGTCTTAGTGAGAAAAATGTTTTTGATTTCAATGCGTCACTAAACTAAACTCACTAAACTTTGCCATTAATTATATTATATGCTTTCAAAAAGATTTGCAAAGTTTGTAGAAAATCAGATAACTATGTCCTATAGCTACCCTAGAATCGAACGGTCGGAAAATGGTTCTTTTATTTTAAATTTTTGAGTTCCAAAACTTTCCCGTTATTGAGAGTATATGTTTTCAAACTGAATTAGAAAATTTTGGTCGAGATCGGATGACTATATCTTATGGGGCACAGTGGCTCGTACTCTAAAAAAACACGTTGCTTAAATCATAACTCCTTGAGCTGTTTGAGTTATCCACATGATTTTTATGCCCTTGCAGAGGGTATTATAAAATTGTCTGGATGTTTGTAACGCATTGATGGAAGCTTCTCCGACCACATAAAGCTTATATATTCTTGATCAGCACGACGAGCTGAGTTGATTTATCCCTGTCCGTCTGTCCGTCTGTTTCTAAGCTATCTTCTCCATCAGTTTAAAAGCTATCTTCACCAAACTTTGCAAGAAATCTTTTGGTACTTATACGCTGCACATTTGTTGGAATCGGCCTTATTCTATGACTATTGCATAAAGCTGTAATAGGAACGATCAGTCGAAAAACTAGTTTTAGTGAGAAAAACTTTTTTGTTTTCAATGAGAACGCCACTAAACTTCGTATTTCTTAGTTTGCTATACTTCACATGATTCCACTAAGTTTGGTCGAAACCGGACATCTAAATAGTATAGCTGTCATAGAAAAGTAGAGTCTAAAAGTAGTCTTAGTTAGAAAAACTATTTTGTTTTCAATGGTAATGTCCTTTAAACTGACTTTTATGCTCTCACACAATTCTAAAAAGTTTTGTTAAAATCGGATGACTATAGCATATAGCTGCAATACGAATGTTCAGTCGAAAAAGATGTTCTAGTAAGAAAAACTTTTTTGTTTAAAATATAATCGCCTCCATATTTCGTAATTCTTTGTTTGCTCTTCCATGATTTTGTTTACAATGGAGGCTGCAAGGGTATACAAAACTTTGGCCGAGCCGAAGTTAACTTTCCCCTATTTTTATACTCTGTACAGAGTATATAAAGTTTGTGCAAAAGTATGTAACAGGCAGAAGGAAGCATCTCCGACCCTACAAAGTATATATATTCTTGATCAGCATCAACAGCTGAGTCGATCTAGCCATGTCCGTCTGTCTGTCTTTCTGTCTGTCTGTCTGTTCGTCTGTGCGTACGAACAAACATATCTCAGAGATGGTAAGAGATAGAGGTTTGAAATATATGGGACATATGCTTCTTATGCTTGCAGGCAGATCAAGTTTATTTTGAATTTTTTGGAACGCCCCCTCCCGCCCCCGCAATTTAAAAAAAACTTCATATCCCCGTCAGTTTTATGGATAAAACCTTCTGGTCATATTTTGAAATCAAGATTGTTTATCGATCCGCCAAGGATTGGTAAAAATCGGATAAACGGCTGTCGAGTTATAAGGAAAACAAACAATTATGGGCAGCACCGGTCGCAACGGTGAAGGGCAGCACTTCACAGGTACAGAGTATGTTATAGTCGGGCTTGACCGACTTTCTTTCGTGTTAAAAGTTGAAAAAATGTTCTTTGCAAGCTTGAAAAACTTGTAAAATTATTTCTTTTACCTTATTAAATAGCTTCATCAATTCCTAATAAAAGTGCATCAATAGTTTTGCCACATTCAACAACTCGAAATTTGCCACGAGCCACTACGCCACACAGTGGAAAGCTCCATCAGAAAATTGGTCTCAGTATGAAAACCCTTTTTGTTTTCAATGTTGCAAGGGTTTCTGCTTAATTAACTTGATCGGTTCTTTCGGGAGGTCGAACTTCCATTTTCCATATACTCTAAAAGACAACGTAGAAAAATGTACAAATGGGTACTAAGTTCCAAATGGTTTGTTTTCAAAACTAAACCGTTTCCCAAACTTGACGTGTTTCCTTTGCAATTCGATGCTAACAGAAAATTTACGACATGTTATCGAAAGCTGCATTGTGCTAAGCGAATGCAGAAGTTTACAATTTGGCAAGGTAGGACTTAGGTTAAATAGGCTGCTCGGCAAAGGCCGAGATTAAATGGACTAAATTAGTTGACCATAACATTTAAAAAGCAAAGAACAGATTGTTTATGCCTAGTAGATAAATCAAATTTAGTTTTCTAAATACGAAATATCATCGTGTCAACCACAGTACAAAAAACATAAGTAACAACTGTGTGCGTGCCGACGATTGTCAGCAAGTGTCTGCGATGGTACTGGGCGATACATTACATTACATTACACTAGAGCTCAGGGTAAAAGGTCCAATGTTCGATTCCCAAACATAATTCATATTTTTGGTTTTCAGAATGACTTTAATGAACCTAAACAGATGGGTGGAGTGAGTCGTTAAAGTTACTTATGTAAGGGATATCTGTTCCAAAGGAATATGGATGTAAATATTACTGCCAATTCAAGGGGAGATGTGACTGTTCGATCTCCACCACTATGTAAGATCCGCTTATAGCCCGAAGATTAAAAATAAAAAAACCAAATTAATTTTTTCACAGTTGAGTACAAAATGTAATTGAAAACGTAACCTGAAGTGAGAACATTGCTCTTCAAATGGGAGACACTATACTTTCACTGCTTTCGATACTGTGTGTGCTTATCTTGAGTCCAATGTTCTTAGTTTTATTCCTCTGCGAGCTACTAGTGGAACACAACATCTGCTACACCGAGATTTGCTTTTATGGCTAGAATGACATAAATGATCATACCATGCTAAGAGATCATATTCAAATCGTGCTAAGAAAAGTATATGAAAACTCGAATCTTACGTAATGGGGCTTTTTCGTTGAAATTCCCGTTCAATAGAGTTTTGGATTATTAAAAAAAACTTTATAATAATCTTCGAAGAGTTACTTTTGTATTCAATTGAATTTAAGTCAGGTCAAGGCATATTTCCTGTAGATCCTTTTCTTTTGTGCGAGAGTTAGAAGCACACAAACCAAGAGATAAAGAAAAGCTTTTTTGAGCTGTTAACCCGAAATCGCGATCTATTAACTTTTAATGGTCGCGAGACCGCCAAAACCCACAGTTTTAATGGTAAAGTAATTGAGATCTTTGCTTATAGGACCCTCCTCCAATTTTTCTGCTGTGCTCAACCAGCTCCACATCGAAACCAGAACAAATAATAAGTCTTTCGTTCCAGCGATTCAAAGTGGCCGGATTTGTGATAGTCGAATGTAACAAAACAGAAAGAATATGCATTTTAATTTTAATAAACAAGACAAAATGGCGTCTCGCAGATTTATGCGACTGAGCCGCCACCGCTGCCGCCAATAAATGGAGTAGACAACAATAACGACCGAGGGACGACACTGGTGAGGGGTCAGGGGGCACAGGACTCTGTATATGGAACCAATTTGCGAAGCGAAGCGTTCACGATGCTCAGGGAGATGATGAACTTCAAATCTAGCGCAAAACGAATAACTTGGTGAATGGTGAATGGAAGCGGGCCAGACGTTGGACTGAATGGTTTTTGGCTCGGCTCTGGGTGAGTCTCACGGAGACGAAGGAAGCTGTCAGCTGCAGTACAGTGGGATGTGCCTGCAATTGACGGGCGCATTGTGCGGCAACTGTTTTAGGACTGAGCCAACAAAAGCGGTCGTCGTCGCGCAACAGGGGCCGCCAGAAGTCCTTTTTATTTGGGGGTGGCTTGGGCAACAATTTTGGACCAGACTTGGTAGCGTTTTTAAAGCACTCACACACACACACACGCACGCAAAGGATGTCGATGGCACAGACAACGAATTTGCGTTAAATTATAATTAGAATTTCTTTTTTATAGGCAATCATGTGCTCGTGTGTGTGTGTGTGTTGTGTGGGTGTCTGCCTTTGTTGTTGTTGTTGCTGCTGTTGTAATGTGTCCTTGGGGCGTCATTTAATTGCTTTTACCAATTTGATTTTCAAGTGCCATTAAGCCGGGCACGCCCCGTCCGCCCCTCGGCCGCCCGCATGTGCCGTGAAAGCGAGAGCGTTCCCCGAAACGGGGAAGTGAAAGTAACGCGCGTGCTTCAATTAATTGGAAAATGAATGAACCAGCCATATTCATTGTCTATTTTCGGGCCAGTCGGCTCAATGAAACTGCAGCCCATGACAGTCCGAAAAGCCGGCCGACCCCCCTATATAATTAATCGCGTATGTTGCGAGCTGTGCGAAAAATTATTAATTGCCACAACTGGCAACTGTCGCCATGTTTGTTGTTTTGCCGTTACCCAGGAACCTGCCGCTGTCGTCGCGTTGTAATTTCAAGTGAAATCTGTCCCCTCCCATGTCAGAAGTCGCTGGCAACACAGCGGCTAATTGTTAGCAGCTTCTGCCCCCGCCACTGCCCCGCCGGCGGTTCGCCCTGTTGGCTTATTAATAGAAAATTAAAGCAATTATCAGCCGAAATGCGACAAAAAGGAAAAACAACGGGAAATATGGCAAAGAAATCGACTTGCTCTGCCTTGCATGAGTAATTTTGCACCACATGGGCCACCATACACACACTAACACACACACACGCTCAAATGACAAGAACACACAACATGGATGCCGCCAGGCCAAAGTGTAGGGAAGATTTCAGTGCCGCTTCGTTGCATTTCGCATGAAATTAATTACTTTTGGCACTTTTCATTGAGCAAACATTTTATTTTTCTTTTTTTTGCTCTTGTTTGTTTGTTTCATTCAGGGAGCCGAAATGAAAAATTGTTGTAAAAATTAATTACGCGCCAAATGCAGGAGCAGAGAGCCGCAGGAGCAGAGCCGCCCCAACGATAACAGCAACAACAAAAGCAATCAGAAGATATCTCCACTAGCAGAAGAAGGCAAAAAAATAAAAGCAAAAACAAATCATCATTGGCTCGCTTCGAACCCAAACCACTCAAGAATTCATTCATTCATTTGCTCGTTCGTTTCATCCAGGAGGCACCCCATCCATCCATCCATCCATCGTCCGGTCAGTTGTCCATCTATCTATCTCATCGTCCAGTCGGCATTTTCAATGCAACCTCGAACGCAGGCTAATTAAAGTGGTGTCCACCCACCAAATGGTCAACAACTGGCAGTCGCACTTGGCCAAGAGTCCAACTGTCGACCCTGTCTCTCTGTCTGTCAGCGACCTGGCACTGGGCCCCGCTGCTGCAACTGCAGGCGGCACTTTTGAGGCTCGCATTGTGTTGGCAACTTTCGTTGCGACTGCTTTCAATTTGTGCTTTTTATGAGAGTTTTGTTGCTTTTTTGGACATAACATTTACAATAGGTTTTTCACATTTTGCCCTACACGAAGTGGGGTGTTTGCATTTGGAAAAGGCGGCGGATCAGTCAAGTGAACAATATTCCCGACAATTCAGGAATGGAATGAGTAATTTTATAAGTCTTGAAAAGAGATTGTCATAAAAATCATTCCCTAGGAGAAATAAAATAAGTCCACTCCTTCACCGTGGACTTTTGTCTCATTTCCGTGTCGTTCTTACAAAAATCTTACTCTAATCTAATGATGCGGTACGATTTGAGAATTAATGAGGTAGAATCTACACTTCAAGTGTAGTCAAGAACAAAACCATCACTTACTATATATTCTATAGGTATTTTGCATCATTAGCAAAGAAATGCCTTACTGAGTTCCACGAAAATTCAGGTGGCCCAGAATAGATCGTCAGACTTTTTTACTTGTTGATTCTTGAATATCTTCCAATCTAAGTGAAACTTTAAGCACAGATTCAGACTTCGTAATATTTTTGGGCGAATGAAGCGTGGTATCCAAGAGTAAAAATAACCTTGATCTGGGTCCAGGAAGCAACACAACAAATTTGAGATCCACGTCCCAGAGATCGACGTGATCTGACAGCCCGTTTTCAATAGATTCAGGTTATAATATCGAGCTTCATGATTTCTCGAAAAACTACCATCTACGATTTTCATACAAACAGTTCTATGACCTTTTTTATTTTTCTCAAACTTACACACACAAATCAAGAACTTTTTTACATGAATTAAGTACAAAAGGTGTCAATAGTTCGGTAAGTACGAAAACACTTGACTCAAGTACAAAATGCTTATTTCAAGTATGAATTTTAAAATAATTTCGATCATACTTCTTTGTTGAAACAGTCTTAACCCGATTTACTCTTTGAGTAACTTAAAAATAATCTTTATTGCAGTCGCAATAAATTCTGGAGTATTGTACTGGGATACATCCTTGAAACACAATATTCCCAATTTGTTCTTGAAATAAGGAAGGCTGGAAGATCTTAGGGCCATAAATTAATCAAAGACCAAATTGCTATTGTACAGGACAAAAATTTACCATCCATAAGAAAAGTGTTGGTTCTAGTCCGAACCGGGAACCGGGAAACAAGTGTGAACAAATTGTTGAATCTAAACCTGTACCAAACAAAAGATTTTGGTTCGGCTCAAAAATTATTACGGCTTACAAAGTCTGAACAATTGCCTACAAAGAGAATAGATGATATTAAAAAATAGGGGAAAGTTAACTTCAGTTGGGCGAAATTTTGTATCCTCTTGCAGCCTCCATTGAAAACGAAAAAGTTTTTCTTACTAAGATTACTTTTCAGACCTTACTTTTCTATGGGAGCTATACAATATAGATGTCCGATTTCGAACAAACTTAGAAATTTGGAACAAAAAAGTTTTTCTCACTAGAAATTCATTTTCGACCGATCATTCGTACTGCAGCTATATGCTATGGTCATCCGATTTTGCCTAAACTTTGTATAATTGTGTAAAAGTATATAAAATAAGCATATGCCAATGATAAAGACGATTCCATTGAAAACCAAAAAGTTTTTCTCACTATAACTAGTTTTTCGACCGATCGTTCCTATGACAGCTATACGCTATAGTCATCCGGTTTTGATTAAACCTTGTAGAATTGTTTGAAAGCATAAATAAATGCAAATTTTAAGGACATTTCCATTGAAAACAAAAAGGTTTTTCTAACTAAGGGCCTTTTTCTCATGTTCCTGTTTTTGCAAATTTGGCCTTAAGACTACTTTTCAGACTGTACTTTTCTATGCCAGCTATTCTATATAGAAGTCCCACGTCCACCAAACTTAGTGGGGGCATGGGAAAACATAGCAGCAAACTAAGAAATACGAAGCTTGGAGGCGTTTGCATTGAAAACCAAAAAGTTTTTCCCACTAAAATTAGTTTTTCGACCGATCGTTCTTATGACAGCCATATGCTAAAGTCATCCGATCCGGCCGGTTTCGATAAGTTTTCAAACTGACGGAGGAGATAGCTTAGAAACAGACAGATGGAAAGAGCAAAATCAACTCAGCAAGTCATGCTGATCAAGTATATAAATACTTTATGTGGTCGCAGATGCTTCGTTATATGCGTTACAAACATTTGGACAATTTGATAATAACATCTGCAAGGGTATAAAAATATCCATTGGATGATTTCGGTATCCATTTGGAATGGACAATTCTTAATATTCATTTTAGATCTTGCGAAAGTTGTTCATGTTAAGTCTTCGAACATTAAATATAATTCAATTTTGCTTCGAACCCGTAAACAGTGTGAAGAATTTACAAAGTTGGAAGAACGCTAGATCAGTTGGTCTAAAGTGGTCTTTTTCCCAAACAATTTGGTACTTAAATTAAGAACGCGATTTTCTAAAGTGTCTTTTTCCGATTTTAAAATATTTCGTACCTAAGTTAGGTACGGTATAAATTCTAACCCTTTCGTTACAGGACGCTGCCAGCAATGTACGCATTGCTGAATCGCACTTTGGGTGATGAAAACCGATCATCTCTCAGCTGGTACCGAAATGGTACAAAAAACCAACAATTATTCAACGATCTTAGAACCTTTGACTTAAGGTTCAAACCAATAGCGATGAGTATAGGAAACGATTCGCGAACCAAACCTTAAACTTTTTGACTATCGAAACGAGATTTGCATATATTGTTCGAGTAGAACACACACCCTATGTCCCACACGGGACTGTAACTGGAAGAAAATGATAATTTAGATCCCTTGGACAGATTCGTCATTGATTTAAAGCATAAACGACAGACTTAGGCGTTAAAAAGTGATCTTTCACCATGACATAACATGGCGACTGCGAACTCTTACCCCACTTAGCATATTTTCCGTTTAAGCCGAAGATATTTGTGTCGAATCAAGATGTAAATACTGAAACAAGCGCTTATTTTGAGGACCTTAATGTGTAACTCTGAAAAAAACAATGAATTATCAAACTTCCCACGTTTATTCAACCCATTCAACCTTGTTCTCAATTTCACTTCCACAAAAATGTTGTGATTTTTGTACAAGATTTGGTCTCTAAATCACAAAACTTTTGTGGAAGTGGAATTGAGAACAAGGCTGATTATAAATTGACTTAAAAGATGAAATTCGTTTGAAACAACTAACTAAGCTGGCTTGGCTCAATCACCTGTCGATTAAAGCGTTTTTAAGTAATAACCAACCTGAACCTTTCCTACAATTCCCTGTAGTTCAGCTGCACCGGTGCGGCATTAACGAATTCGCTAACTCTTCGTAGTGAGCACTCGCCACCTGACCAACGAATTTTGTAAGGGGATGTCCTCAAAACGTACCGATCAATATGACCCTGCATTACCAGTCGTTAGTGTGGTGATAGGTGCACACTATAGTTCACGTACTAGACTAGCGCTGTGATGCATCAGGACATTAGGCCTGGTAGTGCCTTGACACCACCTGAACTACAGGGTTAGGCCGCTGCGCTGTTAGTGTATGTCCAGAGCCTGAAATGCCCCACTATCTAAATCCTAAACTCTATTCCTTATATAGCCATGCCGCTTTACGACTAAGCGGCGGACGCTTCATATATATTTATTAAGACTTAAAGCCGCACTTGAAGACTTCTCCCCACACAGCGGCCCATTGGCAGCCTTTCGAAAAGCTGGCCATAAGTTGAACAAAAACAAAAAATACCTTCGTCATAATTATATTTTTGTTTTATGGCCTGCAAAAGTGACCAGCCCCCCAAAAACGGTCAAGTGGCTTAAGCCTCCGAGCCTGGAGTTGGACCGTGTGTCATAAAACACAAACTGTTGCATAAATGACACCTAGACGGGACGACGAGGATGCTGCGGAGTGGGGGACGTTATTAAAAGCGTTTTCCGCTCACCGCAGGGCAGGGACAGGGACAGAGTTTGAGGCTGGGGCAGGGGTTTTCTGATATAATTCAAACAAATTGACAGCCGCACATTACGCAATGCAACGTTGCACTTTTGCAATGGCTGCGAAAACACGAACCCAGCACCAACAGAGACAAATCTAATTGCCGAATGCAGTCGATGCGAAAGTGCAAAATCATGTCAACAGCAATTTTCCATTGTTAAGTGGGTTTGGCGACACAGGACAGATAGAGAGAGGGATGGAGCTGGCCTGGCCAACTGCAACGTCCGTACACTTGATTATGGTTTTATTATCACCCAGCTGCACCAGCTCCAGCTCGTGCTCGAACCATTTCTTTGGGCTAATTTCGTAGAAAATCCTTGGCACTTAAATTTGAAAACTAAACCCGGTCCCCCCTCTGCTCAAAGTGCTGGCTCTGTCATCCTAGCACAGATTGCCACGTACAACTTAATGCGGTCTAAGTGCAATAATATTACTTTACTTCATTTATTTTGCGCAAAAATATAACAAAGATGTGACAGGCAAGAACAACGACAACCAAGACGACGGCGACGACGATGGCAAACAAGGAAGATGCTGCTGCCGCTGATGCTGAAGCCTGAGCACGCAATAATGATGATGTCATTGTCAATGGTAGCGACGACGAAGTCACTGTACGTACAACAACTACAATGTCGTGGCAAAGCAGATCAGAGCTGAGCAGCTGTAACCGAATTAAGCATTAAGTGCGGATATATAAACAACCCCACCGAAAACTCTTCCAGTGCATGTGGGTTGAGCACAAAGGGAGCCAGCCAAAACTTTGTCTTGAAAGCGGAAGGAAGCATAAAATAAAATGCAGCATCAAAACTGCAATCTTCTTCCCTCCCTGAGTATCCATTGCTCTTAGTTGGCAGCCAGAAATATGTGAAGATTTTAAGAAATTATTATTGTGACTTTTATAATATTGCCCACACACAACAAACAACCGACAACCAAACACCAGCAACAACAAATTTGTTGACATGCGCAAAATTTTAGCCACAGACATTTGCAATTGTTGTAAAATTTCTTGTTCTGTTCGCAACATTCTCCACAGTTTCTAATATAAATTCTATTGTATCCTGTCGCTACATCTGCAATACAAAATGCAGATACAAAACTTTCCCGTTTTTCAATACATTTCAACCTGCCCTCCTCCTCATCCTCCTCCTCCTCCCCACATGCATGTATTTTTGTCGCTTTGGCAGACAAAACTGACAATGGGCGTTGAGTGGGCGTGGCAGCCGACTGCCTTGACATCGTTTGTATAAATTTTAGTTGAAAGATTTCTGCATAAATATGCCCAAAAATCAAATGGCCAAGCAGAAGAAAAACAATTTTTGATTGCAGTTAAATGCATTAAAATTGATTGCTGATGTACAGAATTATTATATAAATGTTCAAGGGGCGGTGGGAAGGGTGGTGTGGTGTACTGGTTGGTTAATGCAAATTAAATTGCTTTTAGTTGCCACACAAATCCTTAAGCATCACAACTAAAATACTTGTAAATTAATTATGTCAGAGAGAAAATTGCATTCATTTAAGAAAAGCTTGACAGATGCCAGAGACTGAGGCACTTGGCGATATTTTGGTCATCCTTTAACCTAATTGGTCTACACAATCTTGTGTTCAGGGCAAAATCGAAAATACCTTCGGTACCAAATAACCCCAGTGCAATTTTAGTTTATGGCAACGCTGATTAGTGCCTACCATTCACATGAAAAGTCACACATTCGAATGCCTTAAGTGAGATTTACTTAACATGGATTGCCAAAGAATCGGAGTTGTAGAGCTCAGTTCAAAGTAAACAAATTTGAAAAAAGGCTATATTAAAGAACACTTTATTCTCTTCATATTACCTTTAAAACTGTCTTAGGCCACTTCTTGTAAAAGTGATGGGCTCTCGTGACAAAATTGGTAAACAAAAACCAAAAAAACCAAAGTCCACCAAGCAGCAGGAGAAGATGTGGTCTTCTCCTCCTTTGCATTTTTCAGAGAAGTCACCAATTGATTCTTAGTTCTTGACATAAAATTGACAAAAATTGTAATTTATTTAATTGCGTTTATTTTGCGATGAGATGGGATTATTGAGAGACTCAGGCCTCGGTCATTGAAAGAAATTCATTTACAAAACAGTTATATTCAACACTAGCTGAATACCCGGCGTCGCCCGGGTCATTATTATTCTTATGAGAGCGATAATATTCAAGCTAGTGCTGGCTGCAAATCGATATTAACATTTTATACCGTTCGATCTTTTCCTCTATTTACCCGTCTTCCTGATCATTAAAGCTCGTGAATATTCCTATTTTCCTGTCAACATTTGCCGTCTATCAAATCTTCACAATAATCAAGGCTCAAATCTAATATTTGCAAATTATGCAATATTTTGGACCGTGTAATCAACTGCGTCTATTTACCATTGTAATATAAGCATTAAACGCTTTCATAAATACTTATAAGGTCATTTTGCAGATTTCGCCAATTTTGGACCTTAAAAATATTTGCGGGCAAGCGTCCAACCATTCCCCAAAGTTTCATGACAATCGACCATTTAGCAAATTTCGAGGTTCTTTGACCATTCCCCGCTAAACCGTTCCCCAAAGCTTTAACAAAATCGTAAATTGTGCAATTTTCGCGGTTTTTGGACCATTTTCCGCAAATTTCTTCAACTTAGAAACCTTCCAGGGCAAGCGTTTAACCATTTCCCAAAGTTTCATTGCAATCAGTTGAACGGTATAATTTTCAAAGTTTCGCGGTTTTTGGACCATTTTACAGGCATGACACATAGCCTATGACACTTTCCTGATCGATATGAACATACTGTGAAAAATTCGTAAAGATCGGTTTAGTTGTTTAGACGCCCATAAGAGACAAATATACAAACATACATTTGCTGTTATATCGGGGGTGACACAGAAATCTCTGGTGATTTTCGTATAAACGTTGGCTTCTTCTTTTTAAGTTGCTCTAAAACTTTTCAATCGGTGTTGAGACAAAAAAGTTATGAGAGTTTAAGTGGAGGCAGCTTTTGAAAAAATCGAAAAAACGGTTTATCGATAATATCTCGATAATATTAGACAGTTTTTTAATGTCGATTTTTATGCTCAGCGAGCTTAAACACTTTAAAAACCAACTTGGTGAAATTGGGGAAGATTGACATCCATTTTGTCTAGCAGCGTTTTTCTTTGGTACAAAGAATAAAAATCTTAAAACAGTCGTACAAAAATGTTAAACCCCATTTTGGAAAGGTAATACTGCAAATAATATGATAATTAACAAAAAGTTTAGATATTTTAGATTTTAAGAGTTGTTTTAACTAGTTGTATGGCTGAGTAATAGGATAAATGCTTTTTTCACTTTTAGGTCTCGTGAGCGACCTCTAAGCATTCATCAATCTGCGTGAAACTTTATGTGTTTTAATTTTAACTCAAATCCAATGATTTTGGGCTATGAGAGGTAGAACTTGCGTCAGAAAAATTTTTCCTCTATATATGGGGGCCCCTACTATACTATATTTACATAGATGTATGGATTAACTTGAATGATATACCATTGCTGTAGAAAGATATTTAAAGTTATTTATAATGTTAAGCACATCATTTCAGAAGCGAACCAAATATCATGTCCTCCAGATTGCGAAAATAAATAAAAACATGCAAATATTATGCAATTATGCAACCAGCTTTAATAAATTCCAAAGAAAGTGTTGACACTTAAAAAAACTCCAGCGGAGCATGTGAGAGATATCGAGGCAGTATATATCTTGGGTATTTAATTACCCAGTGGGTTGAAATGGGTTAAAAGATCTAAGCAGTATTCGCGTTGGACTACAAACACAGTACTAAAATTGAGAATGGGCGTCTATATTGCTGTTTCAAGAATCTCCCGCTTCTATCTATAGTATACTTTGCCAGACGTCTACAACAACATGCTCATGTGGTTGCTATTACAGCTCACGCCCCGAACGATGTATCAATATATAAAAGAGTTTATTTTATTAAAACAAAATAGAGGAAAGTTAACTTCGGCTCCAGCGAAGTTTATATACCCTTGCAGTTCGAATAACTTATATAAATAAGGGTTTGAAATGAGTATCATTTCAAAATTTAAATTTCGCAACTCTGACAAACTAAATCAAAACCTTTCTAACAAGACAAATTTTTTGACTAAATACCACCCTTCAATTGCAAAATACCACCAAATGTTAAACGGCCTCACTGTATTGCGTTTGCTTAGATTGGTTTTTTTGCATTCATTTAAATTGATTAAATTATTAAGAGTGAAAATGCAGGAGTATTTGGATGATATTTGGAGAGCAGAAGTCATGGGCAACGCCTTGGTTGTGTTTGATTTAGCTTTTTTTGCTGCAGGCTGCAGCTATTGTTGTAACCTTTTAGCTTGGTAGGTTGCTAAAACATTGCAAACTATTTTTGATGCTTCTACCCGGCTAAACTCAATCAGCAGTATAGCCTTTCAACCGTTTAGCTAGCTTTTTCTCCCATGTTTCCATTAAAAATGGGAAAAGGGGGATCATGAAGTTGTGCAAAAGTATGTAACAGGTGGAAGGAAACAATTGCGACCCTATAAAGTATATATATTCTTGATCAGCATCAACAGCCAAGTCGATTTAGCCATGACCGTCTGTCCGTCCGTCTGTCCGTATGAACGCGTCGATCTCAGAGCGACTTCAAAATACCATGTACCCTTGATTTCGTGTGTTTTCATTTATTTTCTCGCACTACATGGGTACAGGGTATAAAAAGTTTTTCTCACTAAAACTAGTTTTATCACCGATCTTTCCTATGGCTGCTGTATGCAATGTAAAATCTCTTGACACAGCCCCAAAGGGCCAAAGCCGACTCCTTTCAATCTCTTGGCGTGTGAGCTTCTAATTTTCGCACAAGAGAAAGGGACCTGCAGTTTAACGCCGAAGTGATGGCACTTCGTGCAAAGTTCGTGTAAAACTAACGGAGGAGATAGCATAGGATATTTCAGCTCAGCTCGTCGTACTGATCAGGAATGTTTATACTAATATACCTTCTGCAAGGGTATAAAAGGAGAAGATTACTCTAAATTCGGTTTGTACTTAAGAGTCCCAATCAGTATGAACAGCCGAGTTGATACATCTTTGTCCATCCGTCCGTCTGTATTCACCTAGATCTCAGAGACCAACAAAGCTAGCGCAACCAATTCTTTAATGTAGACTCCTATTGTCAGCAGGCAAATCCAGTTTGTTTCAAGTTTATACCACGACAACCAAACCCTAAGAGTTTACGAGGGTGTGCAATCCTAGTGGATCCTCAATTATTTGGATTCTAGTTGTTTGATTTCGTTTAAATTGATACAAATTTTGCCTAAGAATTGAAGTTGCATTAAATATTGTTAGCATAAAGCTCCAAGTCGCATCAGTTTGGGCCCTGCGGGCACGCACTCTTGCCAGATCTCTTGAAAATCTGAAGTACACCATAATCGGATCATTTAATCTGCATTGGAAATCATTATACGCATTAAAGTCAAGCGGGCCCCAAGCCCAAGCGCACATCCCATATCCCAAAATAACTGACAAACGAGAACCCGCAGCCACAGAAGCTGGCGCGGCATACGCATACGCGTATATGGACTATAATTTATGCCCGCCGATTGTTTCGAGCACATTCGCACACTTCACAATCTGTGGTCGAGTTACATTTTTATTGACAAATTGCGTTGATTTTTGCGCTTGTCGGCTGTCTGCCATGAGGGCTGCGGCCCAGCAGCATCAATGGCACTTCAAACTGCAAACGACCGGAACTAGCAATTGTCAATTTGATGCCTCCCGCACGGATCGAGATTCAAGTCCGGGCCGTGGCCATCGACAGCTCCGCAATCTAGCAAACAAATTCAATTATGTAAATGCAGACATCAGCATGGATACGCCGACACCCGACACACAGACACGAATCCATCCCGCAGATGCATAGATACATTCAGCTAGAATTATGCCAGGAATGCCGTATGTGGGGCAAGTACACGCGACATGCCCGGCGAAAGTGTAAAGCTAATCGAGACAAAAGTCAACGTCATGACATATTGAAGCTGTCTGACATCTGCCCACGCGGCCCGCCATCCACCGGCCAGTGTCCACCAGCGGGCAACGGCCAGTGCACTAAATATTTCATTGAATCAATTGTCAAAACAAAGTTTTGGATTGTCGCGGAGCGGCAGCGGCCATGGTGTTACTTTCAATTGAGCTTAATTAAATTTGTAAGTGAATCTAGTGCGGGCCAAGCGATCTGGTCTGGCTTTTTGCGCGACATGCATCTCGCCCGGCTGGGCCATTGTCTGCGGCGACAATTTACATAATTTAAGTCATTTAAATTATCCGAAAACATTTCAATTCATTCCGGCTGGAAGTTGGCACCCACACCCACGCACCCATCTTGGGCCATTGTTTGACGCGGTGCTCTGCGTCTGGCATTGTCGTCATCATCTGAATGATTTTGCGATTATGCAAAGTGCATTAATGAGTTTCGGACTGGAGCTTATAGTACATGGCTCGAGGCTGTCGCGAACGAACGAATGAATGAGTGAATGAATAGATTGACAAACGCCCGACATGAATGAATTGGCTGCATATCGCATTACACCGAGAAAAGACAAAAGAGAATGCTGCTAACTAGATTGGAGATGGAGAACTAAAACCAAATGAATGCCAAATTGGCTAAAAGTGCTTATTGAGTTAGGACTTTATTTCAAGATTCCAGTGAGTGACTTTAAGTTGAATTGGAGAACTTTATTGCTGTTGGGATATATTCTGACACGTGTAGTCTGGGTAAAGTGACACTGATGGTAATCGATGTGACCTGAACCAAAAAAAAAAATACTACCAACTGACATGCTCATCTAAACTTCTTCGATCTAGATTCTCAAAATAAAAAAAGTTAAGTAAAGAAAAGCTAAGCTAATCGAGCTTGCAGCTACAAAAGGTTTCAAATGATTTTCTGACAACAATTTAATTTTCGCTTTGAACTCTGCTAGTTAATTGATTTTCCAAACTAACCGATAGGTGTCGCCGCTATTGAGACATTGTGGCGACTCTGCCACAACTTGAGACGTGCTACTATCGATGACTCTGGCGGCTATGGTCACACTATCACGAAGCCTATTCATCTCTCATCTCCAGGAGATTTAGTGTGTGCAAGAGAAGCGAACGCGAAGCAAGCGCTCGGAGCTGGTTTCTTCCGATAATTTATATCAAACTATTTAAGTAATTAAATAAATAATATTAGTGGAACAAATCACAGACATTTGGTTCACTTAAACATTGCGGTAGCTCTGTCCACATTAATCATCATAATCACGAGCATCTATTGTTGATTATCGCAGCTCATCATCGTTAGTATTAGTGCGTGTGTGAATTGTAGCCCATGAACTGTTATCTCGAGCATCATTATTATGTGGTTCGAAAAATATGTTAAACAATTATATATAGTTAGTTAATCCCAAAATATAAAAAAGTTAATCCAAGCACCTACAAAATAACGATTGAATTTGAAAAATTTGGTGAACACTACTGCAAAATTAATTTTCCGCCATATCTTAAAAACAAGTGCTAGTGGAGTCAAATCGTGACCAGTTTTTGAATCAGTAGAAAAAACTGGATCAGAATTTCGCATCACGATGGACCAAAATAGCTGTTGCGCTGTCTATTTATTGCGAAGGGGGCTTAGAATTATTTTGAAAACTATTTAGTTTTTAGTTGCTAAGCATGAAAATAAGTTTGCTTGCTGCCCTCTCAAATCACCTACTTAACAGCTTATACCTCAACGGCGATGAGCAACCCGCTGAATAGTTCAAGGCTGGCGGTGAGGAGCTGGAAAGGTGCATGCACCAACTCCTATTCAGAATATGGACCGAAGAAAGCATGCCCGAAGAGTGGAATCTAAGTGTTCTTTGTCCAATATTTGCAGGGTCTCCCTGCACTTTGCGCCAATTACCGCGGGATCAGTCTCCTTCCCATTGCATATACGGTTCTATTATGCATTATTTGTGAAAGTCTAAGGCCAAGAATGAGCAAACTGATTGAACATTATCCGTGTGGCCTTAGACCTGGCAAATCCACCACAGACCAGATATTCACACTGTGACAAATCCTGGAGAAGACCCAAAAGAGAGAGAGAGAGAGAGAGATCGACTCTCACCACCTTTTTGTTGACTATAAAGCCGTCTTTGACACGCCTATAAGGTCAAAGTTCTTTAAAGCCCTGTCAACTTTTGGTATACCAGTACGTTAGACTTTGCATGATGACGTTGAGAAGCACATAAAGCTCCGTCAAAATAGGAAAAACCTCTCCGAGCCTTCCGATAACAGAAGAGGTTTAAGGCAGGGTGACACCTTATCGTGTGACTTCTTTAATCTGCTGATGGAGTATATACTGGCCCAGTGCCCAAATGCTAACAGAACGGGCACCATCTTTACCAAAGATAACCTGCTACTAGCATAAGCCGATGATGTTGATATCATCAGCAATTGCAATATTAATAGTAAGATTGGCGTTCTCAGAGATAGAGAAGCAGTCGAAACTTATGGGTTTAGCGGTAAATGAGGATAAGACGAAGTACCTATGTACTAGGTATCAACGCGCAGCCAGTATATGCTTGGACAATCTGTTGCAATGGGAGAATACAACTTCAAGGTTGTTAAGGACTCGAAAAACGAAAAATGGGCTTACTATACAAATCGCTTATCATCCCAGTCCTGCTATACGGCGCAGAAGCATGGACAATGACATGTTCTTCGGAAGATTTGGACCTCTAAAAGGTGGCGACGAATCTCGCATCCGATTGAATCACGAACTGTACGAGATCTATGGGGACACTAAGCTTGTCCAGCGCATAAAACAACAGCGGCTGCGCTCGATAGGATATGTTACCCGTATGGATGATAACGCTCCAGCAAAACGGGTGTACAGTCGGAATGCGAATGATTTAGGAGACACGCCCGGGCCGGGTCGACCGAAGCGGAGATGGGGCGACCAAGTGCGGAGAGATATTTCGAATCTAGGTGTGCCCTTCTGTTGGAATGTCGCTTGGGACCGTAAAACGGTTGTGATGGCCAAAGAAGAAGAATTTTGGATTCAATATTTTTATGTCCTAATTACAAGTTTCTTAATTTTGTTTTCCTTATTTTGATTTCAAAATTTTGGTATTCTTAGTATTAGTTGATCGAATTCTTAAAGGGAATCTGATGTTACAGAGTCAGGTCCTCTGTGCTGCATCTTGATTTTCAAGTAAAAAAAAGTTGTTTTTTGAAAAATCAAAAGAAGGGGTAGACAGAACAGTGACTGAACTAGAATACCAGATTCGGTCACACATTGCTGTATTGATATATTGAGCAAAAGAACAAAAGAAGAACACACGAAGAGCTGTAGAAGAACCGAAGAAGAAAAGGTAAAACCACATATGATGCAACAAATATAGAAATAAAGAAAAAAATGATAATAAAACAAAATCGCATATGAAGGCTCTTGCTTAAATTTTATGAGTTAGCGTCTACTAAGTTCTGGGAACATTATAAGTGACATTTAAACCTAAAGCGCCTACTAGGAATGGAAGGTATGTATTTTCCCAAGACATTGGACTGTTATTTATATGAGTCGATTGCAGGTCAGTCGTTAGACAAAAGGTTGGTTATTGCCAATTTGAAAGTTTTGCCCACTTGAAGTGAAATTTTTCGCATGAAAAGTTAATATTTTGCAGTTTATTAACCGAGTCTGCTAAGCTGCTAAATACTTATAACAGTTTTTTTTGCCAATAAACGTTTTTAAGTAACCTTGAGCTGCTATTCGCTGTTAAAAAGCACATCAGCCTGCAAACTTTGAATCAACATCCTTAGATTCTGCTCAAAATGGCACTTATAATTGACCTTATTCTTGCACGAACTAGGTCTCCGACCGATTGTTCCTAAGGCAGCTATAAACTATAGTCTTCCAATACGGCTGTGCAGCTTATACGTGCTTAAAAACTTCATGCAAAGTTTGGTGAAGATAGCTTTAAAGCCCAAGGAAGAGATAGTATAGAAACAGATGGAAGGACAGAGGGTTGGACAGACAGACAAAATCAACACAGGGTTCTATCATGCTTATCAAAAATATATATACCTTATCTAATGGAAGAATTTTTCCTCTTCTCCTATTCCCAACTGTCCGAATTCACGGGACCCATCTGGTAAGATAGCTTACGAATTTCCAAAAACCTTCTAGGTTCATAAATTATTTTAGTAAGGTAAATAATTCTTAAGCTTAGATCCTAATGCAAGAGTCTTTGACAGCGATCAGCTGATGATCTAAAAGTTAAATAGTTGTTATAGACTAAAGTCAGACCAAAGCCAAGATGTTAAACTGATACTTTGTACTGATTATAATAATTAATACTTGCAAATTCTTGTTTCAATAGTTAATCAGGATTGACTTTTGACCATAACGTCGAAGAAAAAGTAACTGAAACGGTCTAAAATCAAGTATTTCGGAATAACAAATCATACTTCAAACAAAATTTTGTATTTGAATCTAGTATCGATGTGGATTCGCACCTTCTGAAAGCTAACGATGCCTTTGGGATGCTGTCAGCTGTTTGCCGATGTTTATTATCCACGCTGGCTCAAAATCAGACTCTTCAAGTCTAACGTAATATCAGGGCGCCTATACAGCTCTTCCACTCGTCCTAACTTCAAACATTTGTAATACGATGCCTGCGACGCATCTTCTGGCCTGATAGAATACGGAACTCCGAGCTACTTACATGAGCGAATATGGAGAGTGTCGACGCCATTTCATTTTCTGCGTATTAGAATGAAATGGAGCAGGATAGAATATACAATGAGATAAACTGAGAACATCTCTAAGCATGGAATGGAACACCAAAAGAAACTTGGAGAAGGACTGTCAGTAGAGAATCGAAAAGCATCGGTAAAAGTTGTGCACAGCGAAAAAAAGGATATGCAAAAATATCCATTTGATGATTTTCCGTCTCCATTTGGACTGGATATGACTTTAAAATCCTTTTATCATCCAATGGAACTGAAAAATCATCCAAAGGATTTGAAAAATTATCATCCCTTGGATGATTTTTAAGCTCCGTTGGATGATAAAAGGATATTAAAGAAATACCCAGTCCAAATGGATATTTTTTTGGATGATTTTTTTTCTGTGAAGAGATCTTAAAGCGACGTTTAACAAAAGAGTTCGATGGACGCGAAGATTGATTGATGCTCTGTGTACAACACGGGCATGGAATTAGAAGCAGTAAATGTTCGTAATTATCGATACTTTTTGTACAAATTTCAAGAAGAACAAGAAAGAAAGTCGGTCAAGCCTGATTTTAAGATAGTCTGTACCTCCTAAATTATGTTTTAAAGTGTGTGAAGTGCTGCCTATCGACATAGCGTCCGTTGCTACCCAGCATAATTGAATGTTTTCCTTATAGATCGATTACCGTTCATCCGATCTTTACCATTTCTTTGGCGGATCGATAAACAATAAAGATAACCAAATATGTGTAGAAGGTACAAACCTTCAATCATAAAACTGTTAACTCAAACTCTTAGGTCCCGAGGGACAATCAGGTGATTCATTTTGTAATCTCTGTAATATAACATTCTTCCAAAACATCTGAACAATCCATAACGCTTTCCATTTCTCTGCACCATTTGCTTATCTAATAAAACCAAATCGTCATCCCTTCTTCCCCTTATATTGCTCATAATATGCTCGCACCTGCTTTGATCTGGCCAACGTTTAACCCAATGCCTTGCTGATCCCACTTAAGACCCAGCTGAACCCCACTGAATGCACAGGACGACCGACCTACACTTGCCTAGTCGCCGGAGCGACGATGAGGAGGATGATGATGATGATGATGCCATAAAAGAGATAAACCCGTCGCATAAAATGGTGTCACATATGCGCAACATTAATCTGTTTTGAAATTATAAAAGTGGAGAGTTCGCAGCAAAGTCGGGGAAAAAAATATGAAATTAAAATAACAACCACCACAAAAAGGGCAAATGTCAGGGCCCGGGTAGCGCAGGGCGGGCAATAGGCAAGGGTCGGCAGTCGTCAGGGGGGATGAGAGTGCGGGGCTTGCGGCTTTTGTAAGCGCAGTTTACAATGTTTTCTCTCTCAAATCATATTCATATGCAAAACGAGAGCAGCAACAATGGCAAAAGTAATGATGCCAACACCAAGCGTGACACTATAACAACAACAGCAACGGCAGCAGCAGGAGCAATGATTACGTCCACGTTAGAGGAGCAGGCGACAAACGACAGGAGGCAACAATAACGAGGGAATTACGAGCATCAAAATGCGCAATGAAAATAAATTAAAGTTTCGAAAACAAGAGGCCAGCAGGCTGGTGGAGAGGGGAGAGATTACCATGGGGGGAGTTTAAGGAACTTGGCGTAGGTGGCCAGTTGGAACAACAAACTTTTTGGGCAAATAAGAAATTTGCATAAATTGACAGCAAAAATTGTATACGCCACCACATAATGACCACTCGGAGCACTCGGAGCAGCTGTAAACAGCTCGTAAAAGTAATTACAGTTGTGGGCAGGGGCAGGAACCGAGGCGGGGGTGTCACAAATGAGCGGGTGTCTACTGTTAGTGTGTGTGTGAATGTCTGACTGGCCACTAATTATAGGCAACTTAAACGCAACTAATTTTCACACTTGGAAAATGATTAAAACTCCATTTGTCTATGTGTGTGTGTGTGTGTGAGTGTGAGGAGCAACAGCTTGAGTTCCCAGCAAGCCACCAAATAGCTCGACACCTTGGCTAATTACTATTAATTGAATTTCTTGGCCATCCACGCAGCTGTTGGAGTTAGCTGAGAGATATTTGTTTGGTTGCACTCGGCCTATGACCAAAAACGCCACTCTGACTGCAGGTCACGAAACCATTGACCCAGCGGAAGTAGAACAGATGAAGCGTGCCCAGGCAATTATAGTTCAATTATATTGGTCGAGAAAGCGGAAGAGATACTGCTATATGTAGTGCACATACCGGTAAGGCACGCAACCAGTTGGTAGACGGATGGAGAAGGCTCTGGCCAAAGCGGGTCAGTTAAGGTCCACACACACAGTTGACCAGCTGACAGCTGGCAAATTGCGAGCGTAAACCCACCAGAACCCATATCAGTTGTCAGTTGCCCGCTTAAACAGGACTTCAACCGTAAGCGAACTAACGCGAGGGTAGTTTCACCAGTAAGCAACCCAAAATCTTAAGAAACTTAAATATTTTCAGTTCCCAAAATGATATTCTAAATGGACGACAAAAGTAAGAAAGAGTGGGCGACAAATGGACTCATCACAGTAGACCAGAAACTAGAAACAGCCAAAGCAATGGTCTTCCCCGTATCCACGACCACTAAAGTATATCTTTTTTTTTTGTCCCGATATTTATATCACACCAGTTATTAATGCCCGCCAATCGTTGCAGTTTCGTACCAGCAGCCACCAGTTGTTCACACCCAGCTTTCGGTCGTCCCTTGCTACCTTTTAACCCAAACTCTTTTGCTTTCCGATCGAACAACTGTTTTACTAGAGCTGGTTCATACGGTACTGGTAAAATGTCCTATCCATCGCAGTCGCTGTGACTTTAAGCTCTTGACTAGATTAGTGTTTCCAAAGAACTCATACAGTTCGCGATTCATCCGGGTGCAAAATTTATGGGTCCATTAATGTTCCGTTGCTGTTAAAGTCCATGCACTTAAGCTGTTTTGCTTAACTAAGACAATTAGCGAATTGTATAGCCCCAAATACGTTTTTCGAGAGAGGATTCTGTTTTTCCTACTGAGCCCGTAGTAACAACGGATTGCATGAGTAATTCTTCTTTGGATTTCCAGAATGAAGTGATTGTCGCAAATCACTGTCGATTTTCAACCTTAAAGTAGAATTCTCCCATTGAAACATATTGTCATATACGCTTAGAAGTCAGCCTTAAGCAATTCAGCGGTCAGCTTATAAGCTGAATTGTTAGTTTTCTGGAGGTTATAACAGACTTCTTGATGTTCCGGAGGGTCTACCATTATGTCGTCGAGTGGTGCGGATCTATGACCAGATATTTATTTTCGTCCAAGGAGGAACATAAGACATTTGAAATTGAAACAGACTTTCGAGCATGTCGAATCGAGCATTTTTCTTTAGCAAGGTCGACTTATGAACCATTAATGATGCTCTACCTAAAACCGATTAGTTCTTTCTTGACACTCTTATTGAAAATGCAACCAATTGATTGAAAAATAGTCCTTTCTACATTTGGTTTAAGCCCCAAACTACATAAGCCGCTGATCTCAATAGTCATTCAGTCAACAATGACTTTCATATACCGTACGATTAAATAATAATATATAAGTCATTCTTAGGTTATTCCACAGATGGTTGTCCCCTTTCTCACTGAACATTTGCATATCGTTCTAATCAGAGCGATTCCAGAGAGTATTACCTTCCACAGAGTATCATCCAAACGATCGCCTACCCCAAACCAATTCAAAATCAGTATAAATTTCTTGCCTTCACGACTTAAAATAGTATTTCAAAAGGCGTCCGCCACTATACGAGCACAGGATACGCTTGGACCTTCCATCCTTTCTCTCTTTTACTTTATAAGCTATTGAGAGTTTAAGTTGACTAAAGTGCACCCTTTAGCCATATCAGTTTTGCTGACAAATTTTATTATTATGCAGAGCTGATCTGCAGATTCGAAATTGATTTGAAACGACTTCGACGATATAAGAAAAAATAGAGGAAAGTTAACTTCGGCTCGGCCGAAGCTTGTATACCCTTGAAGAAAGTATAAAATGTTTTTGAACCATAATTTCATTTTCGCTTTGAACAATGCTAGCTGAGCGATTTGCAAAGCTGACCAATAGATAGCGCCACATCTGCCCAGTTCATAGGGATTAAGGCTGTGCTTAATCAGCTATATTTTTTATTGTTTATTAACTTAATTAGTATAACATTATTTGTTGGGCGCTTGGCCCGAGGCCCGCTGGCCTGGGCGCCAGCGGGGGCGTTCGACACACATTGAAACTCCTGAAGATGAGCTGAGTAGTAATCGATAGTCGCTCGTGACTAGTAATCGATAGTCGCTGGTCTCTAGTGGTGGCAGAGTCGCCACAAGTTTGTGCCCAACAAGTAATGTTAAATTAATTAAGTGCAACAATAACTGGGACTGGGACGCCCACTCGGACCTGTCATCATGAAAGAAGTACAACTTTCATGCTTACTTTTCACGTGAGTAGGCCTGCAAACACCTGAGCCTTCTGCTTCCTTTTGCAATGGAAACGCCGAAAATCTAAGGGGATTCAACCGTTTTCGTTTGGGGTGACGTCATCAGCAGCCATCGGCTTAAGAAATTTCTTACTTTCTCAGTACAGCAGATGTACAAAATTTGTAAGTCGTAGGAGGGAAGAACTGAGACGTTCGATGCCTAACTCCTGAGTTTTGCATGTCGTGAAATTTCATGCCACCAGATGTACTGAGATTTCTCAACACATTCTGCAAAGTAAGACTGGGCGCTCACACTTACACATACATATGTGTCTGCCAAGGTATTCACGCAGCTTCTTGTGTTTTTCGTGCAAGTCAAACAGCAACGGTCCACGGCCACACCCCCAACTGAACACACTTCTCACGTCGGGACTACGATGCCATTGACCTCATTAATCAGCATACCCTTTTCCTGGTTCAGTGTCCACGGCCCTATTAAACTTCGATGTCTGCAATAACGTTCTTTTCTCATCGAGCAACTTGCATGTACTTGCATGCCCATCGATTCGTACAAGCTCGCTAAGCAACAAAGCCTTTAACGCGAAGAAACAAAGTCCTCATCCGTGGCAGCATCAAAGTTCTCATCCGAGGCAGCGACAATGTCCTCATCCGAGCCACATCGATTCTGGTTCAGTCGTGTCTACTACGCGCACGTCCGTGAACCTGAATAGCAAAGTCTTCAACGGAGGCATCCCGAAGCTCTCCACGAGTGGTAACTTCCGACTTCAACCATCAACCTCGACAAGAGGCAACAATCATCCAGGCTCAAACGATCTTGCTTATCGACCCCCACTCGAAGCAACAACCGGCCATCAACACAACTAGGCAAATCCGTAGTTTCTGTCCGTCTTGTCTATTCGCTCCCACACGTTAACTGGAGGGGAAGTACTGTGGCGACTCAGCCCACACTGGTGACCAGTATCCAAGTACCCAACAAATAATGTTAAATTAATTAAGTGAAATAATAAACATAATAGTGAATAAAGCCCGACCGCAATCGATATAAGTTTTTTTTTAGCTCAGCTAAGCGATATATTCATCCGAATTTCATAAAAGTCGGCAAAATTATGCTGATGCAGATAGTATATATATATATCTTGCCATCTTAAAGACGCTACCATTGAATCACAAAAGTTTTTCTCACTTTTTTTCGACTGATCGTCGTCGTCGTATTCCACCAATTTGCTAAAGTCATCCGATTTTGACCAAACTGTAGAATTTTGTAAAATAAAAATAAGTCAAGGAAAGGATGTTTCTGCTGAAAACAAGACTACATTTCCGACCTTTCGTTTTTATGGGAGCTATACTATATACATAGATGTCCGATTGGGAACCAACTTAGTGAAATCATGGAAATGCAAAGCAAACTAAGAAGTTTGGAGGCGTTTCCCTTGAAAACAAAAACTAGTTTTTCGACACATCGTTCCTATAAAAGCTTTATTTGAATTTGAATTTATTTTTAGCCCAGCGCTCAAATAAAATCGAAAATATGCTATAGTCATCCAATCTGCCCGGTTCCGACAAATGTGCAGTGTATTTGTACCAGACGAAATCGTGTAAAGTTTGTTGGAGATTGCTGTTAAGCTGGCAGAGGAGATAGCATTGGAACAGACGGACGGATAGACGGACGGCCAGACGGACGGACAGCCGGAGGTACAGACGTACATCAACACAGCTCGTCATGCTGATCAAGAATTTAAAAACTTCATGTGGTCAGAGATGCTTCTATGCGATACAAACATTTAGACCATCTTGATATACCTTCTCCAAGGGTATACAAGTGTTCCTCCATTGATTTTGTCAAATGTAATAACAGATTTGTTTAAGAAAAAAATTTTTTTTTAACAGATTTGATCACATAAGACACTGCAACTTGTTGATGGATTTGTTCTTTCTGACAATGATCAATGAGTTTTTCTTCCCCTAAGATGGATTTCTTGACCACGACCTAAAATGGAACAGTCGTTGACTTCTTTGATTATTTAGCCTTGCTTCTGAAACTTCTCATGGAATAAAAACACTCAGCTCTTTTGGTTTCCATAATCTTTTATTTCATAGTTTATTACAATTGAAAATTATGTTCAATATTTTTTCATATTCTTCTTTCTCTCGAGTTCAAATTTTCATTGTTGATCGTTTTGGTTGTTTTCTTTTTGTTTTTATTTCTTTACATAGAAGCTTCAATTAGTTAATTAATTTAATGATACTTTCCTTTTAATATATTCATAATTTATATTTAATTCATTCTGATTTTTAAAACTATCGAATTTAGTTAAAGTTAATTTTTACACGCACAAACATTGATTTAGTTTATTCCATAGAAATATATTCATAATTTTTATGTGTTTGCATATATATATATATAGAGTTATTGCAACTAAGAAGGAGTTGGGGTCCAGTGGGGTAACCCAACTCTCGGTCTAGCGCACGCTCTCGCTCGCACGCTCTCTCCGTCTCCGTCTCACTGTCTTTTATGTCATTTGCTTTACTTGATGCTGTCGCGTGGGTAAGTTGTATAAATTGTTTGTGCAATTTTAGTCTATGCTCAGGGTTGCTTTTGCTCCGCTTTTGTTTAATTACCAACTAACATTAAGTTCCATATTCAGTTAGATCTCTATATATAAATTTATATATATATATGTACTTGGGCTGTCATAATTTAGTTAAGCTATTTACAGTTTGTTATCAAAAATGTACAATATTCCTTCATCAGAATGCAATAATAATGTTGCTCTTAATAATCATATTAAATATTTACGGCGTATACATTAAAGTTTCGAGAAAAATCACATTTTAATTTAAATTCTGACACGAAAAAAGATGTTTCAACAAACAAATGAAAAGCTATAATATTCATTTTAAATACTAAACGGAATTGGTTTTCTTTTTACTTGCGTTTTTAAATTGCCTTGAACATGCTGTTAATACACTTCAGATTGGTTCCATGGCACTGACTCCATGTTAAGTCTTGATTTTGTTTCATTGACTTTAGTTTAAGTTGTTAAGTAAAGAGATAACGCTTGGCTACAAACTAAATGATCGAGTAAAAGTTGGAGTCTTCAGTCCAGAACTTGGGGTAAAATCTTTATTTGCACTACCTTATCATTGTAATGTATCATGCAGCTATTGAGGAGGCTCTCCACCTTTCCGGAAATCCTCGGTTCCATCTAATCCAACCTAAAGCCCAATTAACACGACTTGATCTCTCAAGTGAGTTTTTTATCAGAGAACGGCAGACAAAATTTTACATTTTATCGCTTTCTTCTAACAAATCGTTTCTAAATAAAGACTGTATCTGTCAGTCCGTGTAAACAGGAGTCTGAGTCTACTTAGCTGAGCGCTCAGGTGTAATAGAACCGGCTCAAATTAAACCGCACAGCAGAACGCTCAGCGAACCATGGGTTTTGCAACTGAGTCAACTAAGCTTCTCAGACATGTGAAAATGCTGAACTAAGTTGCTCAGCTGAATTTATTTGACACTCAGATCAGAAAAATTCAGCTGAGCGATCAGGTCGTGTAAATTGAGCTTAAGTATTTGAAACATTTAGAAAAGGGCTCGTGTTTTACACACATAAGCGAGCTGAACTTTTGACTGTGTGAATCAGTGATTGCAGAAAACTGTGAAGACTTTCGTGCTCACCAACACTTAATGATTCTTAAGCCTGCAAATCGATAAATTCGCTTCGCTGCATCAGGGTGACCAGAGACCTTCAAACCTTTTGAACGAATCAGCTGTGTTTGATTTGTTGTTTTCTAGTGCTGTGGGTTATTGCAGGTCAGTTTTTTTTAAAAAGTTGTATAAAATTATTTCCGATTATGAATCAAACTGAAAGTTTGAAAAGACCAAGGGGGATAAACTATTTCGTGGCTGCGGAACATTTGCTTGTGGACCTTGTTGAGTCAATTTTGTTTGCCATTCCATTGAATAAATGAAAAAGTTTGTTTATTTATCAATGCTTTGATTCAACGATTAACAAGCAAGTGTTGGAATCAGCAGCTGGTCTATCGATAAAAATATCAATATCCTTATCGGGACTAATCTAGAGACTAAAATTTGACCTGAACATGAGGCTGCGTCTAAGTTTGTTGCTCGGTTCTCGGCAAACTCAGCATAAGATTTTCAAATTTGGGCTAATCACAAGTCAGTTTTACTAATCGGACATTGAGAAATCGGGAAATAATTGGTAAGCTTGACAGCCTAGAAGAAAGCGATAAAATCTACAATTTTGTCTGCTTTATTTGGGACTTAGACCACGAAACGATTAGCATTGCTTATCCCCTAAATCAGGGGCAGGCACATTGCTATGTCGTGTGCATACGAAAAAATCTCAAAGCAGCGCTGCTTCCACACACACAGAATAAGCTGTAAAAGCGCCGCTGCGTTGCGTGTTCGGTTTGCGCTGCGACGCAGTCGTTGCTACTGAAATTGAGAGCAATTTTTGCGCTGCTCTCATACACACCAATGCAAAAATGTAAATGTATTTTTTGCCTGCCTCTGCCCTAAATTCTCAAAGATTTAAGCATTGGAGTCGATAACTTAGGTCGCATTCCGAAAATGGTTGATTACTGGGACTCAAGTTCTTTTTCAAGGAAGTGTTTTACTTTTTTTTTCTTCTAAGAAAATAAGTTTTTAGAAACTTGGATCCACCTATATGAAATTTTTTAGAGGAAACAGATAAAGGTAATATCCCATTATTGGAAGTGTTTCAAACTTTGCAAGATAAAGCGTAGAAATGAATTAGTCTCCACAACAAAAAGATGTTTTTCGCACTTAAACCCCTTTTTAAATTGCAAATGCAAAGTAGTTTCAGAATGTGTAATTGTCGTAAGACTAATATCACCTTACTTACTTAAAAACTAAAGCTGTTGAATTCCAACCAAGATCAGAAGTGGAATCGTTGCCAGAAATAGTTAGAGTTGCACCCTAATGTTATGAATTCAGATTTGCCTATTACGTTGATCAACACTGAAACTGTTTCATCATTAAGCGATTAGAATTTACAAGCTTTGCGATTAACTTAGGCAGAATTAGTTTAAATGTTGTCGAAATCCTAAAACAAGACTCAAGTATTATCAAATATATCAAAAAAATCAAACTCAACATTTAAACCAATTTCCGTGTATTTGGTTCGATTTGCTTAGGCCATAATTTAGCAATATTTAAGTTTTTAGTGTTATTACTTTTTTTTTTTTTTGTTTTTAAAAATTTGTATCATATATCTAGGTTTATGTATAGTTTATGTTCTGTATATAGACTCGTATACATCATTCAATTTGGTTTTGCTTTTCATTTTGTTTTGTTCATTTAAGGCGTTTCTGTACAATTTTTGCGTTTAAACGTTTCTCAAGTCAATTGTTGGGTGAATTATTTAACTACACTATATAAAATCTAATATATTTCTAGCGATGCATGCTCGTATCGTAGCGTATCGTATAATTTCTGTATGTATATAGGTGAAAAGGTTGGATTCAATTTGGTTTTCGTGTTTAGTTTTTGATGTGCAAAAGATTCACATAAATTTCGTAAGTTTTGGGGGATTCTTAGAGAAGTTCGTATACATTCGAGTGATTGTTTTTTGTGTTCGATGAGACTGCAAACAATAGTTGAGGAATTCCTAGGCAAAAAGAAGCTCAGAGTTCGTTTCGTTCCGTGCTGTGCTTTGTTTGATACAAAAAAGGTACTCACTTGTCCACACACTTAAATATCTCACAAAAAGTTCAAATAAAATACTTTCGTTTACGTATATCCGTTACCATTTTAGTGTTTCATATATATATTTGTGTGTATGTAAATTCAATTGTCGAATTCAGTTCCTTAGCATGCGAGGCAAACAATAAGAACAAATTCAAAATCCGGCCCGCCCCAAAAACTGAAAATGAAATCAAAACACAAGCGAAATTTTATTTTTTTCAAATATTTTTCATTTTTCATCAATAAATCATCGTTCTTTCATTCTCTGGCTCAGTGTTTCTTTTCTGGTTTTAATTAGTTCAGTTTAAATCATTAATTAAGTAAGTGTAATAATAATAATAATAATAATAATAGTTAACTAAAGATAACGCATACAACTTAGGGTACATAAATAAAAGTACAGTTTAAAAGTAAGCATAATTTATTATTTATATATTTACGTATACATATCCATTTCTCGGTATGTGCCTATGCTCGATCTATATATGTATGTATGTATATATGTAGGTATATTCAAAACGGGCCATCAGGTGTTCTACTAGAAAATAATACTACAAAAACCACACACAAAGAAAATTAAAGAAAACACGCATTTCGCTTCATCAAAATAAAATTCCATTTCGGGTTTGCTTAAGTTTTTGCATAAAATTAGAAAACAATTCAATTTATTTAAACGTAGAGTCTAAACGTAGGCTTACGGACTACAGTAGAGTTATCGATTTGTTTATATGTACAGATACATACATAAATGTATAGAAAAACAAAGCGTTGCTGTCAGAGAATCGTCAATAACCAATTGTACCAAGACTTACAGACAAGCAGTCATTGCCTATCGAGAGTGGCTTACTAAACCACTAAGCATTGCATTTTCAATATCGCAAACACCGCCTAGCATTGCATTTCTTATACCGTATTTATCAAAATCTAAACTATTTTTCTATATTTTTTTAAAGGCAAATACGGTTGACATGGCCCAAAATTTTATTATTGAATGAAATAGTAAGAAGTTAATAGCTCAAAGAGTATGGCAACTTTACATGTACCTAGTTGAAATAGTGCTATAAATTCAGTTGCTGACTTGCTGCATCAAAGAACCCAACCCAAAATGTGAGTTGGAAATCGATTTTCTATATTAAAAGCGAAATATATTTCTATAACAGTTGCTAAATACACTTGATTACTTTCTGCCCTTAATGCTAAAAAGCAATTAGGCAGCCTCCATCGATATAAGGATCTAACCTTGTCTGAGAGAATGCAAAGAAAAAGATTAACCACTTTTTTACTGAGGATTTTCGGTAGACATTTCTTGTTCCTTCACAAATACTTTTAACTAAAAGTTCTTTTTTAAGGAAGAGACAGCTTACAAATTAGTGTGGCATTGTCGTTTTGGTTCCATCTGGTCACACTATTGCAAGCAGAGTTCACTTTAAACTAAAGGTTCTTCTTTAAAGAAAAGACAGCTTTCAAATCAGTGTGGCATTGTCATTTTGGTTTCATCTGGTCACACTATTGCAAGCAGAGTTCAGTTTAAACTAAAGGTTTCACTTTAAAGAAAAGACAGCTAACAAATCAGTGTGGCTTTGTCATTTTGGTTCCATCTGGTCACACTATTGCAAGCAGAGTTCACATTACTTTTTCCTGTCACAAATTTTTGCATCTTCGTGTGAATGAAACTTCACAATCAGAGGTGCAATGGAAATCTCTTCCCATCAAAACCAGTTCTCGGTGTAACGAAAATCGCTTTGGGATGCCTTCAAATGTCTTTTGTTTTGGGCACAGTCAGTACTACAGAGTAATGCTGGGTTTATACTGGGTCACAGAGTATCACATTTCAGTGTCACATCGCTATATGAATTTGACATTGTGACACTGAAGTGTGACACTCTGTGACGCAGTATAAGCCCAGCATAAGATTAGTATGGGACGTCCAGTTGGTATAGCAGGCGCCTCCTTGAAAACTTTAGAATAAAACTCGTACTAGGATTGCCAAGTATGACTTTGAAATTGGCTTGAAAAGAGAAAAGACTTAAATTTTCATTAACAAGAAATTAAAACATTTTAAAATATGCTCAACCAATATTTGCTGTGCTGTCTGCTCACCAAAAAGACAGGTAAAATTACACAGCCTCGTTCAATCTTTGTTTTTTTAATCTCTTGTGTTTTCTGTTTCATGATTATTTATGAGCAGAGCTCGCAAAAAACTCTCAACACTTTCAACGTGTCGTCAAAAAAAAGTTTTGTTACGGACACAACGAAAACAGGGAGCGAAAAACAGTTTCAGTTCTGTTTTTGCTCAATTCTGTTGCTCTCAGAGCAAAGACCTTTTTTTCGTTCTTGTTTCTCTCCTGTCTTTCACTGACACTTTTGCCGAGAGCAAACTTCCAAACTGTTTTTGCGTATGTATGCGTGACTGTGTGTTGCGCTCGTGTGTGTCTTTGTATAACGGGCGTCACACAAACAAACAGCCTATCAAACGCACAAAACAAAAACAAAACAAAAAAACACTTTTCGTAGACACTTATTGTGTTCTGCTCATTTGCTGACAGTTGTTTAGTGAGAGCTCGTCAAAACAGTTTCTGTCGGAAGTTGTCGGGTGACCGACACGTTTGTTTTGCTCAACCGAAAACATGTAACAGAAAACACATGAGGTGCGAGAAAAAGTGTTCCGCTCAGTGAGAGACCGCTTGTGCTGCGTTTGCTTCTGTTTTTCGCTGAGGCTGATCACAGTGAAAAAAGTGTTAACAGTTTTTTGCGAGCTATGTTTATGAGAGAACCACACGAAGCTGTTTTACAATCGGCTGTAAAAAGCTGAGCATCAGCAACTGTTAAGTGGAGCAAACTTCATGAAGTTCTTAAAAAAGCTCTCGTTTGTAGGAAAGAGGTGTAGAGGGGTAAGCGATACCACTACACCTCTTTCCTACAAGCGAGAGCTTTTAAAAAAACTTAATGGAGTTTCCTTCACCGTGTAAATCCAATCTTACTGTCTTCCTTTTCTAACTGCCTGCAAAAAGGGACCGCTTTAAATATTTGATACATATAAAAAATTTCGTTGGACATCAAATTAATTCACATCTAAAAAAACCACATTTCATTTGCTAGAGACGCAAACCTGTTTGATCGGAAGGGAAATTATCTTGGACCTATACCTTCTTAATATAATTTCAAATGAGAAATGAAATATTTCAAAGTTATCTAGATATTTCTGTGACACCCTTGAATGTGACCTTTTCAAGGACCTTCTGATATTCAAAATAGTAAGTTTAAGTCTTCTCGAAGTCTTTAAAGATATGCTTGTTCTACAGATCATGTCACACACAATACCATAAAATACCATAAATTAGAAGAACATCAACTTTCTCTTGTCAAAGTTTCTTTGAGTGTGTCCCAATTTGTTAACTCATTCCCGAAAATGTGACAAAATCTGGTGGCAAAAACAGTGGCTAAATATATAGAAATATTTTTAAAATGTCTGCCTTCAGCGTATCCGTTTAAACCCTGTATTTTTGTGTCAGACTTTTCCTGTAAAATTCAAATAGATTTCAATTTTGAAATATAGTTTCTCAAAGCTGATCAAGTGATTCTGCTGTTTGGGTTCAATTTGGCGGTGTAAGCGATATTTAAGTGTAAGCTTAGGCTTTTTGACTGCCCGTCTTAAGCCATATTTAGTGTAGGCCTACAATTCTCTGGTTGCTCTAACTGACTTAGTAAATAACTAAATAAAAAGAAACTAAAACTAGCAAAGAATTTGCGTTCTCATCAATTTTTGCTTTTTTTTTGGGTTGGGGGGAGGTTAAAGGTTCAGCTGGTGGCTTTTCCAACTGCGCGGGGATTCAAATTCTAATCAAAGTTTTTTTTTTTTGGGGGAGATGGCGCCTAAATTCATGCTTTGCCTTTCAATTTGTTGTTGTTGCTGCTGCTTTGAGTGTGTGTGTGTGTGTGTTTGGGTTTGTTTATTAAACTTATAGCTAAGCGTTTCATTTTGTTTATGCATAAATATCGTTTTGTTTTTGCCTTTTGTTGTTGTTATTTATGTTTTTAAGGTATACACAAATAGTTTCTTTAAAATTGTTTTTTGTTGTTGCTGCTGCTGCTGCTGTTGCGGTTTGCTGCATTTGCTGTTGTTGTTGTTGTTGCTGGGGATGTTGCTAATATCATTTGAAAGATTTTTGCTACAGTTTCAGTTTCCTTTGCTATTACTTGACTGATATTGCCACTCGATTTTTGTTGTTGGTAGGACTTGGTTTTGGCTTGGGTCCTGCTCCTGCTGGGTAAGTAGTAAATTTAAGCTATGATTTTGGCTTTATCGCTGTCAGCTGCCGCTGCTGCATCCACCGCCTTCCCCTCGCTCGCGTTGCATTACAAATGCTGTCCATAGTATTCAGCTGGCGGGTAGTGGGGATAGCCTTGATGGAAGCCAGGATCGCCGGGCGGACGATGCATCATATGCGCCTGACTGTCCATCATATAGCCCATGGCATCGTGACCATAACCGGAGGGACCTGGATGCGGTGTATAAACTGTTGAGAATCGCAAGGACAAGACAGGAGAGAACAAAATGCACATAATTAGAAATTGCGTTTGAAATTCGACGAAAGTGCTGTCCCCGTCCAACGAAACTGAAACGGGGTACAGCTCTCTCTGTTTAAACTGCGCTATTTCATAGTTATGGTTATTTTTCTTATATCGATATATTTACCTGCACGATTCGACTGATCGATCATCGGCTGCACAATTCTCCGCCGCGCATTGATGAACCTGTGCAAGAGAGAGAGGAAAGGTTTTTTGGTTTTAATTAAACAAAGTATAAAAATCCGAATGTTGAATTATTTATGAAATCCTCGCTCCCTGGAAGGGGATTTTATGTGCGCAACTTAGCCATAAACTAAACCAAATCTACGCCAGAGTCACACTTTTTGCTGCCCTGCAAAGTCGGCCCGACATCAATCGCGGGGACAAAGACCATGCCGACTTTGGTTATGATTGTCGTTTAATAAATGCAATAAGAAATAATAAGCAGTTCGCTGCTGCTGCTACTGGTTGATCCGCTAAAGGATCAACTGCTGCAACTACGGCCACAAAAAAATTGGAAAAAAAAGAAATGATTAAAGCAAAAAGCCGCCAACCAACAGAGTGACAGTCTCCAGTTTGGCTCTGACCATGTTACCAGCCTGGGTTGACACATACGAGGGTAGACGCAGAAGTAGCCCAAATGAAAGCTCTGGGCCAGCAAAGGTTAATGCTCTTGGTCGCACTCTGCTTCCTCTGCTGCTGCTGCTGATGTTCTGCTTTTCAATTTGCAGTTCATTTTTGCTCATTTTCGGGCGGAAATTGTTGCAACGCCCTGAAATCGTTTATCAAAACGACAAAATGGAATTGAGTTCCGTTGAGACTTTTTCTTTCTTTCTTCGTTTTGTGGAAAGACCAAAACCAAAATGGAACTTGTAAGCGGCAAATCGATTTGCCCGCTGGCCTGGTCTGGTCTGGTTTGGTTGATTGGGTACACTCAAAAAAATGGTACGAAAATACTTGATTCCAGTACAAAATTCTGATTTCATATATGATTTTTCGTGAAGTTGAAAACTTTGCTTTTGATATTTTTCAGCTACTTAAAGTCTTTGCAAAGTTTAAACTAAGATAATTTTGGAAAAGACTCCAAGCTTGATGTGTTCTTGAAACGAAGCATTTATATTGAATCAAAGACGAATGCAAAGATCATGGTGCCTTGGCTAGGCATTGTAAGAGAGAAAAGGTCGGACTAAAATTTAGTTAAACATACTCGATTTTAGTAGACGCAATCTTAAACAAATTGTACTTGAATCAAGTACTATATACTCAAATTAAGTACAAACAATCCCAAAACAAGTAAGATCAAACTTAAAATGAGTATTATTTAGCATCAAGCATGATTTCGAGAAAATTTCGTCCTCACTTTTAAAATTTAAACAATGATTAAGTTAAAATTACACTTGCATCAAGTATGAAGTATTCACATCAAGTATCAAGAATCAAACTTGAAACAAGCTAAAATAGGACGGAGTACTTACATCAAGTATGTCTCGGACTCACTTTTTAAGCAAGCACAAACTTTAGTTTAAAACGTACTTGGTTCAAGTTTAACAATTCTTATTTTAAGTATGCTTCTTACTCATTTTGTAAGTACGACAAAACTGTATTCAAGTATTTTGCATTTGAAAAAAATAGTTGACATAAACATGGTATACTCGATTACAGTAGTTTGAGACTCATTTGAATATCAAGGCCAGAAATACAGATTGTTTCTCTCGGTGTACTTAATGCCAAAAAATTGTACACTTGCACGTGCTTTTTGGAATGTTTTGTCTCACTTTTAGAACTAAACATTCTGCTAGACACATTTTGGCTGGAAGTTTCCTAGAGAATCATTATTTTTTCTGAGTGCATGCCCCCACTCCCCCACACTTTGATTGGAACATTTGTCGAGTTATTTATGTACTTACGCCATAATTATAACTTTCTTTTTCTTTCTGCAGCTGTAACTAAGCGTTAATATTTAAAACTTTTTCGATTACTGAAGTTCCTCTCCTGTTTTTGGTCGCCCGACTTTACCTTCTTATTGGGTGTTAATGGACTTTTTTTTCGTCTTCTTCTGTGTTGGTCATTTGAATTGCTTACTTCTAACGTTGTGTTTTTTTTTCTCCTCCACAAATTGCGCAAAATAAATACACATTTAGAGACGCAGCAGCAGCAGCCGCTGGCTATTCCCCTTGGATTAGAGTCGGAGTCGGAGTCTGGCTAAGGTGTTGTCGCCCCCTTCCAGTCGAGCCCATAAATAACCAAAAGTGTCAACATTTTATTTTGCTATTTTCTGCTTAGGTTTTTTCTTCTGCTTCTTTTTGCTGCTTTTCGTTTGGGCTCTGTCGACGCAGTGTTGCGTGCCTAAGCGAAACGGGCAGGGTCCTGGGCCCAGGTCCTTGCTACTATTTGTTAATTTGCAGTGTGCTTCAGTGAGCGCGAAATTCAATTTAATTGAGCTGAGTGCCTGTCCCGCCCCTCGCCACTCACCCCACTAAAGCTCTCGCACATTTTTCGCTAGATTTTATTATGGCCTGTCCCTGCTTAAAAGCATTCCATGGCCCCGGACATGAAGCCAACTGCATAAAAGATTCAGCAACGCTTTTAACTTGCTCCAACTCTTTCTCCATCCTCTGCTGGCTTAGAGAGGGAGCTTGTCTTGTCTTATTGCATTGGCATTGCCAAGTGTCAAGTTGGGCTGCATGTCGCATAATGTGTAAAATTTGATGAAGTTGGCTGGAAGCTAGGACTTGACTCTCTGTCTGCCTGTTTTCCATTTCCATTTTGCTGGGTAAGCGGGAACATCATTTTGCTTGGTTAGCTAGAGCTTCTCTAACGACTGGCAGGTGGGATTTTTGCATATTTTGAATGGCAATGGATGCTCTTTGAAATAGCTATACAGACAACTTGCTTACTTTTGATTCAAAAATCAAACTATCTAGAGATGGCTAGCAAGCACATTAGATAACTTGAACATTGCCCACTAAGAACTTAAAAACTGGGCGATTTGGATAAATATCAACCTGTATTATACTTCTTTTACCAAACTTTTCCAAAAATTGCCAAGGTAGACAAAAAATGATATTAGTGTGCGCGACCGCTTACAGGTCGTGGGTTCGATCCCGCCTCGGAACATGTTTATAAAAAAGTCCCTAGATTATGTGGCTATGACTATGTTTGGGCCTTGATTCAAGATTTGAGAATTACTTGTACTAGAATCAAGTTTTAAAACTCTTAGATCAAGAATTTCAGAATGAAAAATGAAAAATTTATTTTTGAACCATGAAATTCGCTCTTCGATCAAGAATTTTTATTCTCACTGTACTTCTGACATCGAACATTCTTGATTCAAGTACTCTGCTCTCTGAGAGTAGGTTCCCTTCAGCTTGGCTCAGTACAAAATCATAGAAGAACCAGCTCTGAAATGGAAGTGCTGGTACTGAATTCATGACCTTAGCTGATTTTAGGCATGATTTCAGTCAGTTTAATATCAGTCTTCTTTTCCAGAGTAAAACTCTGTTGGATTTCCTGTTCTGGATTGAGTTTGTGTTTTGAAAGGCGCTTAACAAAAGCAGATTTTCTTTGCACTGCCATAAACAACAATTGGGCATCCCTGCTTTAATGTATTTGGTCTGTTCAGTACTTTTTGAGCAGTTTTGAGATTCTCTTTGCTTAAATTACTCAACAAGTAAAAATTTCTTCTAGTGTGCTTTCTGGCATTAGAGGTTTCAGTTAAGAACATGAATTTGTAGCATCTTTTACATATTTCTACTTACCAATTATTAACTTGCAGTATCGTTAGGCCCGTATCCTGCGCCAATTGTTTCTTCTGGTCCTCGGATGGGTAGGGATGCTGTAATCAAAAAAAGAAAAAAACCAAACAAATGAACATGAACCGAATGTGTCGTGCACAATTAAATTTACTTAATTTAGGGTTATAAAAAGCAAGCACAAATTTATGATACCTGCCCTCTCCCCTCCCCACTGACAACCATCGAGCGATCGATCAATCATTCGCATAATAAAATTCCACCAACCAGTGGAAACCTGTCACTGAGTTGGGCTGCACTTGAAATGCTGCCACATTTTGTGGGTAATTTTATCAGTGATGTGCATTCGGTGCTCCTTATCAATGTCCTCAATTTTGTTGCAACGCGTGGCTAGCGCCAAATGGGCAAACAGAGCAGGAGGAGGCCATGACTGGGGGCTACTCCCCATAAATCTTGCAACTGGCGCGCCGCCACAGTGGCGTCAGTGTGCAAACAGTCCGCCCAAGAGTGAAAGCGGGTTCAGGTAAGGCTTCCCTAATCTAATCGCCTGGCCGGGCTGGCGCTTATTACAATTTTCTATTTGCTTAGTTGTTGTCGTTTTGTGTGTTGCGCTGAATGTTGACTCAATGATTTCGATCTCTAACTAGAAATTCACTTTGTTAATGAGAAAGAATGGAGTGGAGTGGAGGAGAGGAGTGGTGTGGGAGTGAAGGACTACCAAACCAGTCACCTGGCTGCTGTCAAATTTCTATAGTACTCTGTCTCTCCCTTTCGCTCGCTCTGTGGCGGAAGTGCCTGTCAATCTTTTGCCTTTGCGCCTGCGCCGCATTGTTTAATCCTTTCCGGCAGCTGTGGGCGTTTCAGCTTTTGGCACTCGTCATGACTGGAGGATTGCCTTAACCATAATTGTGATTTTGCGGGTCTTTTGGATTGAACAATTGTTGTTGTTGCTGTTGATGTCTGCAAATGCAATTTGCGTCTTGTCTCTGACCCAAAATATATGGACTGTCGTGGTGAGGTATATGTGTATGTATGTTGTATTTATATATATAAGTTCAAGCAATATATTCAATATCCCACAACTGCTGCCTTCCATTCCAATCGAAATGTGCAACGCTGCACATCCTTGTCCTGCCTGTCCGTCTGTAATGCAATTTAGTTTCCGTTGTCCTTGTCCAGCACTCTCACACACCCATTTCGGTAGCTCCTTAAATGCATTTGCCTTATTGTTTGTGTTTAATAAATTTTGCGTGTTGTCTTGTTGTTGTCGTGCAATATTTGTTTGCTGTCCTGACCAGGCTCTGGCCAGGCCATCCTGCCACGCCCGCACCTAAAACTATATGAAATTTGCGTATTGACAAATAAACGTAGAAGCCATGTAAATACAATGGACATGCCAATGGCCATGTTGCTGTCGTTGCCTCATCCTCTGGCTGCCGGTGCTGCTGCTGCTTCTTGGTTATAAAATGTCCAAGAAGTCAAAAGGCATAAATTACATGCAGGTAAATTAAAATGGAATTTATAGCATACTTTGTGGCGCACATCTATTTAGAGAGTAAGATATGTCGGTAGTTCCCTTGAGAGGGGCTGTAGGGTTAGATGCTGAGCTGAATGGAAAGGGATCTTAAAGAATGCAGTGAAATGCATATTTTGAGCTCTTTCAGCTACAACTTTCGCAAGAGACTAACGGAAGCTAAATCAAAATGCATAAGTTTTCTTAATTCAAGGGCATTTTAGAGGTCTGAGTTTACTGCGTGCAGCTTTTTTGCATATTTTATAACATTGCATACTTATAGGCTCCTAATATCTTTGCTGAAAATAATCGCAAAACTGTCTAAGAAATTTGAATTGAAAGCTAAGAAATAGTACTTTCCCTGATTTCAGTGACATTTTGTTCCAAAACATTGGGTCCCAACAAAAAAGGCCCACAAATGGGCATTTTTGATTACACAAGGCAAATAGACATTTTTCAGTATATTGAAGGGATAATAGTGATTCTAGATGGGTTTCATGGTACTGAAAGCGAATCTGTTTTCGGAATTGGTCCATCACGTCTAGATCTTTAGTAATTTGAGCTAAAGGTTGCTTTAAATGCATATTTTGACCCATTTTCAGCACTTTTTGTGGGGAACTTTTACCAATGCCGGAACGAACTTTGATATTATCGTTAAGTATTACTCCTTAGCTCTTAAATAAAATATACTTAAAATTTCTGCGATTTTTTTAAGCGAAGATATACCATGTGATCAAAATCATTAAATTGCTTATAGCCCAAAAATATGCTAGGCAAATTCACTATAGTTGGCAAGGCATTTTTATTAAATTCTTTTGAAAAATTTAGACCACATCCATTGCATACCCATGGGCGGTACAAAATATGGTCAGTTGAAGCACATGAATTCCAAATATTTTCGCTTAAGAAAATCGTAGAATTGTTTGGAATAGCTTATTTTGATATTAAGAAATAATACTTTAATTAGTAATGAGCTTAGCTGGCTCGAAGTCAAGAAAGTTGCGTTTGTTTACAACTGTAAGCAGACTATGCATTGTTAAACCAAAAAGAAAAATTAACATAATTGTGGGTTCCAAATCAAACGAAAAGGAACCCCACAAAACTTTCAAAAAAATTGTCCAAATATGCATTCTAAGCAACTTTAAGCTCAAATTACCAAAAATCTATACGTGATGGACTATTTCCGAAAACAGATTCTTTTTCAACACACAAAAATCATATAGTATCACCACCAACTCTTCTATATACAGGACCTCGTTGCCTAGTGTTATTAAAGCGCAAATTTCCAATAACCACTATCAGATCATATATAAGCTACACTTCGCAGCTAAGTGTAATAGATCAACGTATAGCGACTCTTGGATGAAAAATTTTAGTTCCACTCCAAAAAGTTCTTTCCAAGGCTGGAAATCTACAAAATACTACAAAATCTTTCGAAAACTTTTTTAAGTCTAAGGTTCTAAGAAGGGGACCGTTTCTATTTTTATCAAACCTAATAATTTGGTTCGACCTTAGCCCATAGCATTATATTACATCGAGACTCTTTTGACATTATTTTGCCACGCGATCCTAACTGTTGACGGTAATTTTTAATGCAAAATTACATCAAAGTGATTACTGTTCAGAATCAAAAGATCATTTCGTGATGCTCAGAGAATTTTAAAATATTTCCCATTACTAATGCTACACCCATCTATTGACTGTAATTTCTTGAAAAACTAACTGTAGCTGTTTTTTGAAACGAAATCGTAATTCAAAGAGTAGGGATACACCCTGCAAAAAATCCGTACAACTATAAATTTACTGAAAGCGTGTTTTTTCGTTCCCAATAGTGGGGTTATTCCAAGAATGGTGGGCTATTTTGAAGAACGCATTTTTTGAGACCGAATTTTTTATTTAAAGAACTCTCCGTTCCTGCTTTGGAACGGATGAAAACTATTCCAGTCAATCCAGAAAAAAACATATATTAAACACACATTTTCTAATTGTAATTGTGGACGGTGTCTGTGATTAGAACACAGGACCTTGAAAAAGGCTGAACACACGAAAGCGGCATCTTAGCTCAGTCGTCTATCAAGGGTGTCGCGAAAATAGCTATAAGTTCATTTATTTTGGTATCTAGGTAATAATTGAGAAAAAAGCCCAATAGCCGAGAGGGACTCTATTGAATTAGAAAGACGAGGTCGTAGGTTTTTTTGATGTTAGAACGTATGATATATGCATTTGGACTGGACATTGCTTTAATACCCTTTTATCATACAACGGAGCTGAAAAATCTTCCAAGGGATGATCATTTTTCATATCCTTGAATGATTTTTCGGTTCCATTGGATGATAAAAGGATATTAAAGACATATCCAGTCCAAATGGATACGGGAAATCCTTCAATTGTTATTTCTGCATATCCTTTTTTTCTCTGTCTGGGAAGGGAATTTGTACAAGTGTTGGGTTGTACATGAGTGAGTGAACAAAATTGAGTTGTTCACTAAACTGAGCAAGTGAACGTGTTCTTCAATAATTGTTCATTTTTGTTGTCAGAGTTGTTCAGTTGTTCTTATTCAGTGGCTCTTGTTCACTCGCTCTTGTTCTGTGAGTTGTTCTTGTTCAGTCAGAGTTGTTCATTTGTTTTTGCTCACTCACTCTTGTTCTGTGAGTTGTTCAGTCAGAGTTGTTCACTTTCTCTTGTTCAGACGCTCTTGTTCTATGACTTGTTCATTGAGAGTTGTTCAGTGTGTTGTTTTGACTTGTTCACTTAATTTGGTGACTCTTAAGCTGACTTTTGTCCGCGTGTCTGATTGTTAAATGTAAGCAAAATGCTGGTGTGGCAACCATTTTACCAACCAAATGAGCAACATTCCGCAGTGTGACGAGCAACGAAGGATTAAAATTAGTTTGAATGATCACTGAACAACTTATCGTCACAACTGCAAGACTGAGCCTGAACAACAATTGGAACAAGCACAGATCCAACGAAACGGCCTACAATTGCAAACTGAACACTGAACAGCTGAACAACTGAACAACTGAACAACTGAACAACTGAACAACTGAACAACTGAACAACTGAATAGCTGAGCAAGTGAACAACTGAATAAGAACAACTGAACAAGTGTGCAACTTGAGTGAGTTGACTAACTTTGAAAAAAAGAACAAGTGAACATGTTAAGTGAAATGAAGAACCTTTACCTAACACTAATGGGTACAAAAATAGGAATTTTTCAGACTGGGGTTCAGCTTCGGAAGGTCTTCATTTTTGATGGTTCGGTTCTGGGTCCGATTTGAGGGTCCAAAAACATTGAACCGAACCGAACCAAGTGGTAAAGTTGTTCGACAGTCTGTCTCAACGGAGCCATTTATAAATAGTGGGATAAGGTTATTATGTAAGGAAGGGATGCCCACATCTGCTTAAGACAGTGCTCTGAATACAATTAAAGTAAATTGTTTGTCAAACTACAAGGCATTGTATCAGTATTTAGAGGGAACTTTCGCTCAACTCAAGTGCATTTGACTTCCCCATAGCTTAAGCTTGAGCAGTGGATCACTTAGCTGGAAACTGATCAAGTACAAAGCTTACTCAGCACACATTGTTGCTTATCATAACAATGAATTTTACCCTAAATTAAAATCTTTATAAACTGCAAAAAAGTCAAAGAACACGCAACATGAAGTTGCATATCAAAGCAGGTCAGTCCATTAAGTCCCACTCCCATTCACAGTTCATTCACTCTAAAAACTTATCAGAACTGCATAAATTTCCTGGCAAACGCCTACTCCTAGGAGAAAGAAGGGGAAGATCAGCTCAAAGCGTTCTTCTTTCAACTCTATTTTGTAGCACCAATTATACTAATGAAAGCAATTATGCATTTTGCACTAAGACGCACACACACATGAGCAAACACTCACACACACACACACACACACAGTCTAACCAAGCGAGTGCAAACATGTCAAGTGAAACAAAGTCCATTTGGTTTATTAATTTACCATACGACAAAATAATTAATTACTGTCACGCCTTTAAGTTGCTTTTGCCATGTCGCCCAGCCCCCCAAATGCTAACTTCCCCCCGCCCCACCCCTTTACGTCTCTGATTTCTGTCTTTGTCTATGTGGGCAACTTGCGAGTAACTCGCTCCACTTTTTCCTACATATTTTCACTTGTGTCTTGTGGTGTTTATTTAAACTTGGCAAATGAATTTAAAACAATCAGCACAGGCACACACACACACTACTCTCCCTCCTCTCCTAACCAAGCCAAGCGCTGACAAGTGCCAGGCAGGCATATAGGCCCAGTCCCCCTCCAACTCTGGACTTGGGGCCCAATGATGTCAACATGACTGCAACGCCGTGACACATGGCACAACAAGCCCAAGAAGTCGACGCTGGCGGGTCGGTAATGCACACGTACAAGAGACCCCAGCGATGCTAGCAACGCCGCCGCCATTAACAACGCCAAATGCGACGCCATTTGTGAAACAAGCAACAACAACAACAACAACTGCAGCAGCAACAGCAAATTGCAACGTGAAAATTGCATTGCAACGAAGGCGACGGCCTCTGGTGGCCATTATGAAGATTTTTTCCAGTTGCACTACATGTCTAAACAAAGCCAAATGAGTGTTTTGACTCGCCTGGGCCCAAAAGCGGCGCAGAGTGTGCGAGTGTGAGGTGGAAGCGAGAGGGAAATGAAGCATTTGCACTAATCGCACTGTTGTCCTCATCCTCAGCCTCAACTTGCTGGCAAAAAATAATAATTTGCCATAGTCGCAAGTTTGCAAGGAATGAGGCATTAAGCTATGAAGATGCCCTACACTTTGTCCTGACATGCGGGCTTAGTGAAAAGAGTCAAAGGTCTAGTCTAGCCCGGGAACAGTCGAGAATGCTGGTACATAGGGTTCAGCTGTTCAATTGGTATTTTATTTGCACTTAACATGTGTTTCAGAAGGGAAATGTATAGAAGTTGGTAAACCAGTATTAGCTAGTTTAGATTACGCAGGTGTTAATGCCAGTGTACAGTTTTCCTCTGGTGTCTTTTGCATTTCATGAGAAGAATCAAGGTGTTTTGGGTTAGGAATAACCAAATGGAGAGGACAGAAAAATGAGCTCACTTGACTTCCTGTGCTCAGCGATACACACAGGCACTTTACGACTCTCGCCCAAAGCCGAGGGTCGAAGATTTAGCGACTGTACTAACTCGAGTCGAGCAGAGATCCACAAACTGCATATATTTTGATTTTGCAGCGAGTCTCGCCTAGTGCGCCCAGTTGTCGGCACGAAATGGACTTTGTTTGTAACTCACTTCGAAGCGAGGCACTTGTAGCGACGTCTGCTTGTGCGTCTAGGCGCTTCAAGGCAAATTCTTATGCGTCTGAGTGAAAAAACAACTCTCAAAGCAATGGGAGCAAGGTTTTGCCCACCGCTGCTTTAGAAAATAAAACGAAATATCGAAGTTTTTTTGAACTCGATATATCAAATATCGATATTGAAAGTTCTTTTGATATTTTGAGAAATATCGACAATTCTACCTAAAATGATACAATCAGAATTTTTCTCAATTCCACTTTAGCAAAACTTTTGTGATTTGGAAATCAAATCTAGTACATAAACCGGATTTAAATCACAAAATTTTTGTGTAAGTGGAATTGAGAACAAGGCTGAATGATTACGAGGTAGCGGCACTGCACAGCTTCGATATTCTCAGTCGGCCTTGGTTCGATGATTCAAAGGTGTAATTCGGTCCATCGAACTGACATGGTAGCTTTCGATGTTCTGGTGTGAGAAGTAACATTTATCGAACCCTGTCCAAAACGAAAAAAAGTCGACTTTGTGACCCTGGTTTTGGAGTGTGTTTCATCGATGGGGTTCTATAAATACTCGCGCATGCGAAAAGACACTTTCAGTTGCGCTTTTAGCAAAGCAAAAACGGCATAAAACTGAAAGCAAATAAAACAATATGAGATTTTTACAGAGTAAAAAAGATACGAAAAAATATCAATTGGATGATTTCCCGTATCCATTTGGAATAGATATGTCTTCAATATCCTTTTATCATCCAATGCAACTGAAAAGTCATCCAAAGGTTATGAAAAATGATCATCTATAGGATGATTTTTCAGCTCCGTTGGATGATAAAAGGATATTAAAGAAATATCCAGTCCAAATGGATATTTTTTTTGGATCTTTTTTTCTGTGTGCTTTGTGGTGATTTAGGGACAAGCAAACCTTATTAAGAATTGAAAATTGAAGAATGGTTTAGAGAAGAAGCTGAGGTGTTACTAAAGGTGATATGGCATATCATTTGTCTCAACCAAATTGACGTTCAAGTTCAATTTGTACATAGAAAAGTAAGAAAGATAGCGTATTAAAAGTTCGCCATGGGCCTTACCAAAAACTAAGCGCCATTGCAACATGTCTTCTCGCTGACAACAATGCAACTCTTTCAACGCCGCCCCCTCCCGTTTGTGCGCTTCCTTTGGCCATTTTGCTGGGGCTTAATGTTTCGCGTTGTTTTTTTTTCTTGTTGTTTTGTTTTTATTCGGGGGTTGCTTTTTATCCAAGGCAACGGCATAAATGTAGGCCCAAACACAGACGGAGAGACCGGAAGAAAATTGCACGCCGAAATGGCCCAGGGAAGGGGGAAGAGGTAACACAGGCCTGAGGCATATGGGCACATGTGGCTGGCTGTACGAGTAGGCGGAGCACGCGAAATGAAACGTTTTTTTTTTGTGGCCTGGCGTTGCCTTGGTTGTCTGCAATGCGCGCCAAATGTAAACAAAATATTCGCGCGCCTGCCATAATTATGGCAACTGCAACAACAACAACAGCAACAACCAGCCCGGCAGGCAGCCATGCATTGCATTGCCCTCGTTGTTGTTGCTGTTGTTGTCAGTCTGGCTTTTGTTTTTTGGTTGGCCAGTCGCTGCGCTTAACCCAGCCCCAAGTTTCAGCCTTTGCAATGCACTTCATTAGCACCATCATTGGAGTCGTCGTCTGGTTTTTAACGACTTCGTCGCCATTGCCAGCGCAGATCCGTCATGGCTGCCTCTGATGAACTTCTGGTGTTTAATTATTTCAATTGAAAAGCTCACCCCCGCACCTCCTCCTCCTGGTCATAAATCAAATAGGCAAACATTGCATTATCCAAAATCGAAATTAAAGTGTGTTCGATTTGGTCTGGCATAAGAAAACAATTTCCCTAATGTGCACAAAAACTGTTAATAGCATTAAGCTCAGGACAACAACAACAAAAAAAATCAGTCAAGGATATGCAGAGCGCCGTCTAACCAGACCCAAAGGCTATGAAAGTCGAGACGCTGCCGCTGCTGCTGCTGGGTAAACATGAGTGATGCGCAGATTTAAACGGCAATTCATCAATGTCAGCAACGTTTTTGGGGGTGGAGAGGGGATAGGGGAGGGCATTAGCCCTGCCTCCCCTCCCTTCCCATTTAGCCAGCACGAGGGGAGGCTATTTTAAAACTCTGCAGATAAAAACACACACATTCCAGTGTCCTGAGCCAGCTTCAACTTTAATTTCCGATTTTGTTTGCTTATCGCCTGGGCGTTGGTCACTTTGGTCGTTAGCTTGGCCACACATTTACAAAATTCCATTAAGATTTTTATCATTTTACATACGCAGCAGCAGCCGCCATCCAAAAAAGCAGAAAGCAAACCAAAGAAACGAAAAAAAAACGAAGAAATGTCCGAACTAATGGCCAAAACGTTGTAGTTTGAACTTTCTTGACCGATGCTAAGCATAAAATCTTATAGTTTTGTTTTTCTTCGTCAACCCTTACACATGCTTTTCCTTTGGCTACCTTGGTGCACTTGGAGAAATCTGAGTGTCACTTTTGCTCAGCAATGAAATGGAGGAATAAAGGGTTAGTTTTTATTTCCAGAAACCATAAAAAACTTGAATCTATTGCAATTTAGTCTCAAAATTTGTGGCGACTCTGCCACCACCAGACACGAGCGACTATCGATTGCTTTGGCGGCTATGATCACACTATCACGAAGCTTATTTAACATCTCCAGGAAAATCAGTATTCTACGGTGTGTGCAACTGCTCGCTGGCTGCCTCTGGCCAGCTCGCAATCAACAAATAATGTTAAATTTACCTTCTAAGATATTGTCAGAATAAGATATTAATCGCTATTAGCACAGCTTCTTAATCGCGATAAATTCGTGATCGAAAACTTGTTGAAAACTTATTCCCATACAGTCAAAAACTGCAGTTTATAAACTTAGGACTTTAGTCAGTCGTCGTGGGTTCAATCCCGCCTCGGGACAACTAATAAAAAGTTTTTGCAGCACAAAGTTTTTTATTTGGAAAAATTACTCACTCGGTCACCTTCACTAGCTGTTGACGCCAGTTTTCAAGTAAATAGCCATGAAAAAAGCTTTTCAAACCGCCGTTCGGACTCGGCGTTAAACTGTAGGGACCATTCTTTTGTGCGAAATTTTGCAACACACAAGCTAAGAGATTGACAGGAGCTCGGCTTTGGACTTTTGGACAGTGTCAAGACAAAATACTACTTTAATCAGTTGAGAATTGCATAATGCAAAGCAACATAAAAGAAGCAGCTTGTTGCGTCAGAAATGAGTCAGCTGTTCTTTTTTGAACCCGTCCGTTTCGTTCTCACCATGTTTCTAGTCTTGACTTTCCATTTGAAAAAAGTATGACTCGGCCCTTACATCCAAATCAGCAAATCAACAGCAAAGCAATCCAACCAGCTGTTCTTTGCTTACGTGTGACCGTAAAGCTCATCCGTCAGTGGAACAAGTAACATTTACTTTTTGAGAATGATCTTATAAATTGGCTGCATTAGTTGTATTTTTTTAATTCACAGGATCGACCGATTTTATTTGCTTAAGTTCAGGGTTTATGTTTTTAGTATTTATGTAAACTTTTCGAACATTTTTGGTATTTTGGTGAATTTTTATCACTTTAATTTATCTGAATTTTTTGTTATGTCATAAATAAAGTTTTTTTTTTTGGAAATATTTACTTTCTATATTACTATTTGGTATTTTTTAGTACTTTTTAAATTCATTTGGTATTTTATAATTATGTTGAATTCGGGGGTGTCCTGAAAATCTCTGGAGATTTTGGCTTCGGTTGGTTTAGAAACCGCTAGAGAAATCCGTCCGTGTCCCAGAACTTTGAGAGATTTTGATTTCTTCGAAAGTCGAGTTCGAAAGGTGTGTGTATAAGATTATGCTCCTACTACAAAACAGTGATATATTGCGTGGGTTCGTCGCTATTGGTTGGTTAGTGTATTGGCTGGTTTGTGCATTGATTGGTTTGCCAAAATCTCCTAACAATACACGAGAGGTTTGAAACCAACCGAAATCGATTTCTAGGACACCGAGAATTGGTTTTGGGTTGGAATTTGGTACGAAGAGATTTCTGGGACACCGCCGATTGTTTTTATTTTCTGATTCAGAGATTTTGAACTAGTTTTGGTAAATGTTTTTGGTATTTTAGAAGTTGATTGATATTAATATCACAAAGAAGGCTGATTGTCTTTATACTCGTATAGCTATTTTAAGTATCTCCCAGCAGACTTTTTCCAACGACTACAAATTAGCAGTTGCCTTTGCATGCCAGGAATGCAATAACTGCTTGGGAATTCCAAGGCAACATTAGTGCAAAAACGAAAAAGATATCGAATTGGATGGTTATATGAATACTATAGATCATAAAGTGGAGAGTCCGAATAAGTGATGACTAAACAACATTTCCAATTATAGCTTTCCATCAGTGGTCGTCAAAATGAGCAGAGTTTCAGGCCGCTGCATGAGTATTTGAGAGCAAGCTGAGAAAAGTTTTCTTTGTGTGGAGCAAATGTAAGATCTTACTTCTTTGCTTCTGCTTACTGCGTCTGCAGCGGAAGAGCAATAAAAATCAAAGCTTTAAAAAACCTCTTTGTCCGTTTTCACAGTTGCCAGTGGCAACTTCTCTCCTAAAATGGTATACAATATATGTGTTTTTTTTTTCAAGTGTACAATCCCCGCATCCTTCTGCTTAACATAAAGTGGCGCATAACAAATCTGTTTATTTGTATTACACATCCGCTTTGACTGGACTTCCGTTACGGTTTACGGATCTGTTCTTTTTTTTTTCTTTCCTTTTGGCCAAGTTTGAACTGCAGTTTTGTTGAATAGTTTTTGGCTTTGGCAATTTGTTTTTAGTAGCGCATTTGGGGCACAGTCAAGTGCCATTTATCTAAGCACTTTGATGGACCCAAATGGAAATCTAATTGGACGCGATGACCGAAATGTTCGAGACCTTTTGAAAGGAGGCTTTTGCTTGGAGTGTATTAGTTGACAATCACCCTGGCGCCTGCCGGTTGTGGTCCCACCCAATCCACCAATTCAAGGGGTAATCTTATCACTAACTAAGCTCTTATCACAAACCAAATAACACACCAAGCAGGCGGCTCCATGGGTGGAGCTCTAGGCCGAGATCCCGATAAGATCTCTGACGTGTGCGATTGTCATTGGCTGATTTTTTCGTGGAACTTACCGTTAAGTGCTGAAACAGCCACGCTCTCAATATGTTGGTTGCTACTTTTGGGAAAATGCCACGTTTCTTTTGGTTCTTTTTGCCGCTCGCATCGTCGTCCTCCTCGCCGGTGCCCTCTCCGCTGCCTATGCTGGCATTGCTGGCATCACCTGCAATAGATAGAGACAAAGAGACAGGGGGAGAGTGAGAGGGGGAATCAGTTTCCAGTTTAGTTTGGCGGCTGGCCTATGTCAATGTTGCCAGAGCACTCCCACTTGGCCCCCATCCCAGAGACAACTTTTATGTTTGCTCATTTCGCCCAGTTGTTGTTCTGGTTTATGGCTGTTTGTCAAGTGAGCATAAAATTACTTTACTAGACTCGAATCTGCTCCGGGGATCCGGAATGTGGGGGGCATAATCATAATCATATGGATGACATTGTTTGTGGCTGCCGTTCAAGACACTGCAGGTCAGTAGTTGGCTCGGCTTTGTTTATAAACAAAATTAATATTTGTCAAACGCAGGCTGCTGCTGCTGCCTTTGGTAATGTTCCTGCATAATTTTCGGGTAATTTAAATTTTCCAGGCTTTTATCTTTTGTTTGCCCACCATTTCCTTTTGCTCCCTCCCACTTCGTTGTGATTTTGTATATTTTTGTTTAATATTAAGTATGTTATTTGTGTGTTTACTTAAAGTTTTGGTTACACTTAAGTAACTCAAATGCCTTGCGGCCTGCCATACAAACAGGAAGCCCAAATGGCTGAGCACATGCAAACAAAATAAAACAGGGCCCCGGAACGGAACCCACTGCCTCCCTAATATTGCATAATTTCACGCTCCGCCCCCTCCCCCGCCCGCCCTTTAATCCGTGTGCCAAAACAAATATTTCTCAACACCAAACATAGTGCGTCTGTGGAAGCCATGAGTTCCTCCTTGAGTGCTTCATAAATTTTCCATGCTTTATCTTTTGCACAACACCTTTGGCATTTGCTTTCGCTTCACCTTCACTCGCCAGCGTTTGGCAGTGGCTGCTTTTCATTAATTTTTCAGTTAACTCATTCATTAATTTTGTACAGCAAAGTTGGGAAAAATTCACAGTAGCACATGCCCAAAACTCACAGACGCACACACACACACACACACACAGTCATAGCCATAGCCACTGACAAATTCAGGGTGCCAGACTTCACGCCATTTTGCGTAAACCGGAAGTTCGTTTTGATTAATTTAGTCGCCGATGGAGACGTTTGTTGAGTGGTCAGGCCAACCAGCCAGCCATCCGTGCGGTTGATTTTCTAAACATACCATAAACAAAAAAAAAAACAAAAAACAAAAGCTGATGGAAAAACCAAACACTAGGAAGAGAAGAGACTTATTAAATTGTGAATGCCCTTTCCGTTCCTCCATGCAGTAGCTTTACTTTTGGTCTTATGAAATCTCTCAACTCTTGCATTTTGTATGAAAGATACGAAAAATTTCCATAACATTAGATCTAACTTAAGAATCAAACTTATTTTGCCTAAGTTCTTCTGATCCTTTGAAATTTAGACAAAACATTGAGTGGAAATTTATTGGATTACGTCTAAACGGGGGATTTACTACCAAATATTCTTTAAGACAGTGGCGTACGCCGGATTTTTCCTATGGGGGGATTTAATAAATTTTTAATTTTTGATTCTTCTTAAGTCTAGCATTGAGCATGAACATATGTACACCAACTATCTACCGCGTTTTTCACTCTTATTTAGTAAATGAATCTTATTTTTAATATTTTCTCAGTTTTCATTCGTCGAACTTGAAGGAATTCGTTCCAACCCAAATAATCTTATTGTATTTGGAGTTCAACAACATTTAGCTTTGGAATTGCTTTGGAACATAAACCCCAAAGAACTAGACTAGAATAGTATGATTGGTAAAAACCACAAAAAACTGAACTCCGCTTTCTATATCATAGATTACAGAGAATTATGGTAAGAAGCCCATGTTAGGAGCTGGTTAAGCTTTCATTGTGTAAAGGTGTTATACCCTTTTTTTGTGCAGTAACTTAAATTTAAAGCTCCTCATTTGAAAGTTAAGGACTTTGAGGACCCTTAAGAACTTTTGCCATTACGATTTAGCAGATAATGAAAAAGAATTTCTGTTTATGATTTTGGATGTAGGACATCTTTAACTTCGGTGCGAAAGTTTTTAGTAGAAGTAAATCTTGATTTCAGCGTCACGCATCACGCTAAAATGGCTTATTTATCGAATAAAGAGTGTCGAGTTCTTAGTATCGAGTACTTTGTACCGATTACTGAGTACCGAGCACCGAGAGCTGCGTTTTGAGTACTTAGTGTCGAGTTCTTTATGTCGAGTAGAGTACTTTGTGTCGAGTATTGAGCTATGACTATCGAGTACTTAGTACCGAGTTCAGAGTATCGAGTTCCAAGTATCAAGCACTGATTATCCAGGTCTAAGTAACGAGTACTAAGTATCGAGTACTGCGTATCGAGTACTTGGTGTCGAGTTCTTATTGTCGAGTAGAGTACCTAGTATCGAGTACTGAGAATTGATTTTAACTATCGAGTACTGAGTATCGAGTACCGAGTATAGAGGTACTAAGCATCGAGTACTGCGTTTTTAGTACTAAGTGTCGAGTTCTTAGTGTCGAGTAGAGTACTTAGTATCGAGTATTAAGTTATGACTATCGAGTACTTAGTACCGAGTACTGAGTATCGCGTTCCAAGTATCAAGTACTGAATATCCAGGTCTTAGTATTGGGTACTGAGTATTGAGTACGGCGTATCGAGTACTTAGTGTCGAGTTCTTAGTGTCGAATAGAGTACCCAGTATTAAGTACTGAGAACTGATTTTATCTATCGAGTACTGAGTATCGAGTACCGAGTATTGAGGTCAACGTATGCCGAGTAGAGTACTTAGTAGCGAGTATCGATTACTGAGTATTGAGTTATGACTATCGAGTACTCAGTACCGAGTACTGAGTATCGAGTTTCAAGTATCAAGTACTGAATATAAAGGTGCAAGTATCGGGTATTAAGCATCGAGTATTGCGTTTCGAGTACTTAGTATTATCGGGTACTGAGAATTGATTTTGACTATCGAGTACTGAGTAAAGAGTAACTTAGCGTCGAGTATAGTTCTTAGTATCGAGTTATGGCAATCGAGTACTGAGTAGCGAGCTTAGAGTAATACACATATTCACAGAAGTAAGTGAAAATCACATGTCGCATCAATGCTTCATGAATGTTTATCGCACTTACAATTATTTTCATAAAAATCGCTTTTGTAACTGGGAATTAAGCTCAATTACTATTACAATTACTTAAGTAATTTCACCTCTGAAGTATTATTTCTAAGTAATTGCGCTATGAACTGATTAATTACACATAAATTTGTAGGTAAATAGGAACTTTTTCACGCGTCTTACCAACTCCAACATAAAATCCGTATACCCCGAACCGGAAAAACACAAAAAAGCGCAGTGCATTAAAAGTTGTAAAATTAATTTAGCAGAAACTCTCAAAACATAAACAAAAAAACAAAAGAACTTCCCAAAACACACACACAGTCACTTGTTGGACCCTTTCTAGCGCCTGTTACTCTCACCCCCCGACCACCGGCCTCCCCCCTCACCCACGCCCTCTCTTTCTCTTATCCATTCAATGGCTTTGCATAATTTAGCAATTATGGAAATGCGTCAATGTGGAACTGTTGTGTAGGTTCTTCCTCTGACCAGTCAAAGATTTCGTTGTTTCTTTTTTTTTTTTTTTTTGTTCTGCTGAAGACAAAGTCCATTATGGAGGCCAGTTGAGGCTCTTCAAGCTTATCGAATGCAGCGAGCTGCACTTTAGCCGGAGCGCATTGAGCAACTAGCTGCTGGCACTTAACAACTTCATTAAAAGTTGTTTATGATCCTCGAAATTGATTATTCCACTCATACGTAAAGCGTCCCCAGACGAGACCCAAAGCGGCACAGGGTGGCCAGGGAATGGCGGAGGAGCGCGGGCACTCAAATCGCGTCGGGCGCGCGCTTAAGAAAACATGAAATTGATTAATGCATTTGGCTGCAAGATGGGCAACAGAAGGAGGAGCAGGCCCAATGCTGCTGATATGTAAATTCCTTCAAGTGGATTGCACTTTACGCCGACGACTTTCAACTCTCGATTCGGTTCGCGTGTGTGTGTGTGCGAGTGTGCTCCCATTTCCGACGGGGGCCAGGGATCTGGATCTGGCAAACCAAAACACAATTAATCTTGGGCAAGAGCCGCATCTTGCCGCTGCTTATTATTGTTATAATAACGATGTGCAAAAGCACTTGTGCCACTTGAGCGGGGCACTCGTGTAACACACAGATTAGGAGAGCCGGAGCTCATCTCTTCGAGCTTTCCAAAGTGCTTTTCGCTGTAGCCAGCAGCCAGCGAGACGATAATTTTTAATTGAATTGTTAAGCGCAGCGCAAAACTTAATTAATTTTCACTATAAGTTTGTCGACTTTATGGAACCCAACGCAACCCAACCTCACGGTCCGTCCCATAAGTTTGTGTTGGGCAAATAAATTTGATGCCTGCGCAATTTTCGTTGCCATTTTTGTGGGTGGCTACTTTGGGTGGCCTGTGTAACAAGCATTTTTATTTATTATTGGCTTAAAGGACGAAGGATGCAGGAGCCAAAGACGCAGACAGACAGACATGAGAGCGTGTGTGTGTGTGTGTGTGTTGTTATTATTGCAAGCAAGCCCCCTGCAAAAAAATAGTGGCTACAATAGCTCCGTTTGGCTGACTGGTTGGTTGGTTGCTTGCTTGCCCTGCTTCTTGCCACATTCTTTTTTTCTACAATTGCGCAAAATTCCAATTTGCAGTAAATTTTGCGATTTTTCCTTTATACGGACATACAAAACATTTTTAGTTTCCTGCTGGCACACACACACACACAAACACAATTACAGAGTAAAGCCCAGCCACCACCTACGCCCCTAGACCAAAAGGAATTGAAGGACTTCAAGCAGCTGCACCATTTTATTTGCTGAGCCAAGCAAGCGCATTTGTGTGTATAAATAATGTTTTCACCAGGAATCTAATTTGAAAAGAAAATATATTTAAATTATTTTCACTGACACTTTCCAATTTAAAAGTCAATAGCCTAACTAAAACCAGCCATTTATACAGTCCTTAAGCTATCCTAACCTAGACAAACCTACACATATGTGATCTAATCTCACCTAACTAACCTAGAGTTGAGCATTAGAGTTCAATTTGAGAACAAAAGGAAATAGTTAGCTTACCTAGATGATCTAATCATTCCCTTAGATCAGCGATGGGCAAGCCCTCGCTCCCATTGCTCCAGAGAGTTAACACGCAGACGCTTTAAAAATTGCAACGTCTTCGCACACAAGCTAGATAGAACGACAAGCACTATAAATCTATTACGTATTGAGGGCATGGCGCCAAAACAAATATATCCCACCCAACATTTGGAAGATCTTTTTAACAAAAATCACCTTAATGAGTCTTTTACGAGCCCTTTTGACGGTAAAAAAGAGATTAATACCTAACGATTAAAAGAAGACTTGAAAAATTCTCATGAATATGCTCAAAGTGTGATTTATAGACTCGCAAAATGATTTGAAAATGAGTCAAAACTGAACAGAAGAAAGGGTTAAAAGCGGCTCTTCAATAAGTGTCGCGACTAGGGTACCATTTTCTCCCGACAAAAGTATCATTTATGATCAGAAATCGAGCGCATTTATGACTGAGGACTCGAAAACGATTCGAACGAGATTAAAAATTTCATAAAAAGGTTTTCTGGGATGAAGTGTGTGTGTCTGGCTGGTGGACTCGAGCATCGGTAATAGGGGTGGTTTTTTCTTTGTTGTTGGGCTGCTCCCAAAATCAAATGTCATGCCCACCGCTGCTTTAGATCTAAGTTTTGTAGTTATAGTAACATCATAGTTAGTTCGCTTAGTTTCAAGATCAATATTTCTTCATTCAATCACTTTTCCCAATATTGCCTTCAGCTTTATATATACAAGATTTATGTACTTGATTGACTTTTTATCAAAGACTACAAATAATGAAACGGACCCTGACTCAGTGGCACTCTCTGTTAAGAGGTTCTGGTTGAAAAAAATCACTGTTCTGTCTGAATGCAACCGATAAATGTGTGCGGAAAGGTGATAGTATTCCTTTGAATGTTGTGGTACAGCGAAAGCGGAGATAGTTAGTGGAAAAGAAACCTGCAATGCTATCGGTAGACTGACCCACCCAATAAAGAATTGTAAATGGATCCAATAGATTTACTAACAGATTTCTTGTTTTTGACAGCGAGCCATTTGTTGCTCCGCATTAAAATATTATTTGTGTCGTTCAACGTGTCTATTATTTCCTAAATTTAACATTTTTTTTTGAATAAACTTTTACACCTGGTCACCCAACACTGCTTTTGGCGCCAGCTTTACAGTAATTAGCCATGCAAGAGCTTCTCAAACTGTAGGTCCTTTTCTCTTGTGTGAAAATTAGAAGCGCACAAGCCAAGAGATTGAGAGGAGCTCGACTTTGGCCCGTTGGGGCTGTGTCCAGCCATTTTACGCCCGTTTCTGGCTATTCAAACCAACTTCCTCCATCGTTGCCAGTTTCCCCTTACAGTATTGAAAGGTCGCCAACATTATCAATGTCGGTTTCGCCAGGAAATATGGTTGATTCATCTCCTTTCCTTTCCTAGAATCAAGCTGCAGGTAGCTTTCTAAATATAGCTTCACAACGTAGATTGGTTCAGTCGCCTATAGAGTCGCCTGAACCTGGTGCTACTATTTCCATTCCTATGCCTCCTCAACCCTCTTTTTACTGTTGTAAAAAAATTTTGTTAAAATGTGAAAAATGTAACCAAAAAAGGCGGGTTAGGAACTCCACTTATAGCTCAAGAATGGTGGTACGAATTTGTAAGATTTTAGATGTGTGGGATTTGTATCCTATGTGAAAAACATAGCAAAGTTTTACAATATATTTTACGTTCCAAAAGACCGCGAAATTTGCAAATTTTTTAAATGAAATCATACTATGAAGAAGATTTGATAGTGGCCATTATGGGAAGGTTAAGTAATATGTAAATGTCAATTGGTTCTAAAGAATCAAGACAATTTAAAAATTTGATGAGTTTAAACTAGCATAAGATTTCATAGTTGACGTTTGTCGTCAATGCAAAATTTGCAAAACAGACAGTCAGAAAGGCGGACAGACAGACAAGCTCCCTGTGGAACTTCTAAATCATTTCTCGTGCCATTGATTTTGACCACTGTTTTTGCGAGATACGACATAATATCAGCAGTTGCTTCTGCTAGAATAGTGGCTACTTTGTTAGAAGGATGCCGTATAGCTCATTCTGCGTCTAAACTGCCGTTAAGCCTTTAAGCTATTGCACAACCGCACTCCTCCATAGCAAAAGTTTTAGTTGCGTCTAAAATTATTATTAGGGACGAATGCACAATGGCGCACAAACGCACATCGGAAGCACTTGGCCCAGAAGATTTGGAGGCGGAATGATATAATTTTCTGTCGATTTTCGCCAAACACTGGCAGCCATTCCAAGATCGTCTGCTGCCTATAAAATAAATGCTTGCCTTAAGTTTTGTATTTCAGAATCATTTTCCGTTTGAAACCCGCATCTCTAAGGAAAAAGGGATTTCGAATTTAAGAACAGCGAAATACTGATCTCCGTTCAAACCCGACTCAACAAAAGCGGACCGTTGAGAAACTTACGAAATTCCCGAGAAATTGTCAGGTGGGTAACTTAATCATTAAAACTTTTCCCTGTTCACTTGTTACTGGACTTTAGTCTCCAAAAATAATTATAAATACAAAAATAACTTCTGCATAAATTTCAATAATAAAATGCACTCCTCGAAACTGTAGGAAAAACAAACAAATTGCTTTTCAAATATACAAAAAAAAAAAAAAATATAGTAAAGATAACAACTTTTTCCCTCCAAGATGCAAAACACAATACTTGGCTGAGAGAGAAAGGGGTTGGGGTGGTGGCAGCAGTCAGCTAGCAGTTTTCAATTAGTTTTTAAATAAACTTTTTTTCCCCCAGAAACGCCCAACTTTCCATTTTCACATTGGCTGTTGCATGGGTATGTGTGAAATTTCAATTTGAAATTGTTTTTGCGCCTTCGTCTTTTGGGGGCATTTTGTTTATACAAATCCATGCCAATCGTCTGTCAATCATTTTCGCCCCCCTGAGCAACATGGAACATGGCGGAAGTCTGCTTAAGCTCAGCGTCTCTCATGGACACTCGAGTACACACACATACCCACACACACACACACACAATGGGCTGGCCAACTAATTGAGTTCTGCTTGAAATGATAATAAACAGCCAGCCGGCAACAACAACAATTGACTATGGCTTCTACGTGCACATTGCGACTTCTGTTGGCAACTTGAGGCCTTTAATTGAATTCAAAACATGTCAAAAGAAATCAGCAAACGCCCTGGGTGGCATCCAGCTCCTTCAGCTGGTTTGGACCATACTTGTGATGTTCAGTGGTTTGTCACACACGGCCAACAGAGCACCAAAGAAGAGCTTCAGCTGCAGCTCGGCAAACACTCGAGCGCCATGCCCTCAAGTGTAGGCAAAGAAGCTGTGCTTGGAGCACTTGAGTAAATCTCAGAAGCACCAGCAGCAGCAGCAGCAAAGCTGGTAAAAGGGCGTCATCATCCTCATTGTTGTTGTTGTTGTGTACTCAGTTCAAGTGGGTGGCTGGCTGAACAACAAACACTTGAGCCACCAACTGAATCCCCAAGTGAGACCTCCAAAGGTGTCCGCTTATTAGCCTTAACATCGCGCACCCGCAACGCCACCTTTGATTTATCTGCCAGCATTTATTGTTTATGAAAACTTTATGGAATACTTACTAGATTACCCAATGTGATAAACATCTGCCATTAATTTTGCCCCAAGTCTGGCTTCAGCTGGTTTTTATGCATTTTGGCGCATCGCCTTGCATTGGCTGAATGACATTAACATACTTAGTTACTTTTTTGTATGATCGACAAATTAATAAAGCTTAGGTGTGTGTTTGGCTTATGACTTAATTAAATGTTGAAAAATTGCACGGCGCTTAGATAATTTATTGCCGGGGTTTTTCTTGTCTCATTGAATTTATTATGACATGTGAGGATTATAGAGGAGTATAAAATGGATTGCGGAGTTGACACTTAAGATCGATATTACTCAAGTGAAGAATTATTAATAAAGTGAATCGCTTACATCAGTAAAGCACTAAAGCATCAATATCAGTAACTGTTAACTGAAAATATTATGCGCCGAGCTTAGTTTTGAAGCTAAAAGCTCACTTATTAGTGATTTTCTAGTAGGAAATCTGCTTGTAATATGATTAGACACTATTTAAATAGCCACAGCGACATCAAGCCGAAGCAGCAGCCCACCTCCCGTCCAACCAAAGAAAGTCGGTCAAGTTCGACTATAATATACTCTGTACCTGTGAAGTGCTACCCATCACCGTTGCGACCGGTGCTGCCCATAATTGTTTGTTTTCCGTATAACTCGACATTCGAAAAATAATCTTGATTTTAAAATATGTCCAGAAGGTTCGAATCTTCTATCAATAAAACTGAAGGAGATATGACGCTTATTCTAAATTGCGGGGCTGGAGGGGGCGTGGCAAAAATTGAAAATATACTTGATCTTCCTGCAAGTATAAGAAGTTTTTGTCTCATACTCGTCGAACCTCTATCTCTTACCATCTCTGAGATCAGTGCGTTAATACGGACAGACAGATAGACATGGCTATATCGACTCGGCTGTTGATGCTGATCAAGAATATATATACTTTATAGGGTCGGAGATGCTTAATATACTCTGTGTACCTTTGGTACAGTTCTCGGTCTTCCTTCAACCGATTGTGTGCTGCTATCGCGCTCTCTTTTAAGCAGCTGTTGCTGTGCATACAGCACTAGTCGGTTTGACTGCAACCCAATAACAGGCCCATTTCAATCAAGCGGTCCGAAAATGTTAGCTTGTTAAGGGTGAGTACTGAGAACGTTCGAATTTTCCTTTAGCAGTCAATTTCCATATAAAAAAAATTTCTTAAAGAAGTTTTTCCTTGCCTGATTTTGTTGTTTGATACTCAGAAATAAAGCAATACACAATAGTATTTTGTGGTTCGGCTGTTGAGGGAGGCTTGCATTTCGTTTGCTTTTGGGCCTCCTTCAAAAAGAAATAGAAATTTGTAACTGAGAAGCACATACGGTTCATACATACACAAAAATTTGTTGCGGCACATCAAAAAAAAAGTTTAAAAAGTGTTTTTCTCTTCTCTCTCAACCAAACAAAAGCAGTTAATGCAGTTAAAGGTTGTTTTCTTCCCTCTATGCCAGAGGCAGGCAAAAAATTCATTTTAATTTTTGCATTGGTGTGCGTGAGAGCAGCGTAAAAATTGCTCTCAATTTCAGTAGCAACGACTGCGTCGCGGCGTAGCAACGCAGCGGCGGTTGTACAGCTTATACTGTGTGTGTCGGAGCAGAGCTGCTTAGAGACACGAGATAGCAATGTGCCTGTCCCTGCTCGAAAACGGGTTTTTCTGAAAACCGCCTCTGGTATTCAGCGAGTTTATTATCACGGAGAACACTCATCTAAAACATATTTAGACATATGCAATTCCCAGTTGATTGACAGTAAAGAATGATGTCTTATTGCCATTTTAATAATTCTTCAGACACGGTAAAATGGTTTGAAAATGTTCTATCTTGCAATAGTCAAGCTATGAGCAAAAGAAAAGTTCGCTACATCAGCGCTGCTGCTGGTGCTTTCTGGCTAAGAGTTCAATAAAAACGCTCCCCCTTACCCACTCCTTGATTTTTGAAAATCGCATAATTAGCTTACAAACCAGCTTCTTTTGTAAGACGTAAGAAAATTGAGAAATTGGGTGTAAAAATTCTTTTCGTTTTCCTGACATTTTCGCTATAGAATTGTCAAAATTTTCTTAAATTCAAATTCTTTAAAATTCACTTCCGAATATCAATTCTCAATATTAAATTGAAAATGTAAATACCTAAATCAAACGTAGAGTTAACTCTACCTGGTTGGACTTCATTATGATGTGTCAATGCGCGACTGTCTAAGAATTATGTATGCGTGCACTTCCCCCCTGCCCAGGCTGACACCTCACACACCGAGACAGGGAGAACACCCAAAAACAAATTAAACGCGTTGCCCATTCATCTTCAAGCTGGTGCGAGGCACCTCATCATGTGTGTGTGTGTGTGTGTGTGTGTGTGTGTAGGGAAAAGACAAAACCTCAGCCAATGGTGGTGTCGTCTCTGGTGGCTCCAGTCGCATCCACATCCACATAATCAAGGTGAGATGCATTTCAACATGTCTCATAAATTCGTGTGCGGATTGAGCGCAAAGCACACAGAAACCACGACGGTGTGGATTTGCATAAACTCGTGAGCCGGGCCAGAGGAGGTGGAGACTGCCCGAGTCACTCACTCACTCAGTCAGTCACTGGCTGTGGATGACATTGTATGTATATACAAATATATTTCTTTAACGGCGTTCATAAATTTGCCAAATTTGACAATTATGCGCATTAATAATAAATAAAATTGACAATAATTGAATTTGAATAATATGGTTTTGCATAAGCCAGGAGAGAGCGAGTGAGATGGCTAATCTGCATATAAGGCGGTCGCTTTTTTACTGGGTAGGCGTGAAAACATGTGTTGGCTTTGTTGCTTGGAATTTTAATAAACTTTTGAGTTGTTTTTTGGCCGATTTCCGCAGTGCATTTTTTGTTGGTTTAGTTGCTGCTGTTTTTTTGCAGTTGAGTTTTTTTTTTTTGGCGCTGGCAGCCTGAGAACCGAAGCCGAAAGTCCAAGGCTTGCCATCTCAACGAACCGCAAAAATCCGTATAAAAATAATGAGGCATGAACATGTTGCAGCATCCCGCTGCAAAACAGCTACAAGCTTTTGCAACATTATTATTATTATTTTTTTTCTTTTTTATTATTTTGTATTTTTTGGCCGGCAAAACAATGCAACAACAGCCGACGCGACGATGATGCCCCGTTGCCGCAGCCGGCTCAAAATATTGCAGCGGATCACACAAATCCTCCATAAATGTGTGCGTTGTGTGTGTGTGAGTGTATGTATATTGCACATGCATTTACAATATCTATATGCTGGCCAGGCCAAAGCCCAAAAGCCAAAGCGGCTTTTGTGTTAATACCTCAAACTGTTTTTTGTGTGTTTGTTGTTGCAGTTGGAGTTGGTTTCTTCACTCGGAGCCTGGGAAGAAGAGTTGGGAGTTTAAAGAAATGACTACAAAAATTGCTATTGACTTTGAGTCTGGCAGACTGCGCTGGCTGTTGCTGTACCTATTATTGACTTGTTGCCATTTTATGGCGTTGTCCGATTGGGGCGATCCATCATCATTTCGAGGTCCCTTATAATTTGCAGTTGCACACAAAAAAAATATTTTGTTTAGGAAATTTAACTTATTTAAGTGCCAAATGGGAAAGTGGAGCTGGCCAGGAAGGGAAAAACTCAAAAATAATCAAGAGTTTTGTACTTGAACGTTGTCAATAGTACGATAAGTAAGAACATACTAGGTTTATGAACAAAATTCTTATGTCAAGTACGATTTCTCTTGATTTAAAACTGTTTCAGGATATATTAAATAAATTTCGAACAAAATGTTTCGGGTTTTAGTACGTAAAATACTAAAGCTATTTCCAATTCATTCTAGATATGATAGACACCAAAGATTTGTAAAAAGCCTCTAATGTTCGATCACACTCTTGCGTTTACTTGGCTTGGTTGGGCTCGTCGCCTTGGTTCGACACACTCAAAATGATCGCAAGCACTTTTTGAGTCAGAACGAGCAAGCTCTTTACTTAGCACGAGTAATAATGTGAACAAGCTTTTCATAACACGAGTCATAATAAGCCTTTTACCAGCAATGGCCAAGCCTTTTCGACACTCTACTCGTGTTTACTCGCATTCGCAACAGAATTTTCTTGCACGTACTCTGCTGGTTGACGGCGAGCTTCTTATGCAATTGTTGTGGTGTTTTGAAAACTTGAAACAACAACATGCCACAAGAAGGAAAGACAAAGCGTAGGCAAAATACAAATGCAAAAAATAGGCCATCATGCTTGTGACGTTTATGCACAAGCGATGATCGTAGCAGCTCGCAGTAGATCTTTGACTTCGGCAACGAGTACTTGCGGTGACTTTCGGCCGAAGCTACGAGTAAGCGCGAGTATTTGTACTGAACAAACTTAACTCATGACGGCTCGCTGCAGAACTTCGATTTTAGCAACAAGGGGCTTGCGTCGATTCGCGGCTGAAGCTCTGAGCCAACTAGAGTATAAGTACGGGCAATACTCGAGCTTGACAAGTCTTGAGCGCTGAGCGATTGTACTCGTGGCGGCTCATTGCAAGTTCTCTGATAGACACCTTAAATCAAACAAGGCTGGAAAGATCCAAAGACGCAGATTGTATTACTGTGGGTCAGAAATTTACCTTCAATCCATAACAAAAGTGTTAGAAACAGTTGGTTCTTAATCTTAAGAACCTTAAGAAAAAGAATTCGTATTTGCTGTTGCACAATTTTTGGAGCTTGCATTGTAAGTCATTTTGTAATATATCTAAGACATTTGGTACTTGAATTAAGAATGCAACTCTCTTACAATTTCTGCTTAGTGTAAGTACGAAAAGTTTTAAATTCAAGAATTTAAAATGTATTAAGACCCGTAATTTATAGGAACCTTAAGTTTCGAAAGTGGGTAAAAATCACATATTTTATAGATACTGACCTTCGTCTTACTATCTTACTTATAACATTATAAATGTTAATAATTGTGTCTTTGTTTCCCGATCACGCAGAAATGACTGAACGGACTTAAATGAAATTTTGCAGTGTGAAACATTTAGTAGGCTATTTAACTTTGTTTCAGTGGTCAAAAAACGTAACGGAATCGTTACCAATGTGCTAGGAAAACAAAAGTCCAATTTGTCACGAACCTCAAAAAGAGCTAGACGGATGAGTGTTTCTTATAACAAGAAACTTATACGCAAGCGGAGCTCAGAATAATTCAACAGTTAAACGGTCAAGCGGAACGGAGAACAGCCTAAACGTCAGAACAGGCGAGCAATCGAGGGCAGCAATTTGCTTAAAACATTGCAACCCAGCGTGCTTCTGAGATTCCGGAGCAATCGCAAGCCAGGTTGAGATCTTTAGAAGATTTAAAACAGGCGAGCAATCGACGACAGCAATTTGATATTATCATTGCATCGCAGAGAGCTGTATGCGTCTTCTGGTTTTAAAGTATAATTTTAGAAAATTTCAATATATCTTACAGTCATCTTCAGTATAGAACAGCAACACTAATTCATCATTCATGTAGAGCAGTGGTGGGCAGCAAAATCAAACACAAGGGCAGCAGCCATTTGTGGCCGTATTTTGTTGTTGGCAGATGAGTATTTTATTGCGCATTGCTTTTAAGCTGCAAGGGGATGAGCGTTGCCCATCTATGATTTAGAGAATTAGTTCAACTCTCTTTGCTCAACTCAATTTACTTCAGACCCTCATCGGTTGTATGCTATACATTTGACACTCTACCAGCATTAACATTCACTTAAATTCATTGTTAAAAGTTACTCTTTTTGTTTGAGTGCAATCCAGGGCCATTGCTGAATCAAAATATTCTAGAAAAGTAGTTGTCAGGCAATTCTTAAGCTGATAAGAAAACGTAACAATATCTTTACACAGAAATTGTGAAGATAAAAATACATCCCTTGTATAAATTCGATGAAAGTGGAAAGGCTTTGGAGGAATTTTCAGAATTCAGAAAATGTAGAATAGATACAATTTTGAAAACGAAAAGCCAAAAGCAAGTGGTATGAAACAGCTGAACCCTGACCGCATTTCGATAGCTTGCTATTCTTGCTTGCCTGCTTTGAGAGGTAGTTAGAAACGCTAGAGCCATGCAAGGCTTTTCGATTAGTTGATTTTTCCATTACAATTTCATAAGAGCTGTCGATAAAATAAACCGAACTGAACCATTTCTTTGCGGTTCAACACTTTTGCTAGGTGATTTGGCTTACAAGTACGGTACAATGTGCTGTGCTGTGGATAAACTACAACAATTTGAACTGGCCTTAAATGCTTTTGTCTACTTCATGTCTTTCCCCCAGCCAAACACTTCTATTCTTCTCTGTGCCTGAAGATACTCAACATGATATTAAGCAATTCATGAGCATGTAATTTCGTTTAGTAAAACAACCAAAACCCACAAAAAAAAAAAAATGAAAGAAAAAAGAAGTTCCACCAAACAAGAAAAAAATGAATGTCTGCAGTTGATTTTTGACATCAAAATTGCAGCGCAGACAGCACGCCAAAGTCAAGGCGGAGACCTGAAGATTTGGGGGGCTGCTGCTGCTGCTATATATAAATTTTTTTAATAACACACTGAAAATGCTTTTTTAACAGCATGAAAATTATAACGCATCAGTCACGAAACACGAAGACAACGACAGTGTGCCCCCCTCCAGCCGTTGCGTCGCCTCGCCTGTGGAAATCTTTCAGCACACAAAAGTGCAAAACGTTTTCCTCTCTTTCGCTCAAATGGCCACACTTGTCGGCCATGTTGGAGGGGAAAAATGTTAGTGTAACAACAAAATGGTTTATTAAGAAAGGAAATGAGGAGGTGAACTAAAAAAAAAAAACAAAAAACAGCAAGAATATCTAGAAAATTTCAGCTTTATAATATGCAAATTACAGTTAATAACACGGAGCGACCGCAGCGGCATAAATTATCTCAACAAAATAAGAAAAACAAGCCGCTCGAGAGACTTGAACAAAAATCAATGACCTGCCTAGTTATACGAGACGTTGACTTTGACTTGGAGGCTGCTCAGCAACTGTCTAATAATAATGAAATATTTCCAGCCAGCCACAAAAGGTCTGTTGCTGGTTGTGTTGTTGTTCTTATTTATGCTGCTCGATGCGGCCATACTAATTTCAAATTTAAATCTGGCGCTGTGACCTTTCATGCCTACCAACCATATCGAGATGTACGAGTGTGTATCTACAGTTGTGTGTATTTTTTTTTTCTTAATTTCGAAAGCGTATTAAATTACACACACGCACACACACTCACCCGCACCCATTCCCATCCCGGAGTCACAAAAGTTGAAACAAGAATTTCAAGTATGTTTAACCCAAAACATCCATGGAGAGCCCGTTCTGGGGTTCTTCTCTGGTCGGGGCATGGCTTAAAGTATTTCACAGGAAATCTTCGGAAACGAAACCCCAGCCCAACAATATGTTCTACACATTTCTTTCGTCTGCCTCTTCTTGTTTTCAGGCTGTGTGAGAAATCGAAATCCCAAAAACTAAATCCTATAATGCCTTAAAGGGGCAGAGACCCAACGCCGCCGCCAACGCCGCACACACTCACGCACGGCTACATTTTGAAATGTGTGTTTCGGATTGGTATTTTTGTTTTTAGTTTTCGTTTTCGTTTTCTTTCTGTTTCATGCTACCCCCACCCCTAGCCGATCCCCTCCACAGGCCAGAGCGTGCGCACAGTCTATAATAATGATAAGATGGCTCTTAATCAGAAAATTTATATGCCCCAGCAATGTGGCTGTTGGGTCGAGTCGAACTGATGATGGGTTATGCTCGTTTATAATTATAGGTCCTGTCAAATGCTAAATGAAAGCCGCATCAAAACGCTGCCAGTGAGTCGCGAACTATACAATTTCCAGCCGGCTGCCATTTTGGCCATTTTGTGGGGCGTGTGGAGATTTGCCATTGGCAGACTTACCGCTTGCACTCGTTCCAAAATTGTCTGCAAAGAGAAAGAAAAGAAAGGTCATCAAATTAGTTCATCTTATCTTCAAAACAAACACAATTCGCGCGGCATTCCGAAAATTCTCAGGGCCCCCAAAAACTAACCATAAATCTTGTCGTATTTGAAACTCTGAACCGCAAATGGTTGTTTTGTTTTGTTTCGTTTGCTCTAAAAATATGATATATATTCACACACTCTCGCATACACATAGACCGAAGGGATGGGGCAATCAATCAAAACAAAAAACCAAAAAAAAGACACAAAAAACCCTCCTCTGGAATCAACGCAAAGTGTGAACCAAACATATTTGGAGCAAATCAAATGCAGCAGCATCAGTCAGAGCAGAGAAAAAAACCAGCGATGGCTTTAAAACTTTGGTTATATTTTGAAGAGCCGAACATAAATTGTTTTGTTTTGGGCATTTTCGCACGCAAATCATTTTGAAAATATTTTTTTTTATGGCTTTAAGGCATTATGCAAATTATTGTTGAGTCATTTTATTAATGCAGGAACTAAGGTTTTAGTAAAGCAAATGAAAGTCTATACAAAAAGTATGTTCAGACATATTCAAAGTTTGTTAACTTAGGTTTCTAGTTCCTTTTTTGCACACTTTCAAATAGGAACCAAATAGAAATCTAATCCAAGTTTTTATAACTTAATCTAGAGGCCTTGCCTTAGCAGCACAAGTGTTTTTGTAAAGCACCGAAACATATGCCGTCTCTAGCCAATTTAACACACTGAGAAATTTTGCAAAATGGTAAAAATTAGTATTTATGAAAGATTTCATGGGCGGCAAGTGTTGTCGGGTGAATAGGTTTCAAAATAGGAATTCAAAATTACCAGCAAATATTTCTTCTGGCGGAAGATAAGACTGTGATTCTTGCAGTAGGTATCGCTTTACTCTAGCGATATCGCATTATTATAGCATTCTCATCTCCCTACGGGAAGAAATGAGACACTGTGTGAAAACTTCTGGGCGATAAGAAGCGTTAAGTTCCTTCTGAGCGATGAGAAAAAAATCTTCTGAGGGTCAAAAAAGTTTCTTCCTAACGTTAGGAGAAAGTTCTGAAAAACGAAGAATTAGATAAATTTTAATAAACTTTATGGTTACCTACAATGGGACTCGAACTCGGGACCTTCAGGAGTGGACACGATTCGGCTGCCGTCTCAACCAGTTGCACTATCACACACGCTGGTTGTTAAACGGTTACAATACTACTTATATTGAATTGCCTAAAAGTATTCACCATTTTATTTCTGGCAAATTGCATAGATTACGCCACTTATAATTCTCAAGTTTTTATTCCGTGGACACTTAATATAAAACGGGCAGCTGACGTTCGAGTTTGCTTATTGATGAATCGCAAATTTCCCGATTGGATGATAAAAATGCGATACCTAATGTAATTTGTTTGTGTAAATCACACTATCGCCAAACTCTCCCTATGGTGAGAGACAAGTAACACGACAAATGTTTCGGATTGTTCATATGCGTATTAGATCAGAGATGCCTAGAGCCAGCTTACGGCTGCGAAGACACAAATACAAGTGAAGAAAATATTTCTGTTTATTAACAAATAATTTTCCCGATTTTTAAAAAAGTCAACGCAACGGAGATAGCGATTTAAAGAGAACACAAATGAAGAAAATGCTTACTTTTTTATAGACCTTAAAGCTGCTTTTTACACGATCTACAGGCGTAGTCTTTATCTTAAGCTAAGTTATGTTGGAGTATCGACCAAGTTCATTGCCATTATAGAAAGCCTTTATAGCTTAAATAAGACAACTGTATGGGATGGAATCCAACTTTTAGAATGGTTCGTGAATGATATTGGTGCGAGTTTTCCCCGGAGGTGTAGAATTTGGCTCTGAACGCATCAAGGGTCTGATGTATGCCGATGACATGATGTTTTTGGTGAAAACTCCACAGGTGATGCAACAAATGATTGACGCTCTCAGTAGTTACTGTCAGACGTGGAGTCACCGTATAAACATCGAGACGTCGAAAATTATGGTAGTAAAGGATGGAAGAGGACGTAGAGCCAGAGCAAACGAATGGAAGAATAAAGTCAACATCAGCACCAAATATAAGCAGAGCTGGGAAATATGGCAAATGGAACTCTTTCAGAGGATTGACGAAGAAGAAAGAAATGATTTCGAGCGGCATGCAAGACAGAGTGACACCCGATCCACATACAAGCGCCTCAATTTAACTCTATATGAAAGAAACTATTTTAGAGATGATTCCGCGCAAGAACTCAAGTACTCAAACTCAATTGGATGAAAGGAAAGATGTAGCCCACTGCACTTCGTAAAATGGACCCTAGAAAACATGGAATTGCTTGTCCTACTGAATGGATTCAAGAGGGCTCTAATCTCTTATCTAAGGCAGGCTTACAAATATAGGGAGGAGTTTACTGGAGATTTATAAACAATAATGTCAACCTTGAGACATAAGAACTGCATTCTAGAGGAAAACGGCGTGGTATCTCGCGACGCGTCGGAGTACCGCGGGTAGTAGCTGCTAGGGTGCTTTCTGATGAACCGAAGCAACTATTTATGTTATAATCATATTTGTATTGTTATAAGTATGTGAGACTGCTAAATGTCATTTTGTAATAGAGTTCGATAAGTGAAAAGCTTATACAAAGAGAAAGATCAATTGTTTGTGCTGATGGCAGTCTGATGTACAGGAAATCGTTCGTCGCCAGCCACAAAATCTACACTGAAGACACGACCAAACGTACTCGATTTTGCGTTTAATTTTATGAGCGGCATAAGAGAGAAAGAGAAAACATATAAAGTTGTTGTTGCAATTTCTATGCGTAAAGCAACAACGAACGCGGGCCGTGCGCATAGTTTGTGGGCACACCTGGCTTAAATTATCGTGAAGATTTGTTAGATGATAATTGCAGAAGGGTAAATAGAAGATGTATAAAAAGTATCAACACCTTCTTTTAGCAACAAAATTCAAATTTAGATAGCCTTACCGAGTACAGGATTATAAAAAACCTAGAAATTAAACGAACTGTCTACTTTTTCTAACGTTTCTTTGAACAACAATCCTACCCTGTGTACAACAAAAAATGGTACAACATTGTTCTAAATTTCAATACTTCGCGTGACGTAAATCGAATGCAATTACGATACAGTTTCGATTTTCTGTACTCCGAATGAAAACAAAATTATCACTAGATCAGACCGCGATAGGAGAGATCCGAAAAATGTGCTTGCTTTGCTGAACACGAAAGACTGTAGGTGATTTAGCGAAGATTAAGCTAAGTAACTTGACAGCTAAGAAGCATAAAAGTGATGAAACAAGTCGAAGCATAACACTCAAAAAATGTTTGCTCTATCTAAAAGATAAGAAAGCTTCCTATCGGATCGATCTTAAAAGCGTTGGTTAGCCAAATTATGTCCGACAACATAGATCGAATTGATGCCTCCTTTAACGTTAACTTGTTAACCATTTTCAAACATGTAATCTCGTTTATCTCCTTTTCACAGACCTTTTAATATAATTTCTAGGAATTACATTTCGAAAACGTGCGAATAAATTATATTTGGAAGCCACAAAACCATGTTATAAATCGAGCCTGTGGTAAAAAACCGAACCAGTTCTTATTTCACAGCTGCTTGCATCCCTGATTTAAAGTTGCATCAGGCATTGGCCGTCCATTGGAGGCGGATGGCAATTGAGTCCTCACGAGAGATTGCCGAGAAGCTTAAGACTGAAGAAAGAAGTAGTAATCCGCATGATTTGAAGGGTATTTGCCTCACTCAGCGTATCAATATAAGAATTCATAGCTCAAGCGTAACAAAATCGATCCATTTTCGAAAAGAATCATAGGGGGCGAGACAAAATGGTTTGTTTACAAAGAGCGAAGCCGTCTCAGACCAACATGGAAAGGTTTTTGATTAAATTCGAAAGGTATAAGGTAAAAAATTCAAAAGAATTAGGTAAAGACTGGCCAATCGCGTATGCTCTTCAGGGCTGCAAACCTTCTTAAAGATCAAGAAAAGTTGACTTCGAGGTTCGAGCCTACATATCTTTTGGGAATGGGGTTCGGAAGGTCGCTGAACCTAGGTCTCCCGTCAGAAATTACCAGAGCTCAATAGAGAAGTGAACATCTCTTCAAAATTCTTTTAATGGTAAATCATTTGATTATGAAGAAGCTGTGACAACTGATTGACACAGTTGTTTGTTGGAGAGCTTCAAAAGTTCAACCAAAACTTGGCAAGGGAAAATCTTCAAATTTTCAAGCAAATGCTGTTGTGTGGTTGCTGCCGATTTAGTCATAAGACAAAATGCTAATTCTTCTTCATTTCTCTCAGTGCTTGATTCATAATACCCCAATTAGGCATAATGCAAAATGCTGATTCTTCTTCATTTCTCTCAGTGTTTGATTTCTAAAAATAAAACTGGAAATTGCCATAAGCCGCCGCCGCCGCGTAGTCGTCGTCGTCTTCGTCGTCGTGATATTGATCATTTGGACATCTGGACTTGAGTTCATTTCATTGCAGTTGAAATATTCGCATTGCCATTCCGAAAATAATCTGTTCTTAAGTTGGCCGCTTGATCGTCTTATTCCATTTCAAGCTTTCCCCCGCCGCACCACCACCTCCCTCCCTCTCTCTCTGCACCATCTTCATGCCTTGCCAGTCATTTAGTCACTTTGTAATAACATGGCTAAGAGTATTTTGCGAACTTGGTTTTGAGTTTTGCGCTCTCCACACATCACCTCCACTCAGTCACTGGCCCAGGGACGCGTTCTTGTCATTTAAGTCATCGAACACGCATTGGTACATTGTACATGGTGTCGGTGTCCGGGCTGTTGTCGGGCCGTTGAGTCCAATGTCAGTGTCCTGGAGCGGCCATTGCAATTCCCCCTCCCCACACCGAACAGTTCATAAATAATCGTCTTAAGTTGATGGCAATGTGCTGACTATGTGGCTGGGTGGCTCCACAGCTCCTCAGCACTGCGACAGATTAAGCCTGGTGTGGCTCATTGCATTTTGTTGTTGTTGTTAATGTTGTTGCTGCCTTCTTTTTGTGTTGTTTCTTTCTTTCCTGCTGCTGCAGTGGCAAATGCCTAAAAGAAAGCAAAGTAATGAAGAGTTGCTCAAATATTCCAAAAACGTTTCACAATGAATGTCGCCGAGTCAGTGCTTCAATTTTTTCACCGTCCCTGTGGCTCGCCAAAAACCAACAAACAACAACAACAACAACAGCATTTGTCGTGTCTGATCCCATTTTAATATTCTAGATACTTAAATGAAATACGTGTCTGGCTGGGCCAAACAAACGTTTATTGTTTGTTAATTGATTCTGCTGGAAGTTTGTTGGTTAAAATGCAAAGTGCAACACTTTTCGAAAAAGAAGAATTTCGTATGCAAAATTGTGAGAGCCTTGGCTCTGGGCAAAATTAATTTGCAGACAGCGAAGCAGCCTTGAGGCTGCCAACCAGGTTGACAATTGTCAAGGACTGTGCGACAAACTGGCGCTGCTGCTGCCGGCTGGGGTCATTTAACGGTAATTACCAAAGCCGGCTTGGAAAAAGAAGCTTTCCGCGGAAAACCAAGTGCTCAAGTGCCGACAAAGCCTGGGCCAAGTGAAGCATAAAAATGAAGCACCCAAAACGAAGAAAAGACTCGAAAACCACACGATTTTCCAAGACTCCAAGTCTATTTATGTGACTATTGAAGTGGGACCCTGGATGCTAACATACTCCAAAAGTCCACCAGGTGAAGAGGTTTCTACTCTTACATTTTGTTTTTGTTTTTTTTTTTATTTTTGTTTTGTGTCGGCTTTGGCTTTGATTTTTGCTTGATTTCTTTCAAAATCAAGCACCAGCCGACGACGACGACGACGATGAGAAGGAGAAAGAGGTGCAGGCAGCAGCAGCGAAATAGAGATGCAGAGCAGTACACTTGGAAAAATATGTATCGGTTTGTTCTAGAAGTGATGGATCTTATTCCAAGTTTGCAGGGATTGGAAAGAATGAACTTGAAGTGAGAATTTTTGATGTGAAATAAGTTTAATTTCCGTACGGAAGAGTTTAGCAGAGGTAAAACTTGATTTCAGCGTCACTCGTCACGCTGACCTGGCAAATCTTGAGTTCGAGTTCTTGGTATTAAGTACTTAGAATTGAGCTCTTAGTTCCAAGTATCGAGTACTGAGTTTCGAATACTAAGTGTGGCGTACTGAGTATCGAATACCTTTCGAGTTTTCAATATAGAATACTGAGTGTTGCGTAATGAATATAGAGTTTCTTTATAGTTTTTATTATTGAGTACTAAGTAACGAGTACTGAGTAACGAGAACACAGTATTGATTATCGAGTACGTAGTATCTATTATGGAGTACGGAGTATCGAAGTCTGATAATCGAGCTCTGAGCATAGCGCACTATGCATCGAGTGCTTAGTATCGAGTACTTGCTATCGAGTACTGCATATCGAGCACAAAGTACCTGAGTTTTGAGTATGTGAATGTCGCAGGACCTCTTATACAGCAAGTTTTTCCATTCGAATTTTATGAGTTTTTGCTACCTTTGCTTTGCTTTTGAACTTGCTTTTCCCCCAAAGTCTTTTTTTTTCTCAGTGTACGCCAGAACCCAGTCAAGATGATGCTCGAGTTGTTGCATGTGCAGCGACTGTGACGCCATTTTCAGGCCCAACAGAGCCCAGAGGAGCCAGCCAGCGTATGCAAAAGAGACTTTTGAGACCCGGCCCAGAACATGTCCAAAGGCGAACCGCCAAAAGGATAATCAGCAACAATTTAGTATTATTACACCACGTTCGAAGCCATCGAAGCCACCAAAGAGTGCAGGGCAGGATAGGATAGCGGAGGGGAACGGACAGGCAGGCACACAAAGTTGTCTGTCAGTTTCTTTCTTTTCTTTTCTCGGTTTTAAGCCCGTACCAAGTCCACGGGTCTCGCTGAGCTCTCAAGTATGCATTTCAAAGAAAATCATTATTATCGATGCGGCCCAGCCGAGAGGCTGAGGCTGAGACTGCGACTGAGACTCCATGGCTGTGGCTAAGCCCTGGCTTTGCTCGCTCTGCCTTTTTGGTATTTTCACGTGGCCGTAGATTGAGTTTCAATGGAAAAATGATTTGCAAATTGACTTTAACGAATTGCTCGAGTGAGCAACCTGCTCGCTCGCCTGGTGCTTTTGGGCATGTTATGGAATTTTGATTACAGCATTTGAAAGTGGCGGGTGGGTTGGGGTTGTAATTGGCACGCATTGGATGGGACGGGCAGACAATGCAGCCCGAGAGCCCATCAGCCTCATGTTTGGCGTACAGACAATCGAAGGCGATGCCCATTTCATGGCAGGCTGCAGGCGGGCTTACAGTTTTGCAGTGACGTCGTAGAGACTGATTCTGATCCATCCATGGAGCCATGGCTGTCTATGAACGCCATTATCAGAGACCAAACGGGTTGGCTGCAGTTTGCCCGTTGGCCGTATCCAGTTCGTATATCATTATAGAAATTACCTACTCTCCATTGGCCGTGTGGCAGCAACAGCAACAGCAGCAGCAGCCATTGTTAGTATTTTGCCATTAACGTTAACTCTTTGGCACAATCTGGCCGCCTGATCTCAACAACCCAACCACAGGAAAAAACCAAAAACAAAACAACAAAAAAGAGTGAAAAAATGTTCTTAAATTGAGGTAGTAAATTATTGAAATCTAATGGAAACGTTGACGTCACTTGGGGTATCTGATAACATTTTGATAAGATTTGACAATGATTGCACTTACCAGGACTACCCAGGAAGACTGAGGAATACAATCGCCTTGAGGCGTCTGCATTTCGAGCATCGGCAGGTGAGGACCATTCTCTTCGACACCATCGTCCTGTAAAAGATAGAAAAGCCGCTTATTAGTTCTGGTGTTAAGTTACAAGTGCCAGCACAATTGATATCTCTCTCTAGCAAACTGAAAATTATTCTTCAAAATGATCTTTCTAGTTCGCCCATCTGAAGCCTATTGTATGAAAAACTGAGCGCTTGGTTGATGTAGTTTTGGTTTAGAAACTGTTTCAACAAGTTCACTGAAAAATTCATATTTAAGGAGGTTCCATCAATCAATCAAAGCAAGAAAAAGATGCTTGAAAAAGCTTTTTGTACGTTTTCTGTATTTTCTCAGTTGCCAGTGGCAGCTTCTCTGCTCCCTTTGCCGACCCAAAAACTAATTCTATTAAGCTCTTTAGTATCACAAGGTCAGAGGTTTGCTAAACGATCTTTTGAAACCTCAGGTACGGGTTATAACATGGTTTTCTGGGGTTTCTGTTTGTGGATCGCACCTTATTTCACCCTAACTCAACTCATAAAGACATTTCTCGCGGCTTACCCTAAAGTAACGCTTGCAAATTATTGAATTTTATTATCAAAATGCGTGCTCTATTAAGAAAGTTCATCGCGCGCTTCTTCCATTTTATGGTTAGTTTAATCGACCCACTGAAGCGGCTATTCGGGCTATTGTGACTAAATTTCGCACCAAATTCACATTGTTGGACATTAAACCACCAACACGCTTACGTAGAGTGCGAACTGAAGAAAATATCGCAGCTGTATCGGCCAGTGTTAATGATGACCATCAATTATCGATTCGTCGCCGTTCGCAGCAATTGGGCCTCTGTTACTCAACAACGTGGAAAATTTTGCGGAAGGATTTAGGTGTGAAGCCTTTCAAAATACAGCTGGTGCAAGAATTGAAGCCGAACGAACTACCTTGGAATCTTGGAAAGTTGGCCGAAGATCCACTTTTTTACCGAAAAATTGTGTTCAGCGACGAAGCTCATTTTTGGCTCAATGGGTACGTAAATAAGCAGAATTGTCGATTTTGAAGTGAATCTCAGCCAGAAGCATTGCAAGAGCTACCAATGCATCCAGAAAAAGTCACAGTTTGGTGCGGTTTATGGGCTGGTGGCATCATTGGACCGTACTTCTTCAAAGATAATGCGAATCGTAACGTAACAGTGAATGGTGAGCGCTACCGTGAGATGATATCCAACTTGTTTTTTCCCAAAATGCAAGAGCTTGACTTGCATGACATGTGGTTTCAACAAGACGGTGCCACATGCCACACAGCACGCGCAACAATGGCCTGATTGAGAGGCGAGTTCGGTGAACATTTTATTTCACGTTCGGGACCGATCAATTGACAGCCTAGATCGTGCGATTTAACACCTTTAGACTATTTTTTGTGGGGCTATGTTAAAGCTCATGTCCATACAGACAAGCCCGCTTCAATTGAAGCATTGGAAGACAACATTGAAGCATTTATCCGTGAGATACCGGCCGAAATGTTGGAAAGAGTATGCCAAAATTGGACTAAGCGAATGGACCATTTGAGGCGCAGTCACGGTCAACATTTGCATGAAATAATCTTCAAACATTAAATTATATGGACCGTACTATCGATTCAAATGAAGATTTCATGCATTTTTCTAAATTTTAAGTGGTTTTTTTTTTGGAAAAACTTTCCTATAACTCTTAAAAAAATCACCCTTTATATGCAGCTGTAATGGTCCTTCGAAAAGCTTTCGGCTACCGCCCACTTTTTCGATTACTGGTAATGAGGTTTCGAAAGCAGGCAGTCCACAAAGCGGCCATCCTAATGTAAAAGTAATCTGGATTATAATCGATTCTGTCTGGTCCCCAGCAAGCAAAGTGTTAAGGAAGTTATAAACGCTTCTAAATACTCTGTTCTGCATACTAATACGAATGAATTCTCAGTTCCCAGTGGCAAAGAAGATTCAAACTAAGCTCTCTACAGTAACACAGTCTAAGTGTATCACTAATACTTAATGAAGTCCAGTCAAAATTAAACAATTTTGATTGCATTTCCTTTCCGTCGCAACCATGAAATTATTAAGATTTTAAGCTACTTTTGCTAGCCACCGTCTGACGCAATTTGCCACACATGTCCGACGACTTAAGACCTCTCATCGATATTGACAGCCAGCGATGAATGTCTTAAGCCAACGCATTTTACTGATATGGAAAATGGCTAAAGTTTTCGTCAAACACAATTGACAGGTGCGCCTACAACTGCAGCCGCCTGCCATAAGCTCCAGTCAATCTCAGTCAAAAACAAAAAACCAACAGAAAATGAAGTAAATCCCCTGCCCCTTGACGCTTAACAAAAATTGACCTCCTAATGGACACTTGAAGCGCATAAAACTTTAAATGAAATACGTAAGACCAAAAAAAAAACAGTGAAAAGCAGAAAGCAGAATGAAAATGGCGCTAATAATAATTTGGTTTATTGGCTTTAAAGCACAATGAAGACACTGGGCATAAAGTTGAGGGGCGTTCCTGGCGCAGGGTGCGAGACAAAGAGCCCACCCTTCAGAGCAATTTCTATTATTTTTTCTTATTTTTTTTAAGCACTTTCTTGAGCTCAACGAGGGAGACGAGACGCACCTTTATTTAAATTTCGCCCTGGCCAGTGCAACAGCAACAGCAGCAACAACAACAACAGGCTGCTTCGTTTGCTTAATGGGCAATTTTCTTGGTAGTAATGGGCACGTTTTATGGACGCTTTTGTGGGGTGTTTATCGTGTACACAGGCGATGTACACAGAGACCAGGGGCGTCGCATTTCGTTATGTATTAAAAACACAACAACTTAAACAAAACTACAAAAATATTAATGGAATATTGAAAAACTAAAGCAACACCTCTCCTGCCCAAAAACCAAATTGTTCGCACATAAATCTTTGCACTAAAAATTTTATTGTCATTTTTATTGTAAAGAAATAAAATAAAAAGCGACAGCCGCAGAGACAAACAGTCTGCGCCGCTGTTGTGTGTTAGTGTTGTTGTTGGCGCTCTCGGAGAGCACTCGCTCATTTTCATTTATTTCCCCTTGCGATGAGTGTGTGTGTGTGTTTATCGTAAGTTTTTTTTTTTTGGTTCAGCTTAATATCGTAAGAAGGCTGCGCCATTGCTTTGTGCTTGCCCTGTCTCGCCTGAGTGTGAGAGAGTGAGATGAAGCTAGTGGGAAGACACTCAGCTATAGAGCTAAGGCGAATTGAAGGCGAATTGAGAAGTTGCCAGTCAGTCAATGGGGGAGCGAGCTGATGTTGTTGTTGCTGTTGTTTTGGTTGCTGTTGATGGCGCAGAGACCCCAAGCCAAGTTAATGATTTTTGGACTGACTTGACGTTTTTGTTGTTTTTGTTTTTTTTTTGTTTATTATGCAATGTTAAATCAATAAATTGACAAGCTAAGCAACTTTAACCAGCTTAAATATTTGAGCTATTTTCTGTAATTTTTTTTGGCAAAATTTGACTATAAACTAAGAAAAATTTAGACAACAATTTGTTTGTTTAAGTTCAGTGGGATTCCACCGGCTATGGTACTAGCTTTAAGCACGCAATAAACCCTGAAACTATTTGCAAAGTCTTTGAATCATGACACAAGCCACTAATGGTACACTAAGAATCTGCTTTAAAAGCTTAATTTTTGAAAATATTTCTACGTTTTTCTTAGCATTCTATGTATTACTATTCTTACTATTACCTCCCAAGAGAGGTAACTTCCACCTTAACTGAGGTACCACAAAGCTCTCGACGTAAGGCAACTTCACCTTCAACTTAAGCTCCTCAACCGAGGTACCTCATCTAAATCAGAGATTCATACAGAAACGGATTTTGGTTTCGGTAGAGGTATTTATATTGGACAAACAACCTTTGTATAACCTTTCCCATATCTTAACCGTCACTCAAATATAGCTGTTGGCCGAGCCGATTCGGTTTTAATACCCACTTAAATCGCAAAGTAACCAACCATGGAGTGATTTACATATGCACATCGTAACCATGAAACATTTAAAGCTTTTGAAACTTAGAAAACTTCAAAGAAAGAAGTAAGATTCGTTATAAATAACTTTGTCTAGAATATTGTTGGACCGATTTCCCTATTGGATGGTTCTTACTTTCACAAAAGATCGTCCTTTAAAGCAAAAAATAGCTTTAACAAATTTAAATCTGCTTAAATTAAGCAAAGTTGTAAAAGTTACACCATTTTTTAACTCAAGAATGGTGGACCGATTGTGATGATCTCTTAATTGTTGGCAGAAAAACTATTAAAATATCATAAAGATTCACCTTAAAACCGCGAAATTTGACCCAATTTTCAAATGAGTATTTAAGAAAGCTCTTGATGTTTAGCTTACAATGCAGACACTGGTAAATGGAAGATGTAAGATTGGACGGCTATAATTGAATTACGAAATTGATCAAATTTTTCAGAAGATTATTATTAAGATTTAAAGGGCTGTATATGTAGAAAGGTAAATTGGGAGATACAAAAATCAAAGAATTTGCAAAATTGTCTTATGCGCTCAGATCAGAGATTTCCAGAGCCAGTTTTTGACCGCGTAGACACCAATACAAATGAAGAAAACATTTCTGAAGCAACAAGAAGTAGAAAGAGTAGCCCGATTATTGCTTGGTGCTGTGGGTGAGTGCTCGTGGCTGCCTAAAGCTCACGAAATTATTCGTCGCCAACAACAAAATCTACGCTGAAGACTAGCACAAATGTATTTGATGTAGCGTTTTAATATAAAAGAGGCTTTGGAGCAGGCCTCGCCAGACCTAGCCCCTGAGGCCCGAAGTCACTCGCCAATTCATACCGAATACTTGCCGAAGACAATCATCATTGAGCCTCAGATAGACGGACACACATAGTTTTCTGTCCTCTCAATTTGGCCGGGCCTGCTTTGCAGAGAAAGAGCAGAGAGAAAACATACGAAGTTGTCTCTATGCGCGCTGCAATGTCTTTATGTAAAACAACAACGAATGGCCCGCATACGGATCGGCTATACATTATAATGAAGATTTTATAGATGACATTTGCAAAAGGGTAAAAAGTAGGTGTATATCTAAGGGACCATCAACTGTAGAACTGGCTACCTTGGGAAGTGTTAGATCATTTTTTTAAAATTAGGAACCAGAAGTTTGCTTCGCCTTTTCGTTTTGTGCTTTAAATACTAAATGAGACCGTAGGAATGCCAGACGGTTACCTGCTAGTAAAAATATTAAAATCTTGATTTAAAAAGATACAACTAATATTAAAATCGTTTAAAATCGTTTTATTCTTAAACAAGGTCTTACTTTTATTACGAAACGCTAAGAAAAGATTTAAGAATCAAGTATGATTCGTTCTCAAATTAAGCACATATAGGTCCTAGTTTATCTAAAGACAGAATTATATTGAGCAATTGAAGTTCTTTGCTTTTCCTTTGCTTAGTCCTTTGCATTTCACACTTTATGTTAATGAAATTGTAGCAGATCTTCCTGGTGGAGTACAGATGGGACAAATGCAACTTAAAACGCTAATGTATGCGAATGATAAGGTCCTATTTACAAACAGCCCAGAAATGATCGAGCACCTAAGTTTAAATATCTTGTGCTGCTGAGCTGAAGTCTGAGGATACTCCAAATTCAAAGTAGTGGAAAAGCTTCAGATGAACTTTGTTAAAAGAAACCATCCATCTTCCTCAAAACACGCCTACGTATTCACTATACTTGATAACAGGCCTATTGGAGCTTTTTGAACACACACTAGAGCGTCATTTCCGATATATGAACAAAGTTCTAACATTGCCACAGCTTCGACTAACCTTTATTGCGGCGAACTTTTTCATAGGAACCAAGTCGCAATATATAAAAGTTTGGCAAAACTTATTGCAGAAATATGGTATTGCCTTGGATATACCCAGACCTTCAATATGGAACACCACGCTACGAGTTTTGCTTCTGTCAATATATAATATTTTGAAATATCTGCACGCCAAAGCCAAACTCCTTACAGCTACTGTCAGACAATTGAACCTGAATGTCAAGAAGCTTAACCAATTACTTCCAAGACCAATATGAAGCAACTACGATATCAACTATTTTCAAAGGCAGAACTGAGATGATGAACTTAAATTATTCCTCATATGGTCAACCATTTCTGTGAAATTTTCCGGGAGCGTCGTGTGCTCTCTTTGAACAAACCAGTTCTCACATTGGAGGAGAGGCAACACGTTACCGAACCAGCATATTGAGCGGAGACTTCTAAATAGAAGGTCACTATCGGGTGTTTTCTAGGTGGAATATCCACTATCTAATGAAATGATATGTTAAAATATGAAAAAGCTAATCCAAATAACAGAACTTCTACTGCTACTTCTTCTAGAAGTTTTTAAGGCAGTCCCGCAACTTGATTTATTTATCCAAACTGGTATTAAAATCAAGAATTTGTTGACTTAAAATAACGCACTTGACTCAAGTTTTATTGTAATTAAATTTAGAATTTTCAGAAGCCCAAATATCAGGATAAAAACTTTTTAAAGAACTAGTTATAAAAATTTTAAACTATTTTTAACCTTGCCGCCCTTTCCCAAAAGCAATGACTAAACATTCTCGAAGTAAAACGCAGACGAAAACTAATTATCCAAGATTCAGCGACAAGGAAATCGAAAAAAAGGAACAACTATTTGTATCTTCAATTTAAAAAACGATTATAGCGAAATCATTTTAGACTTAATATCGAGTAGAAATCGAATCGAATTCAAGCACTTTTAAAACTATACTTTTGGTGCTTAAAATACTGAGTCATATAAAGAAGACAAAAACTATAAAGATAGTGGAAGTAAAGTAAAATTAGCTTGTCAAGATGACATAGCCACAAAGGGCCAAAGCCTTCTAATTTTTAGCACAAGAGAATCCGAACGGCAGTTTGAGAAGCTTTTCATGGCTAATTACTGCAATGCTGGCGCCAACAGCAAAGAGGTGTGTCCGGGTGTAAAGTTTATTCAAAGAAAAAAACTTTTCATTAGATGTTCCGAGGTGGAATCGAACCCACGACCTTATGCACAGCGGTCGCGCACACTAGCCGCTGAGCCACCCGGCCACTAGATAGTGGAAAACAGAATCTGTTTATCCACTGAATATTCCTTGAGCGATAAGGGGATTTGCCAGAGATAGTCTATTCCTACAGATCACATTTATCTCAGAGACAAAATAGGAAGCCAGTTGCCGGAAACCCCAAATATGTTATAAGGCATGACCTGTTGATCTGTCCGTAATCCCAGTATGATGCCGGTATAAAAGCTGAGAGAATTATAGTTATAGCACCCACAAGAATTGTTGTTGATGAAGGATGACTTTGGTAACCATTTGGATATTAAAATATCTATTTAATGTTAAATTGATCTTAGATTTTTATCCAATGGAGCTTAAAATGGTACCTGGGATATGAAAAAGAGATACAATCGGGGGTGTCCCAGAAATCTCTAGAGGCTTTCGTAAAAGGAAGAGACTTTGAATTTAACTAGGAGGTCTTTATATGTAAAGTGATAAGTAAAGTATTGTCAGATACTAGATTCTACGGAAGGGAAACCATACGCATCAAATCTATTTTGCTTTGAGTAGATGGTTTCAAATCTCTCAAGCATTTTGAAGGCACTTCACATATAAAGGCAAGCACATTAAATATCGAAATGAAACCGTTTATACATAAATCTCTAGAGATTTCTGGGACACACCCAAATAACATCAAAAAAGTATATTTATGGGTGGTGTATGAAGCTTTGTCCTTACGAATCAGTTTAAGCTATCTTGGCAACTTGTTTCCGCTTAGGAATGAACTCAAACTATTGGATTTTATATGCAAAGAATTTAGGGAATTATTTGTCTGATTCAAAAGTGTTTTCTTTCTTTAAAAAATATTCTTGGAGAACTTTAGTCTTAGTGCCAAAAAAGATATACCACCTTTTCCCATATTTTCCCAGTGTAATTGCCGAATTCTTTGACTCGCCTTGCTAATAAAAGGCTGACCTTATTCCAACGATATATCGCCTCTATATAATGTCGTTTTATGATATTTTAAATGTCACAAAGTGCTTAAAAATGTTTTAAAAATTGTGTGTTGTTTCGCTGGCCTTTTGTTATGAGCAACTATTTTCAGTTTCTATTAATACACAACTTATTTTTATCGACCCCATTTGACGGGGCTGTTTTCTAGCTGGCACTCGGTCTAAGTGTGGTCCCTCCTCCCCCCACCCCCACCCGCCACTCTGCTGAAGTGGTTGGGTATGATGATAAATGGCGCTAGGCATTGATTAGAGGGCAACATTGCATTTGCCTTATCATCAAGTTCAAACTGCAGTCTACACAAAAACTGTAACACATTATAAACCCCAGCCGAGAAAAGCAAAGAGACGAAACGAATTTTCCATTTTCCATAGACCTCTACAACCCCACACACAATGCCAGAGTGTGTTTGTGTCTGTGTGTGTGTGTGTGTTTAGATAAAATTGTGTTTCGAAAGTGACAGTTGAAATGATTTATCACTTGCCTGCGACTGCAAGGCGCAAACGCCCTGCTCTGCCCCCGGTCCGCTGCTCCCTTGCTATCCACCAGCTTTGCTGCTGTCGTCAAAGTTTTTAGCACAAGCTTGCTGGATGTTCCCTCGGTTCCCGGGCCAGGCGTGTTTGGCATTTTTGTGTAGAAAAATTGAAAATTGCTTTTTTTCGTCAGCAGCCGGTCCCCTACCGCCCCACCCGTTCCCCGCTTTTCTATCTCAACTTCATCTTTCCAATTTTCTACTATTTGGCTTTTGTTTCCCCTCATTGTTGTTGCTGCTGCTGCTGCTGCGAGTTTTTCAGCTGAAAATTTAATTCCCGCACAACCAACGTGCCCTCCCAGCCCCCTCCCTACCCTCCTACAACAAGCGAGCTAATTTAAAAATTTTTGTAATTTTTTCGCTTTGCTCTTTTGGAATTTTTGCAATGCGCGACAAAATGATTTATGTCGCTGCCTGTGCAAAATTAAAAATATTACAAAACAACAATTTAAATAACATAAAAAACAAACACACAACACACACACACACCCGGTTTAAGCTTTAAATGAAAATGTTTCGCGACACAAAAAAATGCTCAAATAAACCGCAACAATTTTTCAACATTTTGCACGTGTAAATTTTCCAATTGGTTGAGCGCGTGAAATGTGCAGCCAAGTTGCTGCTGGGATTACCATTATGTTTTTTTTTTTTTGGGGTGTTTTCTCCTCCAGCTTGTGGGCGTGTCTATATATAATGTACACTCTTGAGGCAGGTGCCAAACACAACCAAAAGTGTCTCATGATTAATCAGAATGGTGCAAAAATGTTGCCTGAACTCCAGTGGCTTGGGGTGGGTTTCCAAGTGCTGGCCATTTGCATGACCGTCGGCTGTGCTGCGGTGCGTTGACCAAAAGCCAAACAAAATGGGAACCCAGACTGGCCGCAGGGCCAGAGCTTTTAGTCTGGCCACTTTCAGCTGTAAATGCAAAATGGTGTAACGACGACCAAACAGACAGACAAAACGGACAGAGAGACAGACGACAGTCAGTCAGTAAATAAATTGAAATAAATAAATTCCAACAGCTGAAATTAAAGTAAGATTTTGACAGTTTACGGCAAATGTAAGGTTTGAAATTTAAGAATTTTGAAAATTTCAATAACCATTGCAATGCCATGCTGCAGTTTAGTACACAAAAAATTACTCCAATTTGAGTTTTGACGTTCTCCTGGAAGTCATTCGTCAAATGAGAAAACACTTTTCAACTCTGATTTTTACACTGTTTGTGCTCATTTGTAGTCCATGAACTGACGGTTTCTTACCACTCTGAACACTTGCAACATTCTAATCCTTGGAATATCAAAGATCAATTAAGTTTTGGCCGGGTGGTTCAGCGTTTAGTGTGCGCGACCGCTGAGCAAGAGGTCGTGGGTTCGATCCCGCCTCCGAACATACAATAAAAAGTTTTTTCTTTGAATAAACTTTACAACCGGTCACCCCTCTCTGCTGTTGGCGCCAGCTTTGTAGTAATTAGCCATGCAAAAGCTTCTAAAACTGCCGTTCGAATTCGGCGTTAAACTGTAGGTCCCTTTCTCTTGTGCGAAAATTAGAAGCGCTTTAGTCAAGAGATTGAGAGAGGCTCGGCTCTGGCCCTTTGGGGCTGTGTCAAGCCATTTTAACAATACAATTGAGTTTTTGTCAGAGATGCAAGCCGGTTCTGAACCGAACCGAACCAAAAAGCGAACATTAAAACGGTTCGGAACGGTTCACTTCAATGATGAGTTTTAAGACTTGAAGGGACTACCTTAGATAATGAAAACAGTAATTCTGGCATATTTTATCGACTCTTTAAGCTGCGATGTATCCGACTTTTGCTTAAATTAAGATTCGAACAGATTCTTAGCGATGTCAGATTGATGTAGTCTTTACGAATGATTCGTCAACCATTTTAAAGTATGTGATCCCTTACATCTCCTGCAATAGCCCACCGACCTTTTATTATACCTGTCATTAGACTGCATTTCTTCTTGTAAGTTGCCAATTGATTTGTGTGAGTATTCTTCCCACCATTCTCAATATATAGTTATGCTTCTTAACCTAAGTCCAAGACTAGCCAGGAGATTATTTTCCTAAACGATACTTAACGTTTGTAAGGGCAAGGTACGTACTCAGCAATTCGACTTATCTGGCTGACAATCCAATTGAATAATGGATAAACGAAGACTGAACATAAGATTTTTATAATGATTACAAAGCAATTCAAATGTTTTTTAAGAATTCAAAGCAAAAAGTCAAAATATTCGGAAATTCAGAAACGGAAATAGCCCTTCATCTATATATATAAAACTGAATGTTTAACTGTCTGTCTGTCCCTTATGCCTGCCTAAACCGTTTCTGATTGCGATTGCGATTAAACTTTAGGAAATTGTAGACCGCTTGCCCGGGAAGGCTTGTAAGCTGGAAAACAAATTTATACAGTCCATCCGATAGTTAAGAAATTTTGGAGGTTGGTTATACCCTTGCCCTGAAAGGTTTCTAAGTTGAAGAAATGAGCGGAAAATGGTCCAAAATCCGCGAAATTGGCCAAATTTCCGATTGCGATGAAACTTTTGGACATCGTTGGATGTTTGCCCGGTAAGGCTCTGAGTTGAAAAAATGAGCGGAAAATGGTCCAAAAACCGCGAAATTTAAAAAATAATACCATTCATCCGATTGCGACGAAACTTTGCTTTGATCAACGCTCAACATTTATAAATTCAAACTCATATAAATCCAGTTTTGTGTAGTTATGCCTCCCAAATAACGTTCGATTAGTCGCTCTACGTCTCAAGCACTCAAGAAAAAGGCAAATCGAGCTTCTGAAATAAACGAGCAACAAGATGCAAGTTTGGAAACAAACCAAGAATTTCACGCAAGTGCCCGTTCATCGGAATCGAACGAGCAACACACAGCAAGAATGGAAACCGACCGAGAACTCTATATGAGAGCCAGGGCAACGGAAAGCAACGAGCAACGCCAAGCGAGAATTTAAGCCGACCGAGAACTTATAATAAGAGCCCGTGCATCGGAAAGCAACGAGCAACGAGAAGCGAGTATGGAAGCCGACCGAGAACTTCATATGAGAGCCCATGCATCGGAAAGCAACTTCAATCGAGAGTCTGTGCATCGGAATCGAGCGAGCAAAGAGAAGCGAGAATGAAAACCAACCGGGAACTGCATATGAGAGCCCGTGCATCGGAAAGCAACACGCAACGAGAAGCTAGAATGGAAGCCGACAGCTAACTTCATATGAGAGCCCGTGCATCGGAAAGCAACGAGCAACGAGAAGCGAGAATGGAATCCAACCGAAAACTTTATTCGAGAGTCCGTGCATCGGAATCGAGCGAGCAAAGAAAAGCGAGAATGGAAACCGACCGAGAACTTCATTCGAGAGTCCGTGCATCGGAGAAGCGAGAATGAAAACCGACCGAGAACATCATACGAGAGCACGTGCATCGGAAACAAGCGTGCAACGGGAATCCAGACTGCAAACCATTCGAGTGAGCACTGCTCGATCCAGACGAATCACTCACGCTGATTTGAGTCTCAGTGCATTTCATTACGACGCTAACTATAACTACTGCATCTATCCAAGAGTGGTTATTGGAAAAATGGATGTACTATGCACATATTGCAGAGCATTCAAATTTAAGAATAAAGCATCAGGAATGTGCTGTGCTGGTGGAAAAGTAAAATTCTCAGAATTACATCCTCCACCCGATCCAATATCAACGTTGGTATCACGCGTCACGAGCGAATCGAACCATTTCTTAATAAACATACGCAAGTACAATTCATGTTTCCAAATGACATCATTCGGAGCAACGAATTAGTGCGGAGATTGTTATGGTGGCCTTTATCTATGGCCTGGAGAATTTTATGCTGGATGTGGAATATATGTTGGGTAAAAGACCAAGTTAATATTGGACGATCTCTTGGCAGTATATCACCCCAGTGATTTTGGTCGTTATAAGCACCTTGTTATTTTCATAATAGTTTAGCCACCTGATGTTATTAAACTCTGTACCAGAGGTACACAGAGTATATTAAGTTTGTGCAAAAGTGTCCGTCTGCCCGTCCCCCTGTCTGTCTGCCCGTCTGTCCGTATGATCAAACAGATCTCACAGATGGTAAGAGATAGAGGTTTGACATGTATGGAATATATGTTTCTTATACTTGCAGGCAGATCAAGTTTATTTTCAATTTTGGCCACGCCCCCTCCCACCCCCGCAATATCGAGAAAACGACATATCTCCCACAGTTTTATAGATAGAAGGTTTGAACTTTCTGTACATATTTAGTATTCGGGATTCTTTATCTTTATCCGCTGAGAGAATTTTAAAGATCGGATGAACGATATTCGAGCTATAAGGAAAACAAACAATTATGGGCAGCACCGGTCGCAACGGCGATGGGCAGCACTTCACAGGTACAGAGTATGTTATAGTCGGGTTTGACCGACTATCTTGCCTGTTTTTATAATAGGGAAAGGCAGAACAAAATGGCTGAGTTTAAACAAAAAATTGCACATGCACTTTCGTTTTTCTCTTGGTGTGAAGCTGACATTTATGTAGGTAATCGAACTGAGCTCAGTTGGGAACACTCTACATGGAAGTGGGAGTTTTTTTTTTATATTTTCTTGCACTTTGCCTAAAAAGTCTTTCAAATTGCGTTGGCATTTCATCTCTCTGCTGCTGCTGTTGTAGTTATTATTGTTCGTGTTCTCTTTTGTTTATTTATGGCAACGTTTTGCTCTTGGTGTAATTATTCACATGCACAAACAATTTTATATGCAATTTTTGTTGGTCGCCATTTTTGTTGCACAAAAATGCAGTTGGTTTTTGCTGTTTTTGTTGTTTTTTTTTTTTGTGTTGTGTTGTGGCATGGCCATCATGGCCGGAAGGTGACGCTGCTGCAGCTGCTTTACGAGCAAAAACCCCCAGTTATCTATTGTTGTTGTAGCCGACTGGCTGGCTGGTATTTTCCGCTACCGTTTTCACAACATTTTCTCTGGTGAAAAATACAACTTTTTGTCGTTTCATTCTTAATTTAAATGAAAAAGCTTTTGCGCTTTTAGTTATGAAATAAAAGGCCTAGACCTGAGCAATTCCAATTCCAAATGGTTTGAAAAGCCTTTAAGGCCAAAAAGGGGAAACGCAAATTCAATAACATTTAAAAGGCCACACCTCGACATGACAAACATGACTTGTAACTTAAGCTAGGTGCAATTTTTGTTGTGTTTCTTTTTTGTCATCAGTTTGGCGACAAGCTGCATGCATCGTCTTCTGGCTGTGGCCAGTCAGCCGCATATCGCTTTACACTTGAAATGAATTTGAAAGTCAGCAACGCAGCTCGTAATTCTTGTCTCGTGTTCCCACACACTCGCACACACACACAGCATCAGTTCTTTATCCGCGACTAATATAAACGTACAATGGACCAACTTAAGCCGAAATGACAGTTGCGACATGCCGGCGTAGGCGTGTGCGATCTCCGGGACAGCCAGGCAAATGTTTTGGTATTAATTTTTCTTGTTGTTGCGCGCCCCCTTCCCCTTCTCCGCTGACAATAAAGTTTATCGCAGTCATGTGAATGCACTTTATGACACCTACCCAGAAACTTGTTTCACCTTTAAGAATTTCATATTAAACTGCGTCAAGTCCCTTTTTTGCACGACTGATCTGACATTCTTTTGGGCCGGGGAGTGCATAGGAAAGCTATTTTGTGGTCGTCTGGCCGCCTCGTGACTGCAGCTCAGTCGTCCGTTTGACGGTCACGTGACCCTAATAAATCACAGAATTAATGTTACGTAAAATGGAGTTGGCTGCTGCTGGTCCAGCCACCCAGCTGAGAGTTAACTATGCCAGGCGGAAATTGAAAAACGTTTGCGGCATTTCTGATAAGCAGACAGACAAGCATTTTGAGTTAATTGTCTGATGATTTTTAATAAAAGCAGGCCAAGAATACAGACGCAGGCGCACTGGCCCAGCCAGCATTACGACCATTAAAAATACCCAAAACGACAACGACAATTTCCTCATTATCGTAAAATTTATTCAAGCAAAATAAATTCATTGGTCGTTAACCTTGACACTGGTTTTTCTTTCTTTTTTAACAGACTGGCTGTGCGTGTGTGTGAGTGGGTGCGTGGGTGTGTGGGTGTGACGTGTGTTAAATAGTCACTGTCAAAGTAGACAAAGGAGGAGTACAACTTTGAGTACATAAAAAGGGATATATTTTCTCTCCAGCCAATTGCCATTACGTGGCACAATGTAAGTGAAAATATGAAACATGAGCATGACTTTCATTCTGGCATCAATCCGCCATCTCTTGCTTTGCTTTCAAATGAAAATCCAAAAATAAAAGAAATGTACACAAAATGACGCCCGTAAGTATGCTACAATAATCGATAAGTGTGTGGAGTACATGAGTGTGTGTGTGTGTGTGTGTGAAATTGTTATTGCTGTTGCTGCTGTTGGTTGGTTACTGCTTGACTGCCTTTTAGGCTGCCAGACTACACACACACACACACACACACACACAGACAGACTTGGCTGGGTTATTTGTCATGCTGCTCGCGGGCTTACATTGCCCTCCAGGCTGTGGGACCAACAGCGCTGGTTCGGCTTTAAAAGTGTTAATGTATCCTCAGATTGCTACGCCTGCTAGTATGCTGCATTTATGGTTCAGTTCGGTGACAGTTTGGCATTGTTCTTGTCCAGACTTGTCTCCCTTTGTCTGTCATTTTAATTTATGTACCAAGTTTCATTCAACGTTGGCCAAAACTTGTTGAATTACAGCGCCCAAAACGAAGCTGGGGGAATGAGAATTTCAGAATTTACAGCAAATTTTAATCAATAGAATTTAATTTTAGTCGGTCTAAGCCTTAAGGAGAGACAAACTGTATTCTTCTTCTAAACAATTCTAAACAAAAATGCAAAACGAAACGAGCCTCTGTTTATTGAATAGCTCAACTGCTAGTTAAGTTTAATGTCATGTTGAGAAAGCTAGTTTTAGTGTGTTTAATGAAAGTAACTTTAAAGGAATTAGAAACACAAAGATTTCAATTTTTTGCTTATGAATGTGTGCGACAGTTGTTCAACGATTTCAGCAAGCGTTCGACTCTCGGATGATTTGCAAAGGAAAGAGCAACATCAATCAACCAAAATTGTCAAAAAATTACAGAACAACACACAGACTGAGTCATCGCAGCCGAACTTGAACAACTGAATGAGTCCACTTCGAAAATCCACCCACAAAATTTGTCCCTGTTACTATGAGAGACTCTTTCCATAACTGAAGAAGACACCGAGATTTAAAGAAAGATTAAATGAATTGAATGAGGTTGAAAGAAACCTTGTTTAAGAACACGAAGACTTTAGTGATTTCAGTTGACATAAGAGACAAATCTCCCATAATTTGTCCTCAAAAGTCGAACATTTAATAAAAAGAGTGTTCTTTAGAAAATTATGAACACAAAACTTTGGGGAAACGAATGTACATTAGAGTATGTAAGCTAGATCACCTCGGCTAGACCCCTGTTTATAGGAAGTCAAAAAAGAAACTCAGCTACCTAAGGTCACCCTGAAAAAGGGAACCGAAATGACGTTTCACCTCTGTCTTTTCTCAATGAGCTTTTTGCTGAAACAAGAAGCAATTTTTTTCGCGCACTTTATGCTTATGTTTTCAAGAGACAAATTGCTGGGCAGATAATGCCGAAAGTGTCTTTTGCGCGAGTGCTTGGTAAACTGCAAGTGTGTATGCGTGCTAAAACCAAAGACAACAACAATAAAAAACACCCCAGGAAAAATTTTCTTAATGCTAAACATAAAATGCCGATTCTTCTAGTAGGCATTCCTTTACAGTAGCGAAATATCATTTTTATTGCATTCTCATCTCCCTTCGGGAAAAAGTGTGCCACTCTGTGACACTTCAGGCAGATAAGAATAGGTTTCTTCTAAGGACTCTAAGGAAATCGATTCTTTTTGTGGATATTGAAAAGTTTCTTTTGGGGGAGAAGAAAGAGTCTCGTCTGAGCGATAAGAAAGTGAACAGAAATACACCCAAAATAAAAATAATTTCACAAATATGACGACAGTCAATGAGAAGGAAAGAGCATCGAAGGTAAGATGATTTAAATCGTGATCACTTAAATTCTTGAATTCTTGAATTTTTAACTTCATCTTGTTGCTTCTTGTTTCAGCTTGAACTCAGGTTCCCCGGGGATTGAACACTAACGACATTGAGTCTTAACGTTACGATTAACGTCGCGCCAAAGTCTCCTTTAAGATTCCAGTCATTTGTTAAGCTCTCAGCTTATAAAAAGCCCTAAGCTGCAGACAGTAGAATGTCGCCTTAGAGTTCGAGTTCAATTGCTAATTGAGCCCTTGTATAATAAAAATGCGGTACCTAATTTATTTTGTTGGTGTAAGTCGCCGAACTATCACCAAGTTTCTTCCACAAACTATCGCCAAAATCTCTTTTTGACATGAAAGATAAGTAACACGACAAAGTGTTTGCTGGTACTCTTTGCGCGGACTCTTGACCCGTTATGCTCAGCTATTAAGAGCCAATCGAAATTATCCCATTTAAGCTGTTATTGTAAGACAGCTTCATGTATCTCCTTTATCGAAAACGATAAATCGGAAACACGTGGGAAACAAAAACCATTGTTTTTGTTAGATAAAGAAATGTTCTGTTTAATTTGTACGTCATTTCGGTGAGCAGACAGTGCATAAAAAATTAGTTTCTGTTGTGGGAAACAAATAATTTAATAACCCAAGCCCACACAAATATCGTCATATAGATATATTTAATTTAACTCTAACCTCAAATCTTTTAACCTCGGCTAGTGTCTCTTTCAACAAGTGTTCATAACTGCACTCAAAAAAAAACCCTTCAAAATCTACCGAAATCAATACCATTCGTTTACAAAAGTAGAGTAATCTCGCTTTTTCATGAACTGTGAACGGTGGTGTCATTTCATGAACGTAATCTTAAAACCGGTTGTTCTTCATTAACGATTAGGTGTTGCGTTAGTACCATTTTGTGCTCAATTTGGAAACATTTTGGAGTTATTGTACAAACTTTCGGGCATCTTTCAGAAACATTTTGGTAACGTTTTCAGACCACTTTGTGCATATTTTGGTAGTATTTTTGGAATAATTGTGGAAAATCTAGGACATCGCGGTCTCCTTTTGCTAGCACAGTGTGTTCAATTTTTGAACATTTTTGGGCCAATTTTGGGAACATTCTGGCTATAGTTATTATGTGACTGATTTTAAGACATTTATGATATTCAAACTAGCTAGTTTTAGCCGGCTAGAGGTCATGTTATGTTTTCACATAACTTTAAATAGGCAAACACAAGTCCACAAAGGAGGTTGGTCAACTGAACAGAAGGTTTAAGAACCTCCCTGTTCTATCATCAGAACAGGAGCAGACGTTTCCTCTAGTATTGCTATTACTGCTTGGGAATTTCAAAGCAGCATAAGTGCAAATCAAACACCAGAACACAAATTGTTTATGATTTCCGAACAACAGTGCGCTTTTTTGAACGGACGCGCATATTTGTTGTAATGTAGTGTGACCAGAGCCAGAGTTAAAAATGTTTTGCCATGAACGTCGGACTTGTTTTGTGAACAAAAATTCATGAACGAAATGGTTCAAAAAGGAATTCGCTTGGGTTGCACTTTGGACTGCAGTTTTTTTCTTAGTGTGAAACAAGACATTTTTCTTTTTAATATCTTCAAACCATTGTTTGAAGAAATTTCTGCTCGAAGGACCTTTCTGGATTCTTTGTCTCGCAATAAATCAGATGACTTATGCAAATTTTTAAAGGGTAGTTGTTCTGTTTCTACATCAATATAACTTAAGGTAGTTTTTTTTTTAACTTTTATAGAGAGATAGATACGCTTTCTTAACACTCACAGGATAGCTAACTTCATCTTTTCGTTTTTGACAATACCCTTCTAAAATTAGAATGCTTTTCTTGGTTTATAAGGCTTGTTTTCGTGAAGTAAATCCTAGCAAAAGAATGTAATTGGTTACTTCACACAAAAAAAAACGGCTGTTCTAAATGAAACGGGACTGAATTTAACTTGTTTTGTACTTAAAATTTCAAGTATGATTCGTTATTGGGTTTACTTAAGTTGAGTTCAAAACATTCTCAGACCGAAAAACGAGTGCTATTATTATTGAAATGAGAACAAACGTTCTTGTATCAAGGTAAATTATTTTTTAACGAGTCTGTTCTTGAAATTCCCAACTAATTGTAACTCTTTTGTTATGGAGTGATGGTTAATTTCTGACCTACATTAGTTCTACCAAAAATGTTTATTAATAGACCTTGGATATTTTCAGCCTTCTTTGGTTTATTACGGAGAACTCGTTTTAGAAGAACTTGGAATGGGCTCAAACCAGAACATTTGTACTTGTTTTGATTCCATTTTTCTTTTTATGTTTTCGGGTTACTTAAATTACTGGATTTGAAGAACATTTTGATGTTTTGAGAGTTAACGGGCTTGACTTGGCCACACCATCACAATATTCATACGAAATGTTCTTAATATCCAACAGTCTTAAATCAGTATTTTGGATGACTTGCAAGAGTTTTCTTATATGAGTATTTTCGTACTTATCGTACCACGACACCGTTTGTACCTAATTCAAGTACAAAATTATCGGTTTCTATTCTGAGAAAAATAACCAGTCTTTCTACGATTCTTCCTCTTCTTTATATCCTTATTTTCTAAAAAGACATAAAGACATCAATCACTCTTTAGGTCTGCTTGGATCCGGTTTGAACCCATTTATCTGATGCCTTTCCTAGACATCACACTGCGACAACATAACCTACAGCTCTGTTTCCTCAAAGAGATAGAAAGAAGGACTACCACCAATGATCTATGTGTAACCTTCCTTATTGAAGGTTAATAGGCGTAAACTAAACCAGATTTTCACATTGAATTCAATTCCTCATCCTTCAACAACTTCAATCTGAACAAGACATATACTAGATCTGAGACTAACACTGAGCAGAGATCTCCAATACAAAGTCGAGGTTTGGCATAATGTATGAATGGAGTTCTTTAGCATCTTCCCTGATCTGAATCAAATTTTGAGACTCTTTAACAGGCAACTGAGACATGCCTTATTGATAAGTTAGACGTAGCTTGTTTTAGCCATAAAAATAATTCAAAGTTATGTAAAAGTGGAGGCTGTAAACTCAATTTCTATATATAAATTATAGCCTAAAAGCTACCAACTGCTTTGACAGTGCTAAAAGCCAGGCTAAAAGTGTAGAAAATGAATGAATGAAACCAACTGAAATAGCCACAAAAAATCCAAAAATAAAACACAAACGAAGCTTTTTTTCCGACTCGGATTTCATCTGCGTCTGCGACTCTGACGTCGTTTTTGGTGCGACTCTCCTGGTGTTCGTGCTCGTTCTTTATATAAAACCGAGTGGAGCAGCCAAAGGAAAAGCTACACACACACACACTCACACAGCATTATTTTCTTTTTTTTCGTCTCCTATTTTTCTACATTTCTTTTATTTCCAGTCAGCAGAAAAATTCTTATACACAAGCTGCGTGGCGTGTGTGTGTGTGCTGTGTTCCAGGCGAAGCTTTGCTCTCTCTCTGAGCTGAAGCAGTCAGCTGCCTTTTCTTTTGAATGATTCGATGATTTTAAGCGCCTGCGTTATATGAAAACCAATCGCATCAAAGCACCCCATTAAATTTCATCGTCAGGCATATATCCTTGCCACACACACACTCACACACTAGCAGGAGGATGCAGAGACAGGGTCCTGCCATAGAAATAACAACAGCTGCTGCCGGCTCCTGGGTGGCCACGTCTGCATTTGCCCGCCCGCCCAAGGCAGTGTTTGCTATATGCCAGGCAAATCCATCAGAAAGCGCAGCCGCTGCAGCTACCAAATTCCTTGTCGTCTACTCGACTCCCACACAGTTCAGCCTCCTCCTACTCCTCCTCCTCCTCATCATCATCGTCATCATTATGTGCTGACGGCGTAAATGGCTCTATCAGCGCATTGTGTTTCGCCTTTTGGTGACTCTGACATGTGGTACGAAGGCCTCGCTGCTAGGCGTTTCAACTTTAAAGTTGTTGTCGGTTTTAAAGTGCCTTTTGGAATGGCTTCATGATGATACATGGTCCTTTTTTTTCTATATACTCGACTCGCTCGACGCCATCTTTTGGCCAGGGCTTTTGCTTTATTTGCAGTTCTCTCTTTTCAGTTGTTTTTTTTTTCTTCTTTTTTATGGCAAACATTTAATGGGTTTTTCAGAAAATTGCATTTTCTTCTTTGGCACTCTTTAGCCTTTTTGTTTAGCTACTACTTTTCCAAAGTCTCAGCTGCTGGTGCTGCTGCTGCTCATGACCATGGCTGCCATATTAGATTTTGAATGCATTTCCGCTTTTTGCCGCAGCGAAGGAAACTTTTGTTCGCCATGTTGGCTGGCTTTCCCTCTGCCTCTGTGTGTGTGTGTGTGGAAATATTTTCAACTGACTGACAGCTGTGCTGAAGGGGCGGGCACCAGGACGAGGCTGAGTGGGTGTGTATTTGGCTGGTTTAGTTGGCTCTTTGGTTGGCTGGCTTCTCTGGCTGCATTAAAACTTTGTTTCATTTTGCGTTTGCTTTTGTTTGATGAAAAAGTCCAAGTTGTTGCGCAAAAGTTTTTATGCAAGTTTTGCTATTTTGGCAAATGGATATCACAGCACCACAGACGCCCAGTCCTCCACCGAACCCCCCAGAACAACCAACCGTTCAAATCAAAAGTTGTTATATACACGAGGGTTGCCTTTTATTTAGTTAAAGTGTGACCAGTTTCGATGTTATCAAATACTTTATAAAGTTTGGTTTATTTTAGCAATAACTTGCTTGGAACTTTTTATTGTAAGGTCACACTAATCACATGAAAAGTTGCTCTATATAAAGATTCCTTTTATTCAGTGCAAGTTTAAGTGAGACCAGATACGATTTGACATCTACTTTAAAAAGTTTGGTATATTTTAACAATATTTGACTCAGAGTTTTAGATTGTACGGTCACGCTGTTCAAATCAAATGTTGTTATATATGACGGCTGCCTTTTATTTAGATTAAGTGTGACCAGGTACGATTTGTCACCATCTTTAAAAAGTTTGGTATATTTTACGGTCACACTTTTCAAATTTTAAGTTGTTTTATACATTTGCCTTTTATTAAGTTTTAGTTGAAGTGCGACCAGATACGATTTAACACCTACTTTAAAAAGTTAAATACATTTTAGCATTATTTTGCTCAGAATTTTTGATTGTACGGCCACACTGTTTAAATCAAGTGTTATTTTATACAACGGTTTGCCATTTATTCAGTTAAAGTGTGACCAGGTACGATTTGTTACCTTTTTTTAAAAGTTTGGTATGGTTTATCATCTATTTGCTCAGGACTTTTTATTGTACGGTCACACTCTTCAAATCAAAAGTTGTTGTAAGCGTGGGTACAGTCACACTGTTCAAATCAAATGTTGTAAAACACACGAGGGGACATATTTTAGCATTAAATTACTTAGAAGTCTTTATTTTATGGTCACACTGTCCTTTGCTTACATAGTTCTGAAAAATGCTTTAATAAGTTTAAATGAAATACAGCCATGAAAGGTTCAAAGTAGAAAATAATACCAAGTCGCAATGGGGGTATGTCTTTAGCTCTGGTAAGTATTGAAAGGTAACTTTCAGTACTTATTTGATCCATATTTGGTCCCAAGTACAACACAATGTTTCGTTTTTCATTTGATCTTCAGTTTCAAAAAAGGTTCCCTCAAATGCCGAGAATTTCAGTTCTGCGTCTGAGTGCTTCTTTAACTTTAAGTCAACCCTCGCATTTAGTAATAGCTGTCGTTTTCGTATACAGAAAAGTTTAATCAAACTTTGTCCAACTGCATTCCGCATTCCATTCTTAAACGACTTTAATAATCTATACCATCTATGTATGCTCAACACACACCTGCCAACTATGTATGTCCTTATCCAGGCATATTTCCACTTTTTGCTTTCAGCCAGAAAGAACACAAGAAACATTGCCTACCCCCAGGCGATGACTACACTTTGGGTTGACACATTCTCTGCATGCCCTTTTCTATGTTCGGCTTAGGCAAATTAAAAAACCATTTAAAACTTGCAGCGTCAATGAACATAAGTCCAACCGGTCGCTAGTTTTTTTATCGCCCAAAGCCCGATTATGTGACAATAGATAAATCTACTAACCTCTGATGAGTGGCATTTAATGATTTCGAATGGCACTAAATCTTTTCAAGGACAGAAGCAACATGCGAGTTAATCGTCAATGATTTAACGATCCTAAAAAGCATTTAATTACCGTCGACAATAAAAGACTAACAAGAAAACAAACAAACGAACAAAAAATGATTGAAATTGTTCAATTTTAACGACTTGACGGGAAAACAAGTTTCCATTTCGAACTGGAGGAATGGCACGCGCCATTTTCTTGGCCGTTTTCAAATTGAAAACGTGTCCAACTGTAGTCATCAATTTTTAAACAGGAGTAATCACTTTGTAAACGTTACAGCAAGCATTACCCAGTCCTAAAGGACAGCTCCTTTGGGGGTTGGTTTTGGTCCTGGTTACTTTTGCTATCTTCTACTAAAGTAAGCCTCAAAAATGTTGTTCTATCCACTTGATTTCCAAATTTCTGCACGTAACTACATAAAGTTGCAGGAAATTTTTATACAATTTGTTGCATGCATAATTCACGAAGCACAATTGGCAGGATAAGAGACCGAAAAAAAATGTAAAAAGCATATTGTGGTGGATTAAGGGGGAGAATGTGTGTGTGCGAGAGTGAAGTTCTGAATTAACCCCAGGAAATATGATGAGTCTGGAATTGTGGGTGGCTTAGAGTTGGAAAAACAATTCTCATGTTGAATAAAATGTGCTGGTTTGTAAAATCAATCCTTTTTAAGAACCAAAATGAAAATAGTCCAATTCACTAATTGGGTGATTGCTAAAGAAAAACTTTAAGAAAATCGCTATATTTTGAGTTTAAGTTCAACACCTAAACGATTAGTTAAGGCAAGCTTGTTAAACATATCGATAACAAAATATGGCAACGATATTCAGCTCCATAAGATCTCTATTTTGTCATCATTTTCTATCAATTTCTAATTTTTTAATCCGTTTCAGTAATGATTATTAGAACCAGAACAACTTAATTAGAAACAACTTTTAAAGTTTTTTTTTTAAAACATCTTAAGCAATTAGCAATTAGCTGATATAAACTCATGGCTTTATGGACAATATCAATAACAGCTGATTCATTCGATAGGTTTGACAGACTCTGGTCACACTAGTAGTAGAAGTAGCAGTTGAAGTATATTAAAAAACAATTATAGATAATCAGGCCTGTTTCCGTTTCCAAGTGGAATAAAAAAGTAAAACGATCGCAATTCCGAATCGTTTTTCATTTCGGAGTTCCCGTTTCCGAGTGAAATTGAAATCGATTATATTTCTCTAAGGCGGAATTGCGAACAGCTCGTTTTCATTTCGATCGATCCTTCGTTCGCTTATATGCAAATGCCAAGGTACAAGCATAAAAAAAATGATTTTAGATAAAACTGTACGCACTGTACAATGAATACTTGAAAATCTCTACAATATTAGACATGTTACAATAAAAATATTTGCAAGATGAAAAGAATCACCGATGCCAAGAAGATTGTCATTTAGTTTTCATTCCACTGACTCTTAGGCAAAACTTTTGAAACCGAGTAACTTGATTGTTTTTCGGAAACGGGAACAGCTACCAATTCCGATTCCGCATGATCTGATCGAAATCGAAACGGAAACAGGCCTGATAGATTCGTCTGAGAGTCGCATTTCATTTGACTTCTCCATCCACCTACTTCCGTCAATGAGGACGGCTCTACAGACGACATCGTTGAGAGAAAATGAAATAAAACAAAATAAACTTAAAAATCTTCATTTATAATTTGTCGCCGATATTTTGTAGCTTCTGCTAGAAATGATGCTAGGATGCGCCAATTTTCTCCGTTTAAAACAGTTTGGAGTTCCGTCTCGTTTAAAGAGATATGATAGAAGTGGCGATACCGCACCTCCCTAAGAATGGGACAAATGCCGATATAATGTTCAACGTTTTCCTTCTCACGCATATTACAAAGGCTGCAGATTTCTTTCAAGTTCCTTCTATGTAGCTTAAAGTTTAATGCAATCATTTCACACTATTACTGCGATAGCAAGCTAAGCATTTTGGGTGAATCTTATATTGAAAAGGCTAAGGTACTAAACCTTCAGTTAACGCAATAAAGAAGTTCTTTGGAATTAAAAATAACTAACTTTAAAGGGATGAGGAGAAATTAAGTCTGAAGCCCACTAATTTTTGGCTAAGCCCATTTAGAGACAAGAGAAAATCTTAAGAGTAGACAAAATCTTTAAGACGTCGATTTCCGTATAAGCGTTCTCGTTTTGAATTCAATCTTGAAATTATGCTCCCATTTCCGAGAGGATCTAAAAAGTGAAACGATTGCAAATCCGTATCGATTTCATTTTGGTTTTCCCATTTGCAAATTAAATAGAAATTGGTTTATTTTTCGAATGAGTTTTCAAATTGTTTTCGAATTATAATTCAGCTGTATGGTAACCTTTACAATTTCGAACAGCTCTGCGCATGCCCTGAAGCGGGATTGCAACTAATTTGGTTTTATTTCGATCGTGTTTGCTTCCGTGTGAAATCGAAAACGGTAACACACAAGTATAAAAATTTGGATTAGTTGTACTTTTATGATCAGAAAAAAATATTTTTGAATTAAATCCTAGATTTTGCTTCAACAAGCTTACGGTACAGACAAGGCAAATTATCTTCAATGGGTAAAATTTTATCAACCTTTTCTTTATTTGAAGAGGGTATTTTAAAATTGTCCGGATGTTTAAAGGAAGCATTTCCGACCACATAAAGTATATATATTCTTCATCAGCATGACGAGCTGAGTTGACTTAGCCATGTCCGTCCGTCTGTTTCTATGTGATTTCCTCCGTCAGTTTAAAAGCAATCAGTAGTTAGTTTTAGTTTTAATGAGAAAAACTATTTTGTTTTGAATGGAATCGACATCAGACTTCGTATTTTTACTCTTTCTATGCTTTTTCATGAGTTCACTAAGTTTGTTCGAAACCGGATGACTGTATAATACAGCTGCCATAGAAAAGCTAGGTTTGAAAAACAGTCTTAATAGGCGTCCTGAATACTTTTATGAGCTTCAAGAGTATATAAACTTCGGCCGAGCCGAAGCTAGCTTCCCTCCATTTTCCCCATTTTTGAATCAACTTCATGTACACAGAGAAAATAGGTTAAAAAAGGTTTTAATTATCCATTTAAACTGGATATGTCTTTAAAATCCTTTTAATCATCCAACGGAGCTGAAAATGATACAAAGGACAAGAAAAATAATCATCCTTTGGATGATTTTCAGCTCAGTTGGATAATCAAAAGGATATTAAAATAAATCTTTTTTGATATTTTTTTTCTGTTTACTTAGAAGTGGCTTTAAACAGTTGGGAATAAAAGAGATTCAATCTGGGCTTAAGAAATTAGCATTTTCGGTGCTTTTGTCCTTAAAAGTTTCTGTTTTGAAAGTAGAGTGAAAAATTCTGAAATCGAGCTTGCAAGTCTGTAACTTTCCATAAGGCAGTACCAGCTCAACAGTATACACTTTACGGCCCAAACTGAGCCAAACTAATTAAAAATGTTACTAATTCTTTAACAGTAAAGCAATGGAAAAGGTCATCTTCATGCATCATAACTATATTGTGCGATTTGTTAACAAGTTTTCAAATAGTTTCAGCTCCCCTCCAAAATGAAAACCCGACTGCAGTGCAGAAACCAGTTTGATATGTGATTCACATTAAATTGCTTCCCCGAATCCCATGCCAGGCCATTCGTTTCATCTTATCGCACAGTTTTTTTTTTTTTTTTTTTGCTAATTACCAATGCCATTCAAATACAAATCGCGACATTAAGACTCGAATGTTAATCTATTGAAATAAGCGCCACCATTTGTCTATCAAATCAAACAAGATATGCTGCCAAAGTCTGGGTTCCATTCGCATTTAATTGATGGCAAATAAAAAAGGAGAAATAGCAAACTAAAATCGAAATAGGCAAATTTATTAAATTCTCATTTATCAAAGTTCATAAATCAAAAGTTTGAGTTTTGATTTTGTCAGCCGGCGTGAAGAGAGAAACTACTAAATTGTTTATTATATTTATTTTGTGGAATGATCTATCAACAGTTGCCGTTTTGTGTGTTTCTCGTCCGGCTGTCTGTCTGTCTGTTTGTTTTTTTATGGGCCTGCGTTTATGAGTAGTTAATTTGCCGGGTTTTTGATTTTGATTTGGCATTTGATGGGCGCAATGAACTGTAAAAACTAATGTTTCAAACATTTGTGGTGCACTTGACATTTGAATGATGTCAATCTATCACACAGTGAACACACGGTACACTCGGAACACTCTTACTTTCCGGCTGACCTTAGCCAAACTGTCAAAATGGTTGCATTTGACAGCTGCCGGGGCAGCCGGGGCCGGTTGTCGCATCATTTTTCGCAAATGGGAAACAAAACGCGGCTTTGAACTACTAAATCATTTTTGACAGTTGGCAGCGACGCCGGGGAAAGCCCCAAGCAGAGCAGAGCAGAGCAGTCGCAGTCTGCTGCGGCACACTTTAACCATGACCTTGAGAGCCGTTACACACACACACACAGACACATTTTTTGCTGCTTTTGTTTATGCAATAAATTAAAAGCAATAATTTTTCATCTTGAGGCAGCGACGCTAGCAGCAGCAACAGTTGAAAGTTCGCCCGCTGCGGCGCAGCGCATTAATTTTGTGTAAAGTTTATACACACACACAGGCACACACAGGCACACCGAAACGGCAGCCAAAGTGATAAAGCACCGCAATGGCAGCAATGCCAACGTCGGCGTCGACGCCTGGGCAGACATTGTTTTTAACTCGCTGCGATTCTGCCGTCTCCTGCTCCACCTCCCTGCCATAAATACGCGCTCGTTCGCAAAAAAAAAACAATAATTCAACTTGTGGCTGCTCCACATACTCGACGTATCTGTAAACTGCAGGTTCAATGGACGCTTTGCGCCTGCGCAGGGCCCGGCTCTGTCATTGTGTGCATACACACGTATACGTGTCTGTGTCTGTGTTTGTGTGCCATTAATTCTAGCGCTTTGCCGGCTTGTTTGACAGTTCTGACAGACGATTATTTAAAGTTGTGCTTAAATGCTCTCTCGACTGTGTCTGTCTGTCGGACGACTGTCTATCGGTGGCAGGGCCATGGCCAGGGTCTCGTTGTGGGCGCACAAATACATACAACAAATTGCATTTTGGGCCAGCAATTTTAGTAGGTTAGTGGGTCCAAAGACATCCACGCTACCTTTACACTCCATTCCTCAATTTAACGCATCATAAAAAAAAAACAGAGGGAAGCTTCATTCTGTCGCTTTGGCTTAGCCAAGACCACAACCCGCCAAGGTCATAAATCAAATTTCAAGCCCAGTTCACGTGCCAGGCAAACGCTGGCTGTGGCCTGTTTAATGTTTACTTCATTAATGAAAGCGAAATGTGGCCATAAACGAGGGCGGCAACAGGAGTAGTAACTGATCTGGAGTTTTGCCCACAGGAAGCCAGCATGCTAAAAAGTACTAAACTTCAGACCTAACTCACACCCAGCCGGCGACCTGTGGATTAACAACCTTTTGAGTGGTAGAAGGGTTCTAACGCCCCTACTGTGAAACCTACTGGCCAAGACAGGAAATATAAAATTCAGCTGGAGCGAATGGCTTGTAAAGGCACACTCCCTCTATTCTCTGTAGAACACCAGCTCAGGGAGATACCTGAGTGGGCCAAAGGAGTCGGTTTAAGTATCAAAGCAAAAGAAGCTCATCCTCTTTACCAAGAGGTACCAGATACCTCAATGTTTTCCTGCACTACAACAAGCAAAACCTTGAAAACTATGCTGAAAGTTTCTTTCGGTGCTTCGAATTTCTTTTAAGATTCTGCTAACTATGCTTATCGAACCAAAGTTTTTGATAGTATACAGATTCTTGACTTTATTTTGATCACAAGTACACATTTAGCTTACAAAGGAACTTGCTTTGCAGTCGAATGGTACCTATACCAATATAAAATATATAAACATGGAAATCATGATTCTACGGGGATTTAAACTACAACCTTAATGCTCTAATGCAGGCGAAGTTGCTTGCATGTGTGTTGTTTTCTATACCTAGCGCTCTGCATGTATACGCTCATCGACTTCCTATCTTCGGTGCAATTACAAAAACAAAACGTAGCCAAAGATCATAGGGCAGGGCATCACTGCTCTAATGCAATAGCCTTCCCTTTAGGCATAAGGGTTTCTTGCTAGTTGAGAGCCAAACCGGAAAGTGCTTTACTATGATTTGGTCTTTATCACTCTATTGCGCATGATGGTCGTGTGCGCTAAGATGCAGAAAGGGAAAAGTTAACTTCGGCTCGTCCAAGTTTTGTATATCCTTGCAGCCTTCATTGAAAACATAAAAGTTTTTCTAACTAAGACAACTTTTCGGACCTTACATTTCTATGGGGGCTATACTATATAGATGTCCGATTTCGACCAAACTTAGAGGAATAATCGGGAAAGCATAGCAAACTAAGACATACGAAGTTTGGAGGCATTTTCATTGAAAACAAAAAAGTTTTTCTCACTAAAACTAGTTTTTCGACCGATAGTTCCTATGACAGCTGTATGCTATAGTCATCCGATCCGGCCGGTTCCAACAAATATGCAGCGTATTTGTACTAAAAGACTTCGTGCAAAGTTTGGTCAAGATAGCTTTAAAATTAACGGAGGAAATAGCATAGACACAGACGGATATCAACTAAGCTCGTCGTGCTGATCAAGAATATATATACTTTATGTGGTCGGAGATGCTTCTTTCAATGCGTTACAAGCATAGGGCCAATACTGTTTTATTTTGTTTTAGGTTCGGGAGGTTCAGTTTTTTGGTTCTGTTTTCTGTGCACTTTTACTAGTTTAGGTTTTCTGTGGCATTATTTCCCGATTAAGTGATTCGTCAGTCACGGTGAAATGGTCGGAATCTGTGGTGCTTTTTATATGTCTCATTTTATTTTATTCCTCGACCATGGATTTACCGATTCGCTAGTCACGGTAAAATGATTTGAAATTTACTTAATGCAGTTTTCTATGATCTTCTTGTGCTCATCGAGGGTATTTTATGGTTCCATAGGTATTCAAAGATATTGAACAAGTAGTGCATTTGTATTGTTGCATTTTAAGTGCAAACAATCATTAAAAAGAACACATCCATTAGCAATAATAGCACCCACGTGGCACGAATATTGTAATGTAGTGCGTGGAGGCAAAAACCAATTGTATAACAAGAGACCAAAATTCAAATAAGAAATTTTTCCAGCTGTGTAGAGGATCACTCACAAGCGTAATGGTATGATTTTGATCAATATGATTATAATCATGTTTCTGCAAGTAAGTCTATTGAAAAGTTGATTATAAAGTATTTAGTGGTGTCGTGGATTTGGCAATACTTAAGTCTCAGGACCCAACAGATTCTAGATTCTCAGATAGCTTTTCCTATCTTTTAAATTTATGTCTGCACAACTACCTAGGACTTCTGCCTTAAAAACTGTTTGTTATTGATTTTGCTTAAGTCTTGACTCCTAAAACTGTCGTCAATCTGATATGGATCTGATATGGATGCTTTTATATTATAGAACCTCTTATACTTCGTATTCCTTGTATAATACTGCCTTACAACGCATTTCTGAAATATATAATCTAGATATTCACCTTGATACCAAACTTAATTTTAACGAACACATTATACAGAACTGTCAATAACGATCTTTGGTCGAAAAAGCTCGTTTATCACTAACCGATAAAGACCCTGCATACCTCCCTAATCCGTACGATACTAAAGTACTAAAGTATGCATAAACAGACACAAATTTGACTTTGCAAATTGATGAAAACGTAGTATTACACGATGACTTTTGTTAATCGAAGTTTGCACGATGACTAAGAAAACTTCCTTTTGTTTGCTTCAAGGCACTACCTGGCCTAACGACTTGATGCATCATTGAGCGTCAGTCGCGTCGTTAACGACAGGTTATGCATTACAGCGCTAGCTTAGTACTTGAACTATAGTGTGAACCCATCACCACACTAACGACTGGTAATGCAGGGTCGTACCGATCGGTACGTTTTCCGGACATTCCCATACAAAATTCGTTAGGCAAATAATTGGCTGGTGGTTGGTCTGGTGGCGAGTGCTCACTACGAAGAGTTCGGGAATTAATGCCGCATCGGTGCAGCTGAACTACAGGGTAGTAGCCGAGAAATTTCATGGATAAATTAATAGAATTTATAAACAAAAGTTATGGAATCTTACATGATTCTCTCGCCTACTAAGAAATCTTCATGAAGTCTAAACTCCTAAGAGTTAATGAGGACGTTAAGTTAATGTTTCAACAAACAACGTTCTGCCCTATTCTTTTCTCTGCATAAACCCCTTAGGTGTTATCTGTGCTGACTATAATAGACTCTATAACCTCCTAAGATCTGAATGTTCTCTTCCCTTTAAAAAGTCGTATTTCAAATCATTTAAACAGTTGCCTTTGCTAGGTGTCGCTTGGGCCAGTTGAATGTAATGGTCATTGAACATCTACGTCCAAATATTTCTAGTTCGTTAATTTAAGGTTTTAGACCTTGCCAGAGTCTCTGGTATACCTTAAACTGTATCCTATTTGACAAAATCTGTCAACCGGGACTGCTTTTGGCAGGCGTTCATACATGTATGGAAGCAAAGGATACCTAAAATATACTGAAAGAACACAGGGGACTTTAAGTACTTCTCTTACTATCCTCGTTTATTGAAAATATTTATCGGTTGACTGCCATCAAACTGCCACTGCGCACAGCGCGCGTACACCGATTTGATCCATCAAAAATTGGCACAAGTTCATCTCAACATCCTCATGCATGAGCAGCCTGGCCGCTTGGTGGTGGTGGGCGTCACCAGCTGCACGTTGAAAGCTTTTTGAGACCGCCAATGTTCAATTTATGAGCCGCAGACAGTCTGCCCTTTTTTTCTACCTTTGCTTTTTTTAATCGATTGAAGTTTTTAATTAAAATTTAACTTTATAATGATTTTTTATCAGCTGTCCAGCCAGCGAAACTGTGTTTAAGTCTAAATTAAAAAGAAATTTCTCATTTTCAAAAACAGGAAGCAGCCGTCTGGCGGTGCGCAAACTGGGCGGGCATATAGGAACGTGATCGGTCAATGGAGAAGAAGCCTACGACAAGGTTGCTAACTTGATTGATGTGCGAACTTGTAAGAGTGAAAGAGAGAGAGAGAGAGAGAGATACGAATCAAGTACTTAAGCATATTAACAATTGTTAAATGAACTTAATGTGAAATGTGACTTACCATCATATGTTAGTTCTGAAGGATTGAGTGATGATAAGAACTTACCATCTGAAAGGAGAGGAAGAAAAAAATAAAAACAGAACATTAGTTTCAATTAAATTATTTACACATAAAATGCATTTATTTTAATTAGATAAAGAAACAAAGGACACAAAAAAAAGTGCCACCACAGACATCAAATTAATTATAAACGGATTATAAAAAATGAACGAAAAAAATTACATATCCCTTTTTTGCATAATTTGCGCATTAAAATGTTTAATTACATTCAGTTGATGGTTGTTGTTTTTCTTTCATAGTTGTTGTTTTTATACTCTTGCAAAAAGCATATTATCAATTTATCACGTTGTTTGGTTACTTAATGTTAGAAAACTCAGGCACATAAGATGTGTAGTTTGTAGTTGGAGCTTTATATTACTTTGTCTGTTTCTATCTTACACTTTTGAGTGTAAACCTGCTGAGAAGATGCCTCACTTTCCTTAAGTTTGGCAAGTTAAACCATCTAGTTATATATATAAAAAATCTTGTGTCAACAGTTTTGTTAGCAAACTCCCCGAAACGGCTTGTTCATTTTTAATCAATCATTTCAAATAGGCCTATCTGAGTGCATGTGTTACAGTAAACAATGCCATCAACACGTATGGCTGGCTGTTTGGGCCGTCGAACGAATGCAGCAACACACATGCGAAATGTTAGGGCAGCAAGAACAGATCAACGATTACATGAAATAAATGAAATTACGCGTATCAGAATGTCGCAATTGCATTCTTCTCAATCACAAGATGTACGAGCTTTCGAAAGTCAACAATTGGAGCAGAGATGAGCGCGACGGACAGATGTTATCACACGCAAAGCAATTGATCGACTTCGCCAACAAGTACGTCGAGCATTTACATCTGCTTCGTTCACGTCGACGAAATAAACTTCAAGATACAGCAGTCGTTCGATGCAATAAGTTGCAAGGCCAAATGAGGTCAGTTTGCGGCTTAGATTTGGGCACACAATGTTTTTCACACGGACAGCTATACGTGGCGTGTTCTCGCGTGGGCAAACCATTGAGCTTATTTGTGTTGGCTAATGACGGACTAACAAAAAATGTAGACAGGGTAATAATAAATATACATTTTGGGATTTAATCCAATTAATGATAAATTGATCTTAGATTTCCATCCAAAGGAGATGAAAATCATCAAAAGGATATCAAAACGATATGAAATAATAATATTAAAAAATGATATTAATTCATATCCAGTCAAAATGGATCTTAATGAACGAACATTTATTCGTTCGAACGATATATAAAGTCTGTTCGTTCTTGAATTTTCAAGAATTTCGCTATTGAAATTGACCTAAGTTCGTTCTCAGTTTAGTTACTTTAGGCGAGAGGACAATTAAGAGAATAGCGTTGAACCCGCTATTACAGTTTCCTCTTTTATGACCGAGGGGTGCGTGGGGAAACTATCGAGCGGAGAGCGCCATACCAAGCAGTTATGGCATTGCTGGCATGTGGAGACGGCTGTTGGACTGGCAGGCAAAGACTACTGCTGCGCGCCTACTTTTGAATCTGTGTAGCTCTTGTTTTAAGAGTGAACGATCTTACTCTTGAACCTGAAGAGCACTTGATACAAGAATTAACATTTCTTTTTTTTGAAAATGCACTATGCCCTTGATTCAAGAGTAAGCAATCTCGAATTTAGCACTAGATTCAAGAATTTTTTACTTGGTTTGATACTTGAACATTCTTTCATACTTGGTTTAAGTATTGAAGCTTTTGGATCTAGAAAAACCGGATCAAAAGTTCATACTTGGATCAAGAATTTTCATTCATATCGAACTTCTGACATTGAACATTCTAGATTCAAGTATACAACTCTCTATTTTTTCTCTGAGTGTACGTGCTTCTAACTGAATGAGAACCCAAATCTATGTAATTTTAAGAAACTAACGTAAATTTAACAAATTGTATGTCTTGTACCCAAAATTGTTAGGACTTCCATGAAGGGTATTCAACCCCTTCCGCTGCTTACTTTTTCAATCCTTTTTTTTGTCCACCATTTTGTTTTATTATTAATTTTATTATTGTGCAGCATTTAATTTAATACGCAATGTGCCGCATTATGTACAATAATTATTTTAAATTCACTTTGACAAGCAATTTTTATTGGCCGCCCTGTCCCTTCACCCGCTTGACGCTCTCATGTTCACATTTTAATGTTAATTTAATAATTTTACATTGTCTCGTGTTTTAATTTTGCCTGTGGTTTGGCGCGTTTGTTGCTGTGTGTGTTGTTCTTTTTTTTTTTGTGATAAAACAAAAATGCAAATTAACGCACAATTTTATAAATTGAGTTCTTTGTTGCATGATTAATTATTTACTTTTATTGCTTATTTATTAAAGATTTTAGTTTCTCTCCACAGCGACTTGTAAAATTGTAAATAAATCAACCATAATTAACCTTCTGCAGCGCGTAGAAATAATTTTACTGTCAATGTTGTCAGCACTGACAGTCGAACATCTTAAATCATTTTGTTGTTGTTGCTGTTGCTGCTGCTGAGAAATTAAAAAGCGCAACAGCAGCGGACACTAAACACGGTTAAATGATCAACGCGCGTCCCGAAAATGCCAATTCGCACTCGTACTCCTCTCGGGGACTCGCGACAAAACACCTTTTAAAAAATGCACGTTGGGTGAAGGCCTTTCCGACTCTGATGCGTAGACGTCAAAATGCTGTGGTGGCAATTAAATGCCTGCAACGCTCGTTGCCAACGCCTTGGACTTGCTCTTCCGCCGTCTTGGAGTTGGGCCACAAATAACGCCCAAATATGGCGCAATTTCATTCGCAACGCAACGAATCGATTTGCCGATGAGGCGATGCCATCGATGCCACCGATGCCGATTCGATTTATTTATCACCTGTCGTTGAAAATTGAAATTGCATTCACTTGGACTTCGATGCCGACTCGTTTGGATTCGTTTCGTTTGTGTTTCTGCTTCTCCATTTCAGTTTTTGCTTTAGTTTTTTTTTTTTGTTGTGGTTATTTGTGATTTTGGAGCCGACGCTCCAGGTAATCATTGTCAACAATTAATGAACGATCGACCGACCGACCGACCGAGCAAGCGACCGCTTGGTGGGCGTGGCCGTCTTTTAATGAACAGCAGCATTTTCGTTTCGTTTTGGTTTTCTTTTGCTGTTGTTTTATAAATTAGCAAGGCCTTTTCTATTAGAATGGCCAAATAACGTACAAAAAGTGGGCAGCTAAGCTAGTTTTTAATGTACCGAAGCTGGTATACTCTGACAATAGCAAAATGGCAATAAAGGCCGTTGTAAAGGGATAGAGATTAGAAGTTGTTCAGCCAACAAGCTTTTGAGCGCTCTGTTCTCTGCATTTGCTTCACTAAGCAATAAAAGCAACAAAAGAGCAACGTTTGAAAGCCCGCTGTCTTTTTTCTGTAAATCAGAGGCTGGCACGTCGCTATCTACTGGGCATAGGCAGACTCTCAAAAGCAGCGCAGTCGCACACGCACAGTATAAGCTCTTCAAGCGCCGATGCTCGTCTCTTGTTAAGCTGCGTCGCGACGCAGTCGTTGCTACTGAAATCGAGAGCAAAAATATGATTGTGTTTTTTGCCGGCCCCTGCTGTAAATGTAGAATAGTTATATTCTCTATTGCCAGCGGCAACTTTGTTGCTCATCTTGCCGACTCCTGTGAAATGTTCTCAAGGTTTCAACAAATTCAAAATAGCTAACAACACTAAGATACTTATTCTGATCGACAATTACTATGACTTGTTCCGCCTTAGGAGAAATTACAGTACCCATCATAATGGGAGATTATGGGTGATTAAATGGCTTCTTAAAGTTTTTCAGGTTCTTTGTTCTTGCTTGTAGGAAAAAGGAAAGAGGGATGAGTAACTCCACTGCACTGACAGTTATATTTTATTTTGCTCTCTATTTCGCCGGGCGTGCAGTAAATCGACTGCTGTTTTTGGTGCTCACCAACACAAGCGCAATCTTCTGACCTCTCTTTTTGGCCGGGTCTGATATATATACTGTATATGAGCTTTAAATCTTTTCAACCAAGGCAAAGCTTTTGCGAATTTTGCGTTTTTTTGCAGAGCTTTGCAAATGAAAGAAATTATTGATCGCGCATTCTCAATTCCACTTCACTTCAAAGTGACTTTGGCAAACAACAGGTCCATATGTGTATACCTTCTCTGCAAGTGTATAAAAACCAAAAACTCATCAACATAATGTAAGACGCTGCTTGGGGCGATAATGAGCTATAATGGAGCCAGCCAGGTTAGTCCGGTCTGTGTTAAGACTTAAGAGCCGCTCTTTTTGTGTTGTCTTTCGTTTTTGTTTTGTTTTTTTTTTTTTTGCATATTTAAAAGCTTGAGTCTTAGCCTGATCTCGAAACACTAATCAGACCCAGAGTCGACAGTGGATGTAGACTTTTGGGTAGAAAGAAAGTGCAGAGGCGAAGGAGGCAACGGCGTCTTATCAATGCACTTTGCCGGACTACACGTAAACTTACTTACTCTTTGGTCCACTGATAGCATTTAGAATTGATTTCAATCATTTGTAGTTGGTGCATTTTTTGTTGTTGTTTGAGGCAAGGATGTGTGGCTGTTGCTGGTGCAATGGGTGTGCGCGCCCAGAAGTCGTTAGAGCGAGAGACTTTCGTGCCAGAGTGCGCTTTTACGCTTTGCTGGACAGGCTCGTCTCGGCTGAAAGCTAGAACTTCGGGCCGACTTGGTCTTGTGGCATGCGGACTTTTTGTAGCAAACAAAATTGTCGACAAATAGTTTACACAAGCATGAAATTTTGCAACAGAGCGGACAACAGACAACAGCAAGAGCTACAAGTACAACCAGGGGCCCGGGCTGCTCAACAAAAGAATGTTGTTTGTTGCCGGAATGTACGGGAACATTTGGATTAAATGATTGAGAGCAGCTTGTGTTGCATGCAACACAGCGAAAAGAAAGCGGAAACATCATTGTGAATTGAGCTCGAGGCAAGTGGCCTGGCTAAACACCTGCCCCGGCTGGGTGGTCATTGGCTTTTCCAGCGGCAGGAGCCGCTTCTCGCATTAATTCCTATCAAAAGGGTAATTGAAACCCGCATAAATTAAGCTTAACACACACATTTGACTGTTATCCATTGGGGAATACACCGCTTTGACATTTGGCTGCATTATAGTTTAATCTTATTAAAATATTTATTTTATTAAAATATGCATGCAATTTGTTAATTTAACTGCTGCGTTTGCTGTTTCACATTTATTTATGCGCTGCGTTTTTTCACCGATTTCTGTGTGTGTTTTTTTTTTTGTGTTTTTGTGGCAGCCACTGCGCTTAATTGCATTTTGCATATGAATTAATGAATTTTTTATCAGCTACAAATACAAGCACAATGCACACGTGCATACATATGTAGATGTGATGGCATATATGTATGTATAAGCCATGTCTATATGCCAGAAATATTTATTTTAATTTTTTTATGACTCTCTGATAATGCAATGAAAACAACAAATGCGCCAACCACAGCGCGTTTTATTTTTTATTTGTTGTAGATTTTGTTTTATATTTTTATTCATTTTTTTTTTGGTTTGCTAGCAATATTTAATTTCATTTGCGGTTGTCAGATGCGAAAGGGATAGCAGCTAGAGCAAAAGTTGAGACAGTAAGTGAGAGAGAGAGAAAAAGCGAGAGATATTGCAAATATATGCATGTAATGGATGACATATGTTTACATCAGGGGAGGAGATTTGAAAGAATTTAACGAAATAACTTAATCTCATTGAGAAACGAAAGTGTATCAAAACCAATCTGGAAAACTTGGTGAAGTTGGTAAGAAAACATTGGCACCTTAGCCTTAGTATATAAATTTCCGAGCTATAAATCTGCGGAATGTCATGCGCTTGTAAACTGAACCTAAAGGAACCGTAATACTAGACTGCTGTTCATTTTAATATACTGAACTGAACTGCAAAAGAACTACCTCCAAGAAAGATATTTTAAGGATGCTAGCCGACTTAATATGGCCAGCCCAGCGCAATTTATACATTCTCAATGGCAAATTCTGGGAACACCAAAAATTTGCTGGCTAACGTGAGCGATAAAACATACATATTGCATAATCAGGAAAGGTCTGTTTCGGAATCGGTAATGAAAACTGCGACAGTAATATCAGCGGCCGATTGTAGCGATCAATTTTGAATAGAATGCAACTGCACTTTGAGAGTAGAGAGCTCGGTTGCAGATAAGATGTTCAAGTATTAAGAGCTTTAAATTATTTTATGAATTTAAAAATGAACAATTTGCATATTTGAAAGTTTAGTTTTTGGAAATAAAAAGCCGGTAATAGGAATACTGAAAGTTTAGAAAATGAGTACCTCTAAGCTATACCAAAGCCAAGGTAGAAAATCTTCGTTTAAAATTTCAATGAACTACTGAACCCATCTTTTAGTTCCTGAACAGTTTGCATTCCTTTTAAACCATGAAGGTTTTCTAAAGATATATGGATATGTATTCTTTCTTTATTTTTTAAAGCCCACATCGTTTGCCGAAGTCAGAAAAAATGGAAAGAATAATTTGCCAGCTCCAGGGGTCGAACACACGTCCGCCAGCTTATGAGTTATCCGAGCGCTCTACGCCACTGAGATATAAGGTGAAATGCGTCAAAGAAATAAGCATTGACTTGCCACGTAATGCTTAAGCATAACGTAAAACAGAGACACACAACACCATAAAGGAAGATGGTAAGTCATACAGCAGTTTCATAAGGGACCAACCCCAATCATCAGTGTTCACGCCTAGTCTGAACTTGTTCAAATAGCCTGCGATGCCAAGACTGCTTGGGAATTAGAAAGCAGCATGCGCGCAAAAAACACGAGAGACAGCCTGAACAGACAGACGCTCTTGTGTGTATGCGTGTCTCCTATAGTCTTCGTTGCATTAGTGTGAAAGCCAAACCTTTCTGCTTCTAAAGCGTTGACCAAAACGTTTCCATGCATGTCAAACCTTTATCTCTTTCCATCTCTGAGATCTGTTTGTTTATACGAACAGACAGACGGACAGATGGACGGACATGGCTATATCGGCTCGGCAGTTGATGCTGATCAAAAATATATCTACTTTATAGGGTCGACAATGCTTCCTTTTGGCTGTTACATACTTTTGCAGAAACTTAATATACTCTGTGTACCTCTGGTACTGAGTATAAAAGGGGCCGAATGAGCTTAAGCCTATTTATAAAAAGCTTTTAGTTATCAACTTAGCAGAGCTCGTCAAATATGGTCAACCAATTTTTCTTTGTGCTGTCTGCTCACCAAAATGACAGGTATAAATATTGCTCACTCTTACAAAACCATTTATTTTTGCTTCTCTCATGTTTTCTGTTTCATGTTTCTCGATAAGAGAAACACACATAGCTGTTTTACGAAAACACCTTGAAGCAGATAATTTCCACTTACTCAGCAGGGCTCGAAGAACAAATGTAGGCCCTTACACGTACTTTGCCTCCTTAGGTATGGAACCGTAGTGCACCCACCTAGTTCTTGTGTATTTAGCAGAGCCATTCATCCCCAGAGTTCTTAAACTCTACGGAGCAGTCGTGCCTTCACTCGTCTCTAAACCTTGGACAGCTAATCATTCCCACAGTTCTAATACGGAGCATTCCGGCATCCACCCCGCTCTTTTGTATCTTGAAAAGCAAATCCTCTACAGAGTCTACAGTCGTGCCTCCACTCGTTTCTAAACCTTGGAGAGCCAATCCTTCCCAGAGTTATAACACTCTACGGAGCAGTTGTGCCTCTACTCATCTCTGATTCTTAGATAGATAATTCTTCTAAAAGTTGGAATACGGTGCGGAACAATCGAGCCTCCACCTAATTCTTGACAAATCCGAGAGGCCACCCGGACATCTAACATTCTTTCCTACTGCGTGCCAGAGTAGCCGTAACGAGATACCGGGAAGCGGGTTTTGACGCCCACAGAAGGAGCCAGACGATCGGAACCAACCCCGGACACCTCGACAGACCTTGTAGCCCAGCCTATTTAGCATAGCCCCTAGGATGGAGTTTTGCAAAGAGGCCTCACGCAATCAAAGAAATTGCTGCTTGAAAGGCTACCATTAAATTAAATTAAATATCGGCATATGCTTCATTTTCCTAGAAATACATTCCCATATCATTAACAACTCTTTGACAAATGTATTTCACAAATAATCTGGCACATTGATCTATATTTCATAGTCAAGAGAGAAAAAAAATGCCAGACAGACAACTAATTTCCCTAGAAAAAAGGGTTCATTTCAGCTATATATGACACAACTTTCATTAAAATGCAATTAATAAAGGCTTTCAGCACATTTATGGCTGAGCCCTAAAGGCAAATTACCCAACTAGATGGTCACTAAATGAGCCTAAGGCCTAAAAATTAGGGTGCGTACATAATTAATAACATTTTCAACACACACACACAAACATTTCATTAACTTCACATTACACGACATTAAAAGAGACAACGCAATGCAATTGTCCGACAACACGTGTATATATTTTCCATATGCAAAGAAGTGCACGCAACTATCAAAAAGCGACAGTCTGTATGTATGTACGTATAACTCAATCCATTAACGTTTTGATAAAAGATCTTTATGACGACACTCCAAGCGACGTCGGCAATCATCATCATCAGCAACAATAACACCACAGAAATTGCTTTGGTACGTGGTCGGTTGTTTGGTTGGCCAAGAAAACACACGCACACACACACACACACACAGCGAGTTGGTCGAGTGAAAAGTAATTGCGTTTAAGCCAAAATGCAAGGTAACTTCTCTGAAGGGACACACAACCATTCTGTCTTTATCAAGGACAATTATTATTACACTTGTAATGCGACCATTAATGACATTATCAAGGCAAACGTTTTACTAAATATAAATATGTACACTGAGGAAAACATTTGTGAATATATTTTATGACGTTTTGTATTTAAAAATTTCAGAAATTTTATATTTTTGTTAGTAAAAAGAAAATTAAATTTAAATAAAGAAATTTTTAAACTAGGAAAACATGGCTTGATTACGAAATAGTGTGCAATGGAAAGGTGCCCTAAAATGGTCAAGTGTACATGTAAAGAAATTAATTTGTCAAGCAATAACAACTACAAGCTAGAAATGAAGAAAAATTTGAAAGAATCTGTCTTGGTATCTTACAAAAACAATTGTGCTGCTAGGGCAACTGTAATAGGTTATAGGTGATGTCAGATTTGTGAACTATAGCTGTATCTTCTAAATCTTTGATTAGGTAAAGATCAATCAAAGAATCGTGTTTAGTTTAAGAATTTAAAGGGCTCAAAAGCAAACTCACTTCATTTTATGAATTCACAATTAGTGTCAAGAATGTTGTGGGATTGCTATACTAAAATGTTGAAAATATTGTTCTCATTTAAGGAATGAGTCAGGACTCCTTTAAAATTATTCGAAAGCTTAGCTCAACTCTCCCCGAAAAGTACTTAAATCAAGTATTTCGGGTTTGTAAATAAGAATTTTGTACTTAAATCAAGTATTTTCAACAAAATACTTGACAACTTTTTCAGAGTGTAAGGCCTTGTGCATATATCTTGATCTATACCCAACTATTGTTTGGCGGCAACTTTACGACTTGCTAAGCCAAACGCAAAACACTTTACCTCTCTCTTGCCTCTCCCTCTCTCTCTGTTGCCCTTTCCCCGCATTTGAGGTTTACTACTTTTACGACTTTTTAATAGTTCTCACATCTTTTTTATAGATTTTCCTACGCTGCTTTCTTGTGGTCGTCTTCCTGCCTGATCTTTACTCTCGACTACCACACTCGGTATGCGCTTTGATGGAAATTATTTGTTTTTGTTTTGTTTTTTTTTTTCTTTTTGGCCAGCACATAAAATTGATTTCCTCTTTTCCTTTCGTTTTTGCCTGTCATAAAATTTATGTTTATGTCGTAAAATTCAGTTCGATTTTTGTGGCTGTTTTTGTAGCGGTCTTTTGATTCATGCACTGAAAAACAATCAACATAAGGGCAAAGGACCACACCAGGTGAGAGAAAAGGGTTTTTTTTTTGTTGCTTTTTCTAGCGGCGTACCACGCCGCGTATACGCAACTTTCACGCAAATGCGAGATAGAACAGTTTGTCGCTTGGCTGATATAAACAAACGACTGACATTTATTTTTATTACACACCTTTTGGGCTTTCACTTCTCCCGCCCGTAGATTCTAGTTATTTTAATGCACATTTCGTAGGCAATTCCAAATTAGGCTATGTACTTGGGACAGCCCATCCTGCCCCCCCATTCACCAAGTCATGGCAAGGTGTGCTTGCTGTTTGGGGGTTGCTTATAAAAAAGTAATTTTCTCATTTCTGGTTCTCGGTTCGGGGCTTTTTGTATATTAGAAGAAATGGCTTTATTTATTTCTTATATGTAAGTGGCGGCCAAAACTTTTTCTTCTCTTATTGCTCCGTTCCCGTTAAATTGGCAAGTTTGTTGTGCTAAGTTTGGGTCTGGCTGTTGGGCACATAAATTAGACACACAAATTAGAAATTATGTGCGCATTTAAATGTGAAGAGGAGTTTTGTTCCAGTCTCTTCCATATGTTGGCTTTTACTTGGAGCGCCCTGCTAATGAAATGGCAAGGGGAGGCCTTTTAGTCAAACTCAATGAATATTTGAAGAGGCAGCAAACAAAATGGAATTGTTTTTTTTTTTTGCCACGGCGCCATTTGGCGCTACAAAAGATATTTTTCCATTGAAAATGGTCTGTAGTATGCAAGACACAAAAACGCAAAAGTTGTTTAAATTTAGCTCCAACACCAGGCACATGTGGGTGGTGTTGAATGGGTGGCAGGGGGAAGTGCTGGGGTAGGGGGCAGCCCAAAAGAAAGCAATTTCACATTTTGCGTTGTCGTTTTTGGACATGCGACAATGTTGTTTTGCACCAAAACATGACACAAAGGCAAGCAGATGAGTTCAATGTTCGTCACTGAAAAGACATCAGCGATCGGTTGGTCTTTGGTCTTTTTGGAAATGGCTTCTTACCCACTCATTGAATGAAGTGAATCATAAAGTTTTCCACAGCATTTTTAGTATAAAACAAAGCTATGAACCGAACTGGTATTACGATTTTTTAACTGTGAACCGTACCAAAGATGAACAAATTGCTGAATGAAAGACATTCTGAAATTTACAGAGGTGGCAACAACCGGTTCTCTATTTGCAGTTCTCACAAAAAAACCGGTTTCGTGCGGCACATTTACAAAGAGGGATGGAAGCAACCCTTAACAGCGCTCTCTGTTTGAAGAGAGGAGAAGAGAGAAACTCATTTGTTTTTGCTTTTTTCGCTCTTGGTCTTTTGCCGACCGTTTGGGATAGACCGCTTGCCGAAAAGGTTTTTTTGTGTGTATGCAATCAGTTTGCGCTTCTTAGGCTACCGATATCAACGCATGTTGTTTTGTATGCAACAAATTATGTGCACTCTCTCATTTCTCTCTCACACTGTTACACTCTGCTCCACTTGACATTCTTCACAGCAACCTTTTTGAAATAAAATTTAGGTCTTTCGGTCTTCAAATAACTCACACTTCGCGACCGCTGGACTGAAAAGGGCCTGTTATGGGGTAGATGTCAGACCGAGTGTACAACAGGAGCCGCTTAACAGCGAAAGCAAAAGCAGCACACCAATCGGTAGAGGGAAGACCGAGCCCTTTTTTTCGGTTGCGGTCGTGAGCAGAGCAGACCAAAAATATGGGTTGAGAGTTAATTACGTGCTACGGAAATTTATTATATATGCGGTTATCAGTTCAATATTTTAGGCCTAAGACTCGAAATCGTGCAAAAGGAATTATGTTTTTCTATTATAGTTCAATAAAGGAGTTTAACATAAACAATAAAAACGCTAGTTATCTTCGAGATTTTAGCATTTGCCAAAGTATTTCAAATAATAGTTCGATTTTACCGATTTTACCCTTTGATGCTCAAATAAAGAACCGACTAAATCAAAAAATTAAAATGATTTGACATCGACTTAGGAGTCAGTTTATAAACCTTTTTTTGTCTGATCATAAGTAAAGGACTTCTGAATATTCTTTTAAATATCAATCACAAAATCGAAACCATAATCATAGGCCGAGTCAAGGTTCACATCAGAACCTTTTTCAAAAAACCACGAGCCTAAAGCGCCATGGTACATTCCACAACGACCTCAGTATCCCATTGGTCTACTCAAACCAAATTGCTCTTTGACCATGCTAGCAACGCATTCTTGTCTCCGAAGATATGACCTACCAAGCAGAGACCGACTTTGGGTGATTTGCAAAACGTTCATAAATAATCAATACGCGAATCAACTTGTCTTTGCGTTCAACCGTTCAAATTGCTCTCACACACACATGTTCCCTGTTGAGTTTTAGTCATGCAAAGGCAATCGAACCTTGTTGGCGCTCAGAGTATGTTCATGTTCGCTTTCATACCAATCTATTCGAGTTTCTGTTCGTTATGCCCAACAACGATTGATTAGAATGAGAACTACCTCGTATGAGTTTTTGGCATGCTGAAAGAGCGCTGCTGACACAAATGAAACATAGAGAGAGAGAGGGAGTTTGTTCTGGTGTTTTTAACTCCGCCAGCCAAAACCGCGGCTGTGAGAACAGAAAAATGTGTTTGTATTGGTGAGCAAGAAATCTGATTTACGTGCGAGCATATTCAATCATCTGACAATCGCTCAATTGCACGTCGCTTTTGTTGAACGGAGAGTTTTATTGTATGAATGAATGGTAACAATACTTGATGCAACATCGGCTCGTAATCAACCGATTGAAGAGTTCACTGGTTTGATTAAATGTGAATGGGAATTTTTGTTTATGATGATGTCTGTCGTTTTTCATTCGTTTGCATTGAAATGAAGTTAAATTTGAGAAAAACCGACTGTTACGCACGCTGTCTTACGGTAAATACCCACACTCGAACCATTTCTTGCAACTGTGCTATCTTTAATATAATGGAAAGAGAAATAGTCCATCAACGTTAGCAAATGTTACACGAACAAAATAAGCTCATCAAACTGTTAACGACTTCGTAGGAACCAATGCCATACTATGATCACAGCATTGTCATAAAAGAGGACTAACTCATGAACGACAAACACTTCCAGTTAGTGAAATATAAATTGTTGTTGTGAGGGAAAATTTGGAATCGCGTGACGTGAAATTTGCAAAATTCTCATAAGAATTTAAAACATCAAGAAGACAGGTAGGAGAATCTGATCGACCGGTCAAAAAGAAAAGCAAAATTTGCAAAATGTTAGTATGAGATGGATTACCTTGAAAATTTGATAAATAGCAAATGTATACGGGTATTTCGGATCCCACTGTACCAAAAATCGCAAAATTAAGCAAGGCTGTTTAATGAGATTAGATGATCATGAAGTTTTAATCGAATAGGGGCTAGTCTACTAATAAAACTTAGGAAAAATTTTCATTAATCGACGGGGAAGGCAGTCTAAGGTATTTACGTATCATACACTTACAACGTCTAGCTTTAACCAAGAAATGTTTATGAGACAGTGTTTCATAATAAGGAAGTTAAGGTTAGGTTTGAGCGGCTGTACGATTTTTTGCCCAGAAAACTAAGACTATAAGGATTTTAGCTTGGTGGCGTCACATACATCAAAAAGAGTCTAAACGTCGAAACTAACTTCGAGGATGGTCTAGAATGAAAGCTTCCAAATGTCTAGGCATGGCCTTCTCAAGATTCATTAGAAGTTGAGAGCCAAGATGAGCAACTTCTGCAGAAGTAAGGAATGACAGCTGAACAGTGAGGTCTACTGAGCCTGCGGAGGTCTGCTAAGCGTTTAGAGCATCGAGTTCGCCATGAAAAAGGCACATCTCTCATAATCTTTTTCACCGAAGAAGTAGTTTGCAAGTTCGCTTTTATTAAGGCGTGAAAACCAAAAAGAATGCACCATTGAGAACTAATTTTAGCATGTGGTTTTGTTGAAGAAAGAACAAGAATATCTGTTGGTTACGCATGCCAAAAGCACAACCCAGAGAAGGCACGGTTTCACGTATAACTTTTTGCCTTCTAAGCCCATGTAAAAAGAATGTAGTGACCATTTCATATAGATTTTTAAACTTCTATCATACAAAAATAATTATGTAGTGACTTTTCCCCCTAAAAAGAAGTATGAAAAATGGCATTCTCTTGGGAACCACATTCCGTAAAGTCCGACTGGGTAATGATTATACAGATTGAGAGCTTCCGCTATTTCTGGTTTGTTCAGTATTCACTTGAAGTCGCATTGGTGGCGGTTGGTGCATCTGCCACCTCTTGGAGGGATTTGCGGTGATCGTTTACAAATACCGAACTGCTAAATATGAAGCCAAACGACTTAATTGCAGTCTAGCTGTCTCAGTAAATGTAAATTATACCCAAGGTTTGTGTTTAGTATTTAGCTTACATAAAGGCAATTGCGAAATGGAACGAAAGATCGACATAATACTAAAATTTCAAATATTTTACTAACTAGTTCACTACATACTTTACTTACTAGTTCTAATAAGATAGAAGGTAATCTGTATAGCCATTTTAAGCAAGCATCGCTGTAGATTTGATATCAATAAACAAACTTAAGTTCTTGCTAACTAAAAATCACATTTCTTTGCAAAATTCATCTATGCAATATATTCATAACTGGTCTTTAACATTATGCCAACCCCCCGCATTCCTCTCTGATCCATCATCATTCCAGCAACTCAAATATTCATTCACACCTCGTCCAACCTATGACATCTGCCTATCTCAAATATTTCCCACAACTTTTTAACTCTTTTGTCAAAATGCTGACACAATTTCCGCCACCAACGTGGCACAACAACAGCAACAACAGCGATAAAAAAATTAAAATTTTACGCATTAAAAAACTTTTTGTATAGAGCTCGGAACAGAAATTGCCCATATCTTTTGGTATGAGAACCCCGAAATGCCAAATCCAAAAAAGACACCAGCTGCTGCACGTATGTATGTATGTTCGTAGGTAGGTTGGAACAGAAATGCGAACCCCTGGCACCAGAGAGCTTATGTAACATTACGTCAAATAGCACAAAAGGCAATACATCTTCATCCCCTAACGGAGGACTTCTTATTTTACAATGAAAATTTACGAACTGACTGTTGCTTTTTTTTCTCCTGGTCACATTATCATATTTCCTATGAATAGAATGCGCATCGAATTTCCCTGCCTGGGATTGGGTTTGGCAGTTTGTGTCTCGCTCTCTTTCTCTCAACGAGCACATCAACAGAATCATCAACACCAGCTTTTTTTTTTTTGGGTGGTGGCACAGGGTGGAGGCACAGAGATCTCTGAACCTGAAGAGAGCGAGTTGACAAACAAGCAACACCAAAAATAAAGAACAATCGCACAATTTGGGAGGGTTGCGCCGCGTGCAGACAAACTGCAAACTTCCTTTTGTTATACCCTGGAGCTAAGAGCTACAAAGGGCATAATAAGCTGGGGAATCCTTTTAAGGCATTTTCTAGCCTGGGCAGTTGCAGGGTATTGCCGAGTCAGGCCTAAACGACTCATCATGCATCGTTTGACTTTGACTGGGAAATTTGTCTAGCCTTTATACTTATCTGATCTATACACTAGCGGTATAAAACGGGCATAAATTGGACACAGCTGGACGGGCTGATAAGAGCTCCGTGTATTATGTATTCATATGTTTTTGTTTTTGTCTTGTCACTTCCTCCAGTCACATCAAAAATCAAGTCATTTTTTGACTTTTATTATTCATTATTTTCGCATTTATTCATGTTGTACAGCCATTTTGGCATGTCAAAGAGGGGGGAGCACGGGGGCAGGCAGCGTGCCTTTAATAGAGCTATCAAGAGCTGCTGGCTGGCTGGTTGGCTGGCTGCTGATGACAGTGGCTTATCAAGTTGCCAGTTTGCCAGTTGCAGTCGCAATTCCCCCGTTTAAAATTGCATTTCTCAACACACAAATCACAAATCACTGCAAGGCATGCAATCTCTCACACAAATCATTTCATTTTTGCTGCTGCTGCTGCCAGCTAACGACAACGACGCCAAGTGTCATTAGCGTCACACGTCCCGGTCCCTATCCCGATCCCGTACTCGAACCCGAGTCCGAACCAGAACCCCGACCCGGCCTCGTCGACTTTCATTCGTTCGCTTTAAGTGTTTATTAGTATGAAACATTTATCAGCAATTATAATTATATGGCTATATGTGTATGCATTAAATGGTAGCGAGCCCCGACGACCCCACCAGCACCAGACCCAACCACAGACAGATAGCAGACAGCAGCAGCAGCGGAGCTGGGCCTGTTAATAAGGACGCCACTGTAGTAAATGCTTTTTAAATGCTGGTATAGGCTGCACACACGCCCAGGGTCTAGTTTTTTATGCAAACATCCCCCCCTGCAACACCTAAGACATTAGACGAAACGAGGAGGGTGGAGGGTGGAGGTGGCGGCCGGTCCCAAAAACCAAACATTCAATGACAAATTATGCGCTTGTGCCTGGGCGTGTGGTCACCTGACCAACTCGACTCTGCCATTACCATGTTGTTATGCCACCTACAAGCATTCCACCGCAAGTCCCCCCTAACCATTTTCAGGGGCGTTGTGTACACCTTCGACTCGTTTCAGGAGGCGTGTTTTGCTGTTGAGAAAATTTGACATTTTGTAATGGGAGCAAAGCGTTTGGGACGAGGCAAATTATCTTGCGTCAACAAGGCGGAAGAAAATGTGTGTAGAAAATTGTGGTTTTTTTCTATAAAATTGTAGGGCTAGCCTAATGATAAATGACATTAGTGGAAATGCTCATGGTATACGAGAGGCAGAACAAATAGAAGGAGGAGCAGAAACAGTAGCAGGAGCAGCAGGGTGTAGGTATAATGAGCTGGTGTAGTTTAAGGAAATTAAGTTGTCGAAATTTTTCGAGTTCACGAGTCGACAAAATATGAACAAAACACTTCTAAAAGTGAGGCGATGTGAAGATCCTAACGTATTAACATTAAGCAGAAATCAAGTTATATTATTAAGATGGTCGAACACTTTTGGAAGCCAGGGTTTAAAATGTTTGTAAAAGTTCTAATTAGTTTAGTTTCAAAAGCTGGGAGCTAAGCTAAGCGGTTTGAAACAGCAGGTCAAGTATTGTAAAGGCATTTAGGCGATACACTTTGAAACTCTTACGAACCGTTTCACCGGACTTATAACTTACTGTTAATAATTTGATGATGAGCAGTTTTAAAGCCTATACTGAATACTCATGAATTCACGATTTAGGAAATTGTAAGAACTTAATCGTTGGGAGTTGTTACTTTCAGAACGGAAAATATGAAAACCACTCATTTCAATAATAATGAAAAATCCAGTTCTTACTTTAAGTACACATCATTCAGAGCTTGCATGAATAAAAACGAAAAGAAATAGCAAGGTATTCTGGCCTGTTCCCATTTTCGATCAAATCATACGGAATCGGAATTGATAAGTGGGCCTGCTTTGAAGAACCGACTGAGCTTTAACACTCTTAATTTTGAATAACGAAACGTTCCAACCGAATTTTACAATCGTTTCTTGGAACTAGCTAACCAATTCCGATCAATCGAATTAGGATTTGAGAACAGGCCGCATTGTACTTTCTCTTCTTCTTCGTTTTGTTTCAAGAACGTTTTATTTAAGAACAAATCGTCATATATTTAACTTTCCGTTGAATTGATGGGCTACATCCATTTTCTGGCTTTTGCAAAACTTTTAACCAATTTCTAATTGGTTTAGGAGCTTATTTGTTTTGTGTTATAATTATATAAGTTTGAAAATTGATGCACTGAAATTTGAGGGCACAACTTGATAGACTTATATGGCTAAATTATAATTTTCAAATCATGAATTTTGTAGCGACCGTGATCCAAGGATTATTTTACATTCTTCATAAGGATTATATTTGGTTAATAAAGTTGCTAAGGCAATCCCGAAATGAATGACTTAAAATCAAAATTAGCTACACTCAATCCTAAACGAAACATTGTTCGCCCTGCCAGATTAAACAAGGCAAATGTAGAAAACAGAAAGTTCAACGTGGCATGTAGAAAAACTACATGTAGAAATAAAAAAAAGGAAACAAAAAGGATATTAAGTGTTTCGTGGACAAAGTCAAAAGTTCAGCATTTTCGAGCAGCAATATGAATGCAACACTGTGATTTTCGTCATTCCCGCGCGAGTGGTTGATAGTCGTATGGGCTAAAATGCCGGCATTTGTGTTTAAATTAAATTGCCCATTCCTCCCCGACTTCCTTGTGTAAATAGTATAGTGTAAGTAGTATTTTTTTTTTTTTTTGGGGTCTAAACGTGGCGTGTAGAAAAGCTACATAAGCGTAGTGGGTGTAAAATCACTTTCAAACGTGAAGGAAAACTAAATTTTTATGTAGTTTTTATATATTTTGTTTTCTCTATGTACTTATCATATCTAAGGCGGTCTTGAAATAAAGTATACTAGGACTTAAACAAGAAAAAAAGTCGGTCAAGCCCGACTATAATATACTCTGTACCTGTCAAAGTTTGTGTTAAGGTGTGCGAAGTGCTGCCCATTGTCGTTGCGGTCTGCTGATCATCAGTACAATCAGTAAAATCGATTTACAGTTCAAAATGAACTGTAAAATGGCTTGTCTAGTTGACACAGCCCCAAAGGGCCAAAGCCGAGCTTCTCTCAATCCCTTGGCTTGTGCGCTTCTAATGTTTGCCCAAGAGAAAGGGACCTACAGTTTAAAGCCGAATCCGAACGTCAAAGTTTGAGAATCTTTATAACAGCTAGTTAGTTCAAAGCTTACGCCAATAGCTAGTGAAGGAGACCGGGTGTGAAAGTTTTTTTTCGAAAAAACTTTGTCATCTGATGTTCCGAGGCGGGATCGAACCCACTACATCTTGCTCAGCAGGCGCACACACTATCCGCTGCACCACACCCGGCCACAAGAGACGGACTTTAGAATTCTATATGCCTTAGTAGAGTACAACCACTTAAAATATCGATTTTCGTACAACAAAATGAAAACTTACGATTCCGCTGCCAGTCTTAGAATCAGTAGATTCTTAGTAGGTTCTATTCGACACACGCTTCTAAGCTTTTATGCTTTGGTAGAGAGTTCTGTTGAAAAACCAGTGGCAAAGTGATCTTGTTGATTTCAATCTACATTTGGAAAATCCAGCTTGAAACTGGGCATTTCTAGGAATTTCCGATGCCCTGCGGACAAGCCAACCAAGCAAATGTAATACAATTAAATGGGGAGAGAGGTTGAGAAAATGCTTTCACATTACAAAACAAAACCAAATGGAATGCAAAAAAAAAAAAACCAAACACAAAATTCCCAGGCACTCTTCAAACCTGGTCGCGCCTTCCATGAGAAACTGTCAAGGCAGCGGGCACTGCAGAACAGTCCAAATGGAAATTGTCTAATTGTGCGTGCTAAGATAACAAAACAGAGAGCTAGAGCTTCCTGTTATTGTTGTTATTGCTGTTGTTTCTGTAGCTGTAACACATTTCGTCAATGTAAATAAGCAGAAATTGTGCGACAACAAAGGCAAAAGATAATCGCCTTAGTAGCGAAAAGTGCACTCCAGGCATGTCGGCCATAAGGTCATGTCAACCATGAGGCAGCGGATTTAAAGCCGCAATGACAAAAACAAGCTGCCACACACTCTCGCACACTCATTCCCACCCCTCTAGCAACTTTAAAAATTGTAACAATTGGCAATTGTGTGGGTCTTGCGGCTTGACGAGCGGAAAGGATAACACGCACTTCTGAGGCTACCCCACGCCATGAAAGTTAATTTACGTCACGCAGCATTTTCAATCAATGTCAGCGCGAGAGAGAGAGCCGTTCCAAGGGGTTGAGTCAGCAGCAAGGAGGGTTGCTGGCTGGGGTACCGGCTCGCCCGCTGTTCTTGTTTATTTTCATTTTCGCCCGGCCTGGCAATCAAATTGATCTCGTTTTGATTTGCATTTAAGCGACACTTGAATTCAATGTAAATAATCAACACTCTGGGCATATTTTCATAGCCTGACACTTATCGCCTGGCTTTGGGCCCATAATTGTGGCGCAGCCATCAACTCATCATCATCATCGGGTCGTACTTTGGGCAGGTCACGTTGATGAGGGTAACCCGTAATTATCTCTTGACTTGGCTCGACAACTAATTGCTTGGATTATTTATATGGAAATCTATCTAGGCAAAAATTTCGGTTAACGCCTCAAATGGTTTCGGTCGGTTATGGTGTATAATTAAAGCGTCTTGCGTTCATTTTCCCCGGCAACAGCCTGACCTCATAAATTTTGGTACAATTTCCCAACTCCTCCAGCCCTGTGCGGGAAAAATTCCTGTCAAAATTGATAAAAATCACATTTTCCATTTGAATAACATTTTACGAATTCGTGCATAAAATTACAGCATTCCCTCCCCGGCTCTGCCCGTGCGCAGCAGTGGAATTTCTGTAGCATAGAATTTCTTTGGTAACCACATTCCTGGCCCAGACATCTCCACTCTGTCTCCATGTCTACTTAAAATGTAGAAAATATCTATTTGCTACGCTTGAAGTTTTTGCCAAAAAAAACGGGAGAAGGGAAGCTGCCATTTTGTTATCGCTGTGGCAGAAAATTAACATGAAAATTCGCTCGCTCGCTCAGAATTATTCAAGCGTAGATAATTTCCATTGAGACACTCGCGAAAGTGCAACAAAATTTAATTTGTCTACAAAGTAAAGCGACGTGTAGATAAATCAATCAAAATGGCGCGTCTTGCCAGCGCACATACTCGTAAAACGCGCCTCGCACTCGCCCCTAGAGCGGCTCACTTTAAAGTTTCGCCACAAACGCTTTCGACGTCAGTCAACCGATTGGCTTTGGACCGCCTCAATCCCTCAGCGGAGCCGAGTCTTTTGGTCTATGGCCCAATAGTTGTATGGCACACACTCGAGTACGAAACTGCATTATCACCACGAATCCACTCGAGAGCCAGAGGAGGAGAGTAGACGACGAGTGGCCCCAGAGTGTCGTTTTCGAGTGCTGTTTTGTGAGCGCTTTTGTTTTGTTTTGCCGGCAAACAGAAAAAAAATTATTTTGCCTATCACCATAAATAATTCAACCTGGTGTTGGCCTTCCCCTCGCATAAAAATCTTCAAAAAGAAGCGCCAAGTGCAAAGTTGTTGCACTCAAAATATTGAAAAATCTTCTTAGCCTGGCTGGCTCAAGTTGGCGTTGGCGAGTGTGGAGAGTCCACACACACACACACACACACTGAGAGCTCCGCACATGCCGAAGACAGGCAGTCTACAAGTCGAGCTTAGGGCTGTCCCTCTTCAGTGTGTGAAGCTGTTGCTTATGCTCATGTGTTACTGTTTGTCAAGTAGTTGTTACAAGTGTGTTGCCTCGAAACAGCTTCAATCCGCCGCCACAAGCTCTTGAGGATCAAACCAAACAACATAATCAAAAGAGCTGACAATACGACAAATGGACAGCCAGCCAGCCAGCCAGAGGTGTGAAAAAGTGCTCGGGATTAAGGTTTATTACAATTTTACATTTTGAATTCAATTTGTGCTGGGAAATCGACACTTTAGCTGAATGTAACTCATAATTTTGAAGACTCCAAATGAAACTTTGGAAGCTACAGGATACATTCTTCCGATTCTCATTAAACTTCGCAAAAGGGGTGCTGAACTAGATAATACTAGTAACTGACTACTTAAAAGAAAACAAAAAAATGTTCCTCACTAAAACTAGTTTTTCGACAGCTCGTTCCTATGGCAGCTATATGCAATAGTCATCCGTTTTGGATCAAACTTTGTAGGATTGTGTGAAAGCACCAAAAATATATAAAGGGGGTTTTTCAGACCTTTTATATCGCAGATATACTATTTAGTTGCCCGATTTAAACTAAACTTAGTGGAGTCATAAAAACGCATGGAAAACTCATTAATAAAAATAGGTTTCTGTTCTGTTCGATACAATATCTGAACACAATCTGTCTGACTGCCAAGTCAGCCTGCGATTTCCGGAAGACTCTTTTTGGCAATAGGCCATTAAACAATCGCCGAAAAGAGTCTCCTGAGAGTCGGCGTGGAGATTACTACACTTCTAAAAGACTCTTCTGCGACTCTCCTGCGACTCTTCTAGAAGACTCGCTTGCGACTCTTCTGGAAGTGTCGCTGAAGCGGCTCACTTCCACCTAACAGAGATCAGAATGCGATAATTTGGCGAGATGTGAGACTCTTCGCTGATTAAAAATGTTTGCTGGGATAATTCTTTAGGCGTCGCAGCAGACACACGCATAGAGAGAGAGAATTCGTCCCAGCAAACATTTTTAATCGGCAAAGGGTCTCAGGCGACTCGTTTTATGCCAGGCCCTATGAATGCCGAGTTGCTGGTAAGTGAGCTTATCACATTCGTGGAAGAGTTCCATGGTGACAATTGGATTTTTCGACAAGATAACGCTTCCATGCATATTACCCGGCATATTTCAGCTACCACAATATTCCGTTGTTACAGAGTCCGAATTTAAAACCAATTGAGGATCTGTGGGGCCTCATTTCTGCCAGAATAATCGCCGCTGCAATGCAGTACGACTCTCTGAAGCAGCTAAAAGTAGCAATTGTAAAGGTGTGGAAAAATATTGATTTGAGAGTCTTACAAAACTTGGCCTATTTAATGGTTGGCGGTTGCAGCTTATGGAGAAGTTAAAGGGCAACCCAATTTCATATTTAAGTTCAGACTTTATTAAGAGTTAAGTTCCTATTTAAAATAAAAATAGATGTCGCTTTTAAAAACTGTAAGTAAAAACTGCACATATAGCAATTTTCTATAAAATCAACTTAAGTTATTTTCTTTGTTAGTGAATTCTAAGTTAATTTCAATATCCAATCCCTTAGTAAAAAATATCCGAAATGAATGAAAATAACTAAGCAATTGCACATAAATCAATTTTACTGAGGTACTCATCCTATGTGTCCTACTTTAAAACCATGAATAACATTTATACAATGGAGCTTTTTATAACACCTTCAGTGTTCTCCTAGGGAAGCTAATAAAGAAGTAAAAAACAATAGTTCTAAAGCTAATTAAGTACAATTTTCTTGGCTTATCTGATTCTTCACTTACCAGGGTCTGATGTATCTAGGACAGGTGGCTGCTGTGATAATGGACCTGGTGTACTACCAGCGCCCGGCGATCGAGCATCATCGTTCATTGCTCCCCCATAGGACAACGATGAGCTGGGCGGCCGCTGCAAATAGATTAAACAAAAGATGTTCCATTAATTCCAGTTTCATACAAAATCAAAACTCTAATAGAAACGTCGATCAATTATTTGAGCATGCATTAGGTGTTGGTTAGAATTAGTTACAAATTGCTGATAAATGTCGCTTTAAATTGACACACCAACCATAAAATGAGGCACATAAAACCCGACATATAGCCAATAAAAAAGTCGCCAATGGCTTTGTCTGGGCTGGTCTCCGTTTCTGTCTGCACGACTGTCAAGTTGTCAAAACTGCCTCAGCCTGGCCATATAATGAGCAAACCAAATGGCTAGGCCTAGGCTTATATATAACTTATCAAATTAATATGCAGCGACCAACCTGGCTCTGCTTCTAACTAGGAGTAGAACCAACCAAAGAGCAGAGCCTCGTCGTCGTCGTCATCATCATCGCGACGACGACGACGACGACGGCATATTAAGCGCTGCGAAAATGTCAATGTCCAGAGGTCTGGTTCGATCGCTAAGAGCAATTTAAATTCTGCTAATAACGAAACATTTCTTGTCAAAACAAAAATTTTGTACGCTTCGCATTAATTTCATGCACGTGCACAAATATCTGGAAGGGGGGTCGGAGGAGGAGCAGGCACAATTTTTAGCCATAAAAATATTATTTTCCCAAGCTCATAAAAATTCTCGACTTTCGAATACAATAAAAATTGGTGAACTCATTTGGTATGCAAAGCGCAACGCATATGTTTTCGCTAAATATTTGTTAAATCGCATATTAATCGCGCCCTGCTATAGACAATTTGTGATTGTTTCTTTTGCAGTGCCAAAGCTTGTTCTTCTGCATAGTTCCTGTTTGAAAGGCCAGCCAAGTATTAATAATTAGACACGCAGTCTGCATTTTAAAATCTTAGTTCCTAGGCCTACACTGTGGCAATTGTCGTTCTTTTTATGAGCCATAAAAAAAAAACGCAGAGCTCGAACAACCGCAGCCTAATTTGTGGCTCATTAAGCCAGGCAAATGAAACTATTTAATTAGGGCTGCATTTTCACAGCCCAGGAAAAAAATACAACAAAAAAAAAAGAGATAACAAAACTTTCCTTTTATGACAGAATGAAATTTGATAGGCCTGTGGGTCGGCAAGACTTAAGACTCAAGCGAGGACTGGTCAACTTTTCGAATCTTTCACACTTGCCGCACACTTTGACTGCCTTTTGGGGATACTGTGCGGCTTTCAGGGCCATTGAAACTGTATCGAGTTACGACGGGAACACGACGAGTGTCGAAGATGGGCCTGGGAGCGGCATGCGTTCTCAGCTTTGGCGCGCTCCTGGAGAAGGATCTTTGTACAGTGGGTCGATTGCAAGCATTTGGATTCCATTTATATTAAAAATCAATGTTCAGTATCAAAAAATTCTTTTATCTTTTGAGAGTATATCTCATAGAAATTTAGTCATAACTAATCTTTTTTATAAAAACAAAACCTTTTCCGCCAAAAATTGTTACTATAAATTATCTGTTTCGTTTTTATGAGTCTAATTAAGCTTGTCACTGGGTGATAACATAGAGGGCAGATTATTCACCTTTCAAGTATTCAACCCCGAGTTGCAAAGAATGGCGCCCTGGTGTTGTTTATGTATTCCCCACACGGTGGCCTCTCATAATGGCTACAATTTAATCAGACAATCCACTCTACGAAGAATGATATAGAGCGATCTTTCAGCGAAGTTTTGTGAACAAATTTTACTTGTACCAATTTGTGAAAGGTTTTCTTTAGCTGATTTGTCATTCCATGTTTCATATTCAAATAACGATACAAATAATTTGTGATTTTTTTGCAGTGAGAGTGTAGTACTTTCTAGAACTCTTTTCACTGTGGGAGCGGAGCGCTTTAAATCGATTCTTTGGCAGTGAGCGTGTAGCGCTTTTAAAGAGCTCTGTTTTATTGCGAAAGCGGAGCGCTTTGAAACGTTTTTTATTTGCTGTGACATTCTAGCGCTTTCTAGAGGTCTTTACACTGTGGGAGCAAAGCGCTATAAAACGCGCTTTTCGCAGAGAGAGTGTATCGCTATCTAGAGCTCTTTTCACTGTGTCAGCGCTTTGAAACGCTTTTTCGCTATGAGAGTGTAGCGTCTTCTAGAGCTCTTTTCCTTATCTTTCCATTCGGAAAGTGACCAATGTCAATCTATGGGTATACGGAACTATAGAGCATTTAGTGTGTTCCACTTTTAAGCAGCACAACTTAGTTTTTTGAACTTAGCACAGCTAGGTAGAGTATGCCAAACATGAAGGTGAAATAGAGTGGTATTGTTTCTGTAGTCACTCCTTGATGTTCATATTGGCGCTTACAGAGGACGCTGAACCAAAAACAGAACATATCTTAACCTATTTATTAAATATTTCTTGAATTGTTGAATAGATTGGTCAAAAGAATCATCTTATTACTTTTAGTAAAATTGTGTTTCTTATAAAGTCTAGCTTATATTATATGTAGCAGAGCTCGCAGATAACAGTTGACCGCTTTGCCTTTTGCGGTCTGTGCACTAGTATAACCGAAAATACCTTGCACGCTTGCCCACTTTCTCTCTAAGCAGAACACTTTGTTTCTCTTCGTTTTTGTATACAGTTGACTGTTTTCAGTTGAGCTATACTTTTTATGCTCATTCAATAACAACTTATGTGTGTGTGTGTGGCTTGTGTGACTCGCAAGCCCAAACAGACGCATCACACGCACACAAAAACGCAAACGACTTCTATTTTCTTCGCTCGCGATAAAGATGTCAGCGAATGAGCAGAGCAAGAGGGAAACAAAAAATCGATAGTTCGTTGAGTACAGACCGATTTATTCAAGAGACGATGTGAACGGTTTATCTCTGACTCTTTGCTCAAAAGGTCAGCAAGTAACAGTTATTTTTGGAATTTGAAAAACGGTCAACTGTTATTTGCGTGCTCTGGTATGTAGACTTTCCACTTTCCAGTAGATTTACGAATGAGTTTGAAGTTAATTTTGCGTCAATTCTTGCGGATTTTTCAAAAATTTTAGACAACTCTTTCAATATATGGTTATGAAAACTTGAAGCCGATCGGATGAAAAACAATTGAGCTTCAAACAACAGTTTTTCGACCATGTTCCGTGCTTGGGGTTAGATTCTATATTATTTAAAAGTCACTTATGGCATATTTTTGTATGTGTAGTTTTGAAAATGAGTTAAGAGCTAAATGATCGGAAACTAAAGTTTCGCCCATACCATCTAGATGACCCATTTGCCACCCAGGAAGGTGATGGTATAAAAAATCAAAAAGTTTTACTGTTTTGACATTTTTTGAAAGGATTTTTCCAAATCTGATTTGTCAGCTTAAGTTAAGACTACTGTGCTAAATTCAACTTCCTATCTCTTATGATTTAAGCAGTCAGTCAAGTCGAGCTCTTTTCTATGTAAATATTTGAACTAAATTGTTTCATTTAGCAAACGGTTATAACGATTTCAAACGATTTCACACTCTCTTTTTTCAAATTGGCTCTAAAAAGTGTGACCATATTTGTTAGCATTAAAAACTAAAAGGATTTCGCCTTGAATAATATGGCAGAGTTCAACGACGGCTAAAACCCTAAAATTTAACCAAAGACCTTCCTTAGATTAACAACTTTCACCAAAGATTCACCAAAGATTTAGTAGTGGATTTTCAAAAAATTTCAGTTCACATTAAGCCACATCAACTTCAACTTTAGCCAAACTCTTTGTTCCCTTCAGCTGTGCCGAGTGCCACTGTGCGTCAGGCTATCGAAGCGTGCATTAATTACATTTTCAATTAGCCAGGCGGGTCAAGAAATTAAGCTATCGAATTGCCACTCCGTTGGCTTATCACATTGCATGTCCTGCGACAATTATTATCAAATATTGGTTTTTATTTAAATGATGGCAACCGACAGATGCACGTTGGGGAGCTGCTGCTTTTAATATTAATGAAAACGTAACGGCACATCACGTAATGTGTCGTCCCCCACTACATACCCAGCCCCACTCCCCACAACCCACAAACTTTTTCACTTTGCGGCCCTTTGGGTGCATTAAAATGATCAAGAAACAATTTTCGTTTACCTTTTTTTGCCTTGGGGTTTGTGTGTTTTTTTTGGGGGGAGTCGGAGAATGGGGACCAAATTATTTATTTAAGAGGCAGCAAACGCCAAATGTTTGGCATTTGCTCTTTAAATTTTTGATGCCTTGACACTCGTTTCGGGAAGTACATTAAACTACCGCAAAATTGTAATGCCAAGTGGGTCATAAATAGGAAAAGTTTCAAGTGACTGGACTAAGTCGGCTCAGCTGCCCTCTAATTGGGGGGTGGTGAGGGAGGAGTTGGTAGGACGCGTGCCGCTGCCAAGTCAAAACATGCAATTTTCACTAGACTTTCGCCGGAAGGTCTACGCGTAATCACAGCTCTGGCCAGTTAATCACTACAATCAACAGTTAGAGAAACTTCCCACTCCCCACTCCACGCTTCTTGGGAAAGCAAGCAAAACAATCAAATTATGGTAGTGCGTGGGAAGCGAAAAAAAATACGTCTGATGGGGCGTGGCAAAGCGTGCATTTGACATTTGAGTGCAGGAGGGTATATGTTTAGGGGTGAAATGGAATGCCTTGAGGCTAGTTTGGGATTAGGCCGCATTCTTTGACTACAGCCTCCTGCTTCGGGCTCATTTCACAATTAAAAAAAAAACTACGGCTTAGCAAACCCAATAATCATTGTCGACTATTTGCTGAGCCGGCAAAGTGGACGTGAAACATATTTTTTTCTATTTGTCTGGCAAACAAAGCCATCAGCCACAAGCACCCTTCGTCGTATCCTTAGAACAAATAATTAAATCCTTTTTACACGGCCGCACAGACTGGAAGTTTTTCCGTACGTCTGTTTATTTTGATGGATTTGTTGTTTGGCCTAAAGCTTTTGTTTGTCTGTTTGTGTCGTGTTTGTTGTGGTGGCTTTCCGGCGCCCTCCAGAAAGGCTTAGGAGCTCCCTTTACCGAAGTGGGGGGCTGCTGCTTAATTAAGGGTATATAAACGCCCCACCCTTTAGACAGTGTGTGTGCCACTTGAGCAGCTGGCGCTGTTATTGCTGTTGTTGCCACCTTTTGTGTATTTAATTGCGCGCATGGCATTTAATTGTTTTTCAAATTTGTTCAAGTTGTAAAATGTTCGCCTTTCATTCGCACATGTGTGTGTTAGTGTGTGTGTCGGAGGGTTGAATTTTTAATTAAAGTGGCTGACAGTCGCTGGAGGAGCACATTGCTCCTTACAAGACCAATCGGTGGCGCTTGGCACAACAATTCAATATGGCTGACGCTTGCCTCCTTTTTTACTCTTTCTACAGTTTGGCACGCAAATTGCTTCAGTGTGTGTGTGTGTGTGTGTGTGAGGTATAATTTCAATCAAATTGCAAGTTAATTACACACAATTATTCCACACATACTCAGACACAGACAGACAGTTAGCTACTATGCTTGACTGGCAGTTTGAGTGGAATTTCTAAAGTTGAAAGTTATTTTAATTACGCTTTATATGGCACATATCTTAGAACTTTGGTTCCAATTCGGACGCAGTTTAAGGTGTTTGCTTTAAATTTTGCACTTCCAGTCAATCAAATAGACTCAACACCTACTATCGATTAATCATAGATTCTTTCTTTTATGTTGATAGTTTTTAACTCAACATTTGTTTAGAAACCATTAAGATATAACAGTAAGCTGCAAAGTTTTTACCATATACGGGATCGTGGTGCATTACTAACTTCTGAGAAAAAGTGTAAAATATGTAAAATTAAGACAGAAAACTTACTATCAGGAAGATGGTAGAAATTGTTGTCTGTCATTTTTTAAGAATTTCAAAAAATTTTTTTATCAAATTTATAATAAAGCCAACTGGAAGCCTCCTTATGCTCTTATAAGAGCGAAGATTTTTCCCAAGAAGGCTCAAACTTAGCACGAAGTAAATACAACTTTGACCACCATACAGTTTGGATAAGCAAACTGAAGCCTTAAACCTCTAAAGAAATTAAATATAAAACAAACGCCTACCGGAATTGCTCGAAGTCACATGACATGGCACCAAATGTTAACTTATAGTTCACTAATAGGCTCTTTACACTAGGAGTGCGTTATGCGTTAAGAGCTAACAGTCATGTTTTTTTCCATACAAAACAAACTGATTGTTGGCTATTAACGCATAGCGCTGTCCTAGTGTAAATGTTGTATTAGGGTGCGTTTAGACACACTGGCAAGTTGCCATATTTATATGAGCCAGTTTCTGCCATACATGTGTAAACACCTGCCAGTGTAGTGACAGTTGACTGGTGCCATATATGGTCAGAGAAATCTTTCAATATTCTCAAGTATTTTACTTGTCTGAATAGTCCTGCAAAAATAACTGGCTCATACATATATGTCAAACTGCCAGTGTGTCTTAACGCACCCTTTCTCTGTTATTTGTAAGTCTAGCTGACAAATAACTCTATGTAAGAGATAAGAAATATTTATACTTTTTTTAATAACTTGAGTCTGTGGCGGGGTGCCATATAACTAAAAAATATCTAATCTCGAAATACATTGGTAACATTGTGTTACCGATATTAATCAAATATTAACCAACACTAATGTAGTAAGAAACACATCACTAGAGCTTGAGAAGAAGCTTACACGAGTGGATTACGCAACGCGCTTAAACATTTGATAATTTGTTTGAATATACGAATAAAATAAATATAAGAGTATCATAATTCCCGATAAGGCTAGAATGACACTTTCAATTTTAAGGGATAATTATTGTCGCAATTTTTCGTTAATGTACAAAAGTCAATGTTGTGTAACATCTCAATCTCTTCAAAAACGTACGGAGAATTCAAGCTTATTCTTATTCTCACCCCCAGACGAAAAATTGTGTCTAAAATTGTCCCTAAAAATTTAAAGTGTCATTCCAGCCTAACTAAACTGTTTGATATAAATTGTTGGGAGAAACCAGCTCCGAGCGCTGGATCCGCGATCGCTTTGTCGCTGCCTCGGATGAGGACTTTGTTGCTTCGCGTTGGCGGCCTCGGGCCAGCTCGCAACCAACAAATCTTGTTAAGTGAAACAATAAATATTAATAGCAGATTAAGCACGACCTTTATCCCTATAATGAACAATAAAAATTTTCCATTTTTTGGTGAGAAGGTGCCTAACACTAACTCTATACTCGATACCCATATCTCGATACTGAGTACTCGTTAGGTACCCGAAATAAAACTTAGTACTTAGTCCTCAATACTCAGTACTCAGTAGTCGATACCGAGTACTTTATACCAACTTCTTGATACTCAGTACTATATAACCAGACCAGGATTTTCATTAGAGTTCTCGATTCCCAGTACTTGACACGCGCTACTCTGTACTCGATAATCAGACCTCAATACTCAGTAATCGATAGTAGTCGATTGAAGCTCAGTTTTTAGTTCTCAATACTAAGAATGCGATGCTCATTACTCGATACCAAGTACTCTGTACTAAGCACTCGATATCAAGTACTCTATACTCAGTACTTGATACTGAGTCCTCTATAACCAGAGCTCGATACTCGATCCAGTTCTCTATTCTCAGTACTCGATACGCGATACTCTGTACTCGACACTCAGTACTACTCAAAACTCAAAAATAAGAACTTGATACTCTGTACTTAATTTTAAATACTATGTACTCCGTTCTCACAACTCGACTACCGTGAAGTGCTTTACAACAACGTCACAAAATATGTAATATCAGCTGGACGCGTGACTTTGAAATCAAAATTTTACTCCTAATTAAATGTTTCTGTACCGAAAATAAAGATGTTCACATCAAAAAGTTTCTAGAAAAGCCCTTTTAACTTCAGATGCTAATTTTTGCTTGAATTTTTAATGAAGAAAATATAATTTTGGACGAAAAGTTGGTTTTTTATACTATGTACCAGAGGTACACAGAGTATATTCAGTTTGTGCAAAAGTATGTAACAGGCAGAATGAAGCATCTCCGACCCTATAAAGTATATATATTCTTGATCAGCATCAACAGCCGAGTCGATCTAGCCATGCCCGTCTGTCCGTCCGTCTGTCTGTCTGTCAGTCTGTCCGTATGAACAAACAGATCTCAGAGACGGTAAGAGATAGAGGGTTAACATGTATGGGACATATGATTTCTATACTTGAAGGCAGATCAAGTTTTTTTTTGTCAATTTTTGCCACGCCCCCTCCCGCCCCCCGCAAATTGGAAAAAACGTCATATCTCCCACAGTTTTATAGACAGAAGGTTTGTTCCTTCTGGACATATTAAGCAATCAAAGGTTATGGGCAGCACTTCACAAGTAGAGAGTATGTTATAGTCGGGCTTGACCGACTTTCTTTCTTGTTAATTCTAAAACTTAGAGTCTATTTCATTGATCGGGAACGTAAGTAAATAAGCATGACTAACAGCTACACATTTGTAGACTATCTGACTTTGTATTTGATTAAAAAACTATACATTTATTAGTTTTCATTTATGAAATGACTGTACATAACCACGGGTATCTGTGAGTTGGCTGTCAAAGATCTCGTTTAAGAAACTCAGAGATGCTCAGGATAGGAATATCTGAGCAACTCATATGAGAAATTCTCAGAAAGACATGTAAAATAATAGCTTAAGTACTAATCTAGTACACTCGAAATTAACAGACGAGCCAAACGGCTAACTCTAAGTCGATCGAATTTAATATAAGTTCATGCATTTAAAATAATATATCTAATAAGGTGCCCTCAGGGGCGGGGCTTTAGTAGAAAACCGAGATTTTAAATCTTCCTTAAAATTTTCAAAATTGTTGGCGATTTCCCAGTTACCTGAGAAGTAATATTGGAGTAAGAACTAGACATCCCAACAGTCTTTTTTAGGCCTCAGAGAAGAAGATTCACCTTCTCTATTAGATGTCGCGAACTAAACTAACCTGAGTTCAGATATGGAGGAACAAAATATATTTCCTTGTCATATTTAAGAACACTTCGGGATAAGTATGGACTTTAAGGAGTCCGGCAAGGTATATTTAATCAAAATAGTTCGAAATACAATGGGGCTAGCTGTAATCCGATATTTTTATGTTTTATTTGGAAGTCCACAAAAAGAACCTTCCTTACAAACTTAAGAAATCTTATCGAATCCAAATAGCTTTTCTAATCAATCAATCTTTCCAAAAACTAACCGCAGTTTTCGGTATTTTCTATGTCATTTCTGGAAAACCGAGATAGTTTGCCGAAAGCAGCTTTCCGATAAAGAAGATGATATTAAGGATTGTTTGCACTCATTAATCTACTTCTACTACTGTGTATGCTGCTAAATCTTCTAATAACTTATCGAAATCGGTTTAGGTAATTGAAAATGATATATAAATTAAAATGAACTTCACTCAATTATTAGACGAAGGTGGGAATTATGTATAAGTAGACCGCCAATCGCCTTTGCCTCACACCGGCCCCAAAAGCCACTCAAGTGCCTACATGTTAATTTCGTGTCGAAACACTTGAAATAATTATGCCAAAATAAAAAAAAAACAAACTGACATTACTCATACGCCACGTTCCTCTCCCACAGCCCACAAAAGAAATCTCTATCGCCAGCTATCGCAGTCGAAAACCCCAAAAAGCATGCCCCTCTCTAAGTACAAGTCTGTGATTAAATATTTATAAGCTGATAACAAAAATTGAAGCAGGTAACAGTTAACGTACATTTTTGGAAATCTTGTGCAAACAAAGAAATTAGTATTTTGATAATAATAAAAAAATTCAGAAGCTACCTGAACTACTGGAAACAGAATGAAATGAAATGGAATCAAAAGAAAGGCAAAATAACAAATAGATAAGCACCGAAACCCCGGGCCCAACGGTGGCGCGCAATTGTGGGCACTATCAACTTATCATTTGTTTGCTTTTGTTATTATGTTACACAAACTGAGTGGAGGGGGCGGGGGAGCCAACCTGCGGGACTTTGGACGGAAATGTTGCAATGGCGGTGCACGCGATTTGCATTGGGCAATGTTCACACAGAATGTCAGGGCGGGTTTATCTGCTCCACAAATCTCAGCTATCAATTTGAACTTTTTCGCCAAGCTCCAGCTCGGAGAGATTAACAAATGAGTGAGCCGACGAGCCGTCGAGCCGGGCAAGCGGACTTTGGACTTTTTAATTTGCAGCGGCTGCAATGCAAATAAGATAATTATTCAAATGGCATGTTTCACACAATTCCAACACACATTCTTGCGTCTAAATAACTGGCAGGTCCAGTGCCAGAGACCAAGGAAAGCGAATCACGAAAGGCAATGGAATCATTTTCTTGCCGGCAAGATATCAAGATAGCCGCATGCAAATGCTGCGATGATCGCGCGAAATAGATTTGCATAAGCTGGGCCGAGAGAGTCAGTCGAGACAGTCGCAGTTCGTTGCATGTGAGAACATTAATCGTGTAATTAATTTGATGCATGTGTATGCAAAGTAATTTCATGTAAAATGTCACACCCGCCCCGGACTCGCCTCCAGGCACCAGGACCCGTACCCGTACCCATACCCATACCCAGACGGTGTCAAATAGATTCCGCAAACCGATATACACACGACAGCCAAACACAACGTGCCAAAGGATCGCCATCTTTCCTGTCAGCAAAACAGACCAAAATCCAGCTTCAAGACATTTTCATTTCAAGTCAAGATTTTATAGATAAATCCATTTGGTATTTCTCCAAGCTGCTTATCGCCTCATCTTGTTTGGTTTAGATAAGCTGACAGCTGAAATTAGCTGGCCAAGATGAGGAAACATGGCCATAGACAAGGTATTACAAGGATTTGTCCCTGCGTCATCGTCATAGTCATCAAAAAAATAACGAAAGAAAAAAAAAATGAAACAATTTTGTCGAGTCATTTGGCAAGCAGCATAATTTGATATTCATATAGTACTATTATTGATATACGGTCTCTGATAAATGGCTTCATGCCGCCGACCGCCACAGTGACTCAAATGTAGATCAAAAAGATTCGCAGCCACGCACCGAAAATTATGGGTACACTCAGAAAAATAAACGAGTTAAAGATGTTTTGGAATTTCTAACTGTTTGTTCTTAAAGTTTTAATTAGGAATGAATCTTTTCAGTACAGATACTAAGAACATAAGTTCTGGAATCGAGATTTTTGGTAGTTAAAATGAAGTCAAAGAATTCTTAAGGCTTATGCACGAAAAAAGTACCTTAGAGTCTGTCCAATTAACACCACTTATCCTTTTAATGGGTAGAATAAGACTACTTATAAGGTAACAATGAACGGTCCTTCGAGCCGGATATCTCCCCAATGGGTAGAACGGTGCCTGTACAATTGCTATGTCATTCATCTTGAATTTTGGATGGTTCTGGGGCCAGAAATAGCGATGCCTTTACAACTCCCTATTGGTATGGGCTATCGATTTTCTTGGTCCTTCGTGCCGGATCATTACTTTAATGAAGTAAGCAACGGAAACAGAGTTTTCTACACATTTCCTACACATTTTAGCTTTAGATTTTCCATGGTCCTTCTAGCCGGATACTAACTATACCACGCCAGTAAAACAAACAATGCTAAAGGCTTATTAAATTCAATACGGGAAACCTATTTCTCTAAAACTTCTACAATAGTACTTAAGGCGAGAGTTGTGTGCTTTAATCTAGTATATTTTTCCAAGTGTACCCACTCGTACTTACACACTTCACCTTTCCAAGCAACGCCCGTTCAGTCGTTCGTCTTTCAGCTGAGTCATGTTTGCTGCGAAGTTCAGCACGGCGCTTTTTATGCTTTTGTCTTAAAATGCCTCTTGGAATATGGGCGGACGGCAGAGGCCTTTAAAAGCCTGGCCAAAAAAAAAAAACACAAAAATGTGGTAGAAACTGTCGCATCATGGCCACCGGGCGCAGTAGACTAGAAGACGCCATGACGCGGCATAAGTACATGTATTTCGCCCGAAAAGCCACTCCGTTTTACCCGCTGCCAAATCAATTAGAGTTGCTCGTGAAGTTCACTCTTTTTGGCCATAAAAATTAGAAAATTTGATTATGGCCTCACGAGATTCACTGGCCCTGGCCCAGACATCCCACTGGGCCAAGTCATTTGCATATTAACATGAACCTGGGCACAAGATGCTTTACCCAAAATTTCATTACCCAAACCCAACGGTAGCCGCGTTTAAATGAGTTTATTACATCTTTCAGCATTTACAGCATTTAGCCAGAGCCAAAAAAAACGAGAAAGCAAAGCATAGAACTTTTGAGCTTCCCAAAAATATAAAAAGGGGTGCACCGTGCACGTTAATGAAATTTCCATAGATTTGCATAAAATCTGAACAAACGAGCGTGCGACTCGAGTAAGAGAGAGATGCCCTAAATTAGATAATGTCTAAATTGGATTTAAAACACGCATTTTGCGGGTTTCCAACGGCAAACGTCAGAGCTGGGGCCAAGCAGCGGTAGCACCCATTGAAGACCCATCGAGACAACATCAAAATATCATTAGATGGTTGTTATTTTTTTTTTTTTTGTATCTTGTCTGCGCATTTGAAGGGTTGCAAACGACGACGGCAACAGCGTGTGGCGCTGATTTGTATGCAAATGCCGGGTGGGCCTGATCGGACAGCGTTGACTAAATGGAAATTTTCTTGAAATTTGATTTTTGAACATAACTGGGACTGGGATTTATATATTTAAACAGGTGCCCGTCGTGTCGGTTGGTAGGACATGATAAACCGATTATGGAATGTAATTAAATTATAAGCGTTGAGTGCCATTTGTCAAGCGTTACAGTTCTCTTTAAGAAATATCGAGCGGTAGGGCAGTTAGGATGGGTGAGAAATTAGAGAACTTCATACAAGTATTAAGTATTTTTGATGGCAGACCTCAGATACTATCACTGATTACAAGTATGCACTTTTCGAACCCACTTTATAAGTTTACATAATTACCAACAGTTTTGAATCAAGATCTTGTCAGACTCAAATCAAAGCTTAAACTTTGTTCAGTAAAGAGGTAAATCTGTTGCGGTTCGGAATTTTAGGGTCCTTGATCCGAAACCTTACACTTAGTGAATAATTTAGAATTTCATTCCTGGATCAAGAATGTTTGAAGTCAGAATTCCAATAAGAATACAAATTCTTGATCCAAGAGCGAAATTCTTGATCCAAGTATGAGTTTTGGATCCCCTTTTTCTTGATCCAAGAGTTTTAATACTTGAACCAAGTTTGAAACTTTCTCAAATTAAGTAGAAAAATTCTTGAATCAAGTGCTAAACGTACTCAAATCCTAGACTGCTCATTTTTGAATATAGAGCATAGTGCATTGTCAATAACCAAGAATGTTTGTACTCGTATCAAGAGCTCATCAGGTTCAAGAGGAAAATCGTTCACTCTTAAATCAAGAGCTCAACAGATTCAATCAAAAAACAATTAAAAATTCTTTCTTTTTTGTTTAAGTTTATTTCATAGAATACTAATTGTCAAACTATAAAGCAGTTTTAGCCAGCTCGAGAAACACACAACACCACAAAGCATCAGCAGTCACTACCTGTAAACTGTCAGTCGAACAGACGTCTCTCCATGCCATCAATGCCAAAACTGTTTGTGAATTCCAAAGGAGCTTGAGTGCAAAAATCGATGGCGCTCTTCGCTTTGTAGTTTTGCCCACGCCCCTCTCTCAACGCTATTCTCTCAAATTTGCTTGCTCTCCTCTCGTTCTTTACCTCACTCTCCTCGCCTAAAATCACCAAACTGAGAACGAATTTAGCTCGATTTTAAGAGCAAAATTCTTGAAAATTCAAGAACGAATAGGTTTTTTTTTAAGAACGTTCGTACTTAAATTATTCGTTCTGCTTTTTTCTGGGTGCAGAAATAATCTTTAAAATTAAGATCGTCTATACTTGATTCAAGAGCTCCGTTGAGTCTTAAGAAAGTTTATAAATTCTTCACAGACTTTAAAATAAGACCGCCCATATTTGAATCAAGAACTGCACAGCAATAAAACTAAGAACGTTGTAGCTTGAAACAATCTCTTAACTAAGCTCACTAAAAAATTCTATTAAACACAGTATTTCCACTCAAGTATGTTTCTGAGTGTAAAAGACCATTTTAGAAGCTCAAAAAATGTTCTCATAATATGTGAAGTAGCCTATCTGAGTTCTCATATGAGTTTTTTGGCAGCTAACTTACAGAAAACATATGTTTTTTCAACCATATCATATTAGAACTCAGAAAAGTGAAATACAGCATTAGGAAGCCAGGCCAAGCGAGTAAAAACTAATCCTAAGAAATTGATAAGCTTAAATAGAATCTAGAGAGCTTGGGCTTATCGTAAGTTTTTAAGCTAGGATGCGACATTAGCAGCATAGAATACTGTGTCGTTGGTAGTGTCTTCCTAGGATCTTAACAGTCATGTTGCAAGTAATTCTGTTAAGCACGACAGGAAGAAAATATAGAGGCACGACTTGAACACGATTAGTTTCTTTCCACAAACTAGCGTTAAAAGCAGGTTCTAAGCTCGAAAAAGTCTACTTGGTTTTTTTTTTTTTGGAATATGGTACCAAGAGAGTTAAGCTAAACTTTCAGGTTATGTTATGTTTTAGAAAGAATCGTGAAAATGATCGTCGATATCGAGTACATACTTTTCTACAAAGAATCAATTTATATCATCGCCTTTTCTAAATACTTTTGCTTTATTTAACATATTTTAGGCATCATTATATCATCAGCAGAAGCCGCTATAACTGCTTGGGAATTTCAAAGTGCAAGCGCCCCTTCCGCCTCAGTTTTAAAGATAGATTGTGCGTATTTTAAATACATATGAGCTAATCAGCATTACTAGTCGAATCCCCAAAAGATTGGACGAAAATTGGAGGTACGATTCTCGAGTTAAATGGAAAACAAGCAATTATGCTGGGCAGCAACACCTATGTACTGCAATTTGGGATGTAAAGAGCAGCGGTGGGCAAGCCCTTGCTCTCATTGCTCCCGAGAGTTGTTTTACGGCAACTGGCGCCACGCAGACGCATTGAAAACTGCCTTGCTTATTGGCGCCGCCGTACACAAGCAGACAGAATAACAAGTGCAATTACCTCGCTTCGAAGCGAAAACAAAAACAAATCTATTGCGTATCGGGACACGTAGCCAGTCGTGCGGGCGTCAAACTTCCAAAACAAATCTATGGAGTATGAGTTTGGCTTGGGGTTGTTTTTTCTGTTATTGTTGTTAGAGTATATTAGTCGGAGGTCTTGACCGACTTGCTTACTTGTAAGATCCCACCTAGTATAAATTGCTAACTAATTTATCTAACAATCTGTTAGTTTTTGTCCCAACATAATTTGCATAGGGAGTAATGCACTACTGCCCTATCCCTCTTCTCCATTATTCTTTTCGTGCTGCACACGTGTCCGAGGTCTTTGGACAAGTTCATAACTTTTAGACTCCGGTTGGTTATGTGTGCGTATGTGTGCTCGTTTTTCTTTTGGTGGTAAGATTGCGTGGCATTTTTCGCATATTTCTGCTGCACATTTCGTGCAAAACTTAATTATATTAACTGAGTTATTTGCGGCATTTGGCGCGCTGGCTTGACTCAATCTTTCTGCTTGAGTGTGTGTGTGTGTGTGTGGTGTGCAGGTGTGGTTGTTGTTGTTGTTGTCGCCTTTTGTTGAACGACAAAAATTATGACAACTTAACTTGACTAACTGGTGTGAGCAAGACTTGAAGCTCGGGTTCCTTACAAGTCACCTAAATGGCCCGTACAGACAAGAGACAGACTGACAGACAGGCGGACAATCAACAACATAATTAAAGGCACAAATGCTGCTGCTCAATGTCTTGCCCCGAGGAGACGAGCTCGAGCTGTAAAAGGCGCCTTTGGTATGCAACGAGCTGCAATTAAAAATCAATAAAATGCGTGATTTTTGCAATTTTTGCGCTTGCCAGCAATTTGTAATTGCCATGATTAAAATGTTGCCAAGCCACGATTTCGGGCTGTTTAATCAAATTTTCACTCACACGTCAGCCGGCAATGAGCTGCAATTAAATTCGTTTTCAAACAATTTCACTTACTTTAACCAAAGGACACAGAAGCAGACAAACAGACAGAGTGAGAGCGAAAGAGAGAGAGCGATAGCACAGGGAACAACCCTGGCCAAAAATTGGGTAATCAATCACAGAGCCGCATAACTCACCCCTCTTGGCTTGGCCAGGGAGGGCGCAACAAATCGGATTAACTCCGCAGACGCTGACTGTACCCGCCCGCCCGAAATTCACGCAGGCGCAGATCAGCAGCAAGGATTCCGATTTCAATGCCTCTCTGTCCAGGGGGTAGCTGGCAAACAATTAACTTTTTTGTTGAGGTTGAGCAAGGCTGGCAGTTTTTTGTTGTTTTTTTTTTTTGGTGATTTTAGGCAGTGGGCGTGGCTTTATTGCTAGACAAAAGGCCAAAAACCTCGAAACGAGCAGTCAGTCCCTGCTGTGCGCATTTACCAACACTGACTGACTGACTGACTATGATCGTGTGGCAATGAAATGTGTGTTGTGATGTCAGTTGGCTGTCAAAATAGCCAACAACAAGATAAGAAAGCGATCAGCAGGCGATCCATAGTGATTGCAAGTTAACAAAGTGCAATTGTGAATAATTCTATGAATCTGACACTGCCTTTGCCCTGGCAGACTAATTGTTATTGTAATGCAACGCTTACAACTAATTAAAATACAGATTTCTAATTCGGTTTAGAGATAAGCTGTTAGTCACAACGGTTTAGGGCCCTTGAGAAATGATTCCGGGTTCTGAGGTAGCTAAAACCGGAACATTAACAAAATATATTCAAGTAAACATTTGCAAGTCAAAAACTGAATTAAAGATTAGTAAGTTACTGATTCATGATATGCGACTACTCAATTCTTTTCTTTCAAGGGATTATAAGGCCCAAAACTTTAGAAAAATATAAGAAACAAGTAAGAAAGTCGGTCAAGTCCTACTATAATATATTCTACTTCAACCAAAGTCTGTGTTTAAGGGCAGCGGCCGATGCTGCCCAGCAAAATAGTTTGTTTTCCTTAAAACTTGACTATCGTTAATCCGATCTTTACCAATGCCTTGGCGGATCGATAAATAAAGCTGACTACTATAAGACATTTTTCCAATTTACGGGGGCAGGAAGGGGCGTGGCCAAAATTGAATATAAACTTGATCTGCCTTCAAGTATGAGTTTTTGTCCCATAAAAGTCGAATCTCCATCTCTTACCATCTCTGAGATCTGGTTGTTCATACGGACATGGCTATATAGACTCTTCTGTTGATGCTGATCAAGAATATATATACCTTGTGGGTTCGGAGATGTTTCCTTCTGGCTGTTACAGACTTTTGCACAAACTTAATATGGTCTGAGCACTTCTGGTACAGAGTATAAAAAGACATGGCCAAACACGACGTTTCCCCCATTTTGGGTCCTAGGAATCAAATCATTACTTTGTTTGAGTTATTACGATAGATTCATTTCCATTTTGTATGAGAAAATCTTGAGTCGAGTCAAAGTCCAAACCAAAAAGGCAAAGCAAATCCTGTGTCCAGTCAAAGTCCACCCGGGGGGCGCCAAAAATGACGTCTAATAAGACAAATTGACACAAAAGGTCCCCAAAATCCCAATATCAGGGTTTAGAGTATTCCCAAAACATTTCAAGTGAGATTGCTGAAAACATTTTACCAAAGAAACTAGCACAAGACAAGGGCGAGTGGCGGACATTGGTAGCAGCGGCCGAGACCATAAAACGGTTGTGATGTTTCTATCAGGCCAAAGAAGAAGAAAAAAAACTAAGACTGTACAAGTTGGAGACTGTCAAAAATGCTTTATTTCTAAAAAAGGCCAACTTTATGAAAAAGAAAGAGATATTTAAAATCGAACCTAATGCCTTACGACAGTTTCGAGCCTTTAGACAGAAACTTTGGCTGAATTTTTGAAACCGTTGTGCTTAAAAATATTCAAACTTTTGATCCGTTGAAAGCAAAGAAATCAAAAATTTGCTCTCGCTCTTTGTCTCTCTCCTGTTCGACTCTAAGTGGAATAAAAAGCCATGTCAGTTTTTAAATATTCGCAAAAATCTAGTTACATTCGAAAAACTCGCGAAATTAAAAACTTAATTCACAGGAAAAATATGAAGAATTTTCTACTTGAAAAAAATGAATGTACGTGTTCAACAGAAAGATGGATAGCTGAGCAGGTATCAGAAAAAAAATGATACATCGAATAGTTTCTGCTGAACGAAGCGCTATCTATTTGATAAAAGACTTTCAAGACAAGTTTTTAAAGGCGGAGTAGATATAGATGCCGCTCCGTATCTAAAAAATACCAAATTTATAAATTAAGTCCACAGAATGAACCAATTATGCATATCGGTGTAGATAAGAAGCCTATCGATATACGATTGCAGCTGGTGGTAGCAGTATCACTTGAAAGAAGCGTACTATTTACTCGATACATGCTCCTCTATCATAATACGTGAAATTGGCTATCATGATACCGTGCATAGCTGATCAGGGAGCAAGCTCTTCTGCTGAACACGGCAAATGACAATTCTTCAACGAGGATCAAATTTCTTGATCCATGATCAATTACTTTTACCAAAATTCTTGGAAGTATTAAGAACGAATAAGTTTTTGTTAAATAACATTTATAAAAAATTTTGCTCGATTTTTGTTGGTGACCCTTTACTTAGGCCAAGATAGGCCCATTGCGATACCATATGTATTCCCTATTAACCAGGGGGGTTTCCTCCCGATGGAACCACTGTGAAATCAGTAAAAATTTTAGTAGAGATGGAATCTCTATCTCAGAGAATTCCGAGAGTTTGAGTAGAAAGGGGTGACCAAGTGTTTTGAGTCTCCTCCTACTAAGTGCTGGGCAGTGGCATATAAGATGCAGTAATGTTTCCTCCTCTTCCTCGCACTTGCAGCTTCTACATGTGTACCTATAAGGCAGTGACTCGTTAGAGCTCCGAACAGAAGTGAGATGTTTCCTTAAGTTTGGCTTAAAAGGCTTCTGGTACTTTTTAGGTCGAACGTGGGCCACGTGACCCTAGCTACAGCGCAAACCGGAAGGTTGTTCCATGGTTCAGTAACCAGGCGCCAGGTTTCATTTCTTGTGATTAGTTTATATGAGGACAAGGGCATTGCTGTCGTGCTCTTCTCCGGGAGGAGCTGGATGGTCGTGCCTAGCCAGCCTGTCGGCTGACTCGTTACGCTCAATGACAAGGCACTCAGATAAGGTGTAGACGCAGATGCCGAGCGATCTCATTTAAGGATCTACGGCATTCCGTGACCGTTTTGGCATTATTGGTGTAAGAGTCAAGCTCCCTTAATAACAAGAAAAAATGTTACGGTCTTGCAATTCTCAAATTTTTTATTCTACGGGTAGTTGGTTTAAATAGGAATTTGCAAATGGCTTGATGGTGTGACAGAAATAGAAAGCATACTGACGTTGGCTTAGCCATGGTGGCAGCCGAAACAGAGACTGTCTACCTACGCAACCACTGCTGCTGTTCATATGTATTCTTTGTTGACTTTCTTGGATGATTATTGAATTATAATCAATACTCGACCTTGAGCCGGCCAACAACCACTTTGAGTTATTTCAAGATGTAGAGTCCATCCTTCGTCGATTCGACTACCGAAAAGCATGTACATCAAATGTATATTAAAACAAAGTTGACTGTCCTGTCCAGAGTTAAACTTGATGTCATATTGGTCTTCAAAAATATAATGTAATATCATTTGGATTTTGCTCAGATTTAATAAAATCTATTTTCAATATAGCAAATTACTTCATAAATTTGTATTAAGCTTTATATTTTCTCTACAATTTTGTGTACCTGCTTTTTTCCAATGCACGAAATGAGATTTTGGGATTCAGCAAAAATGGAACTCCTAGCAGTTATAGTAAGAGATCAGGAATCAGAAATAATCTCTTTATCCTTAAGTCAAATTTGCTAATTTTGAAGTACTTATGGGTAAGATAGTTGGAACTTAGGAGTCAATATCTAGGACCTTTTCATCACAGAACGAACTGGCTTAATAGTTTTTACCTTTATTTTCCATTATACCTTATCAAATGCCCGTCTTTAGTAGATTGAACAATTTTGAACCGTTTAACAGAGTCTAACCAGACAGATTTCTATTGCATAAGTGAGCCTTAACTCGAGCTGTCTCCCTCACTCTTCCTCTCTCCCCTCTTTCTTACTGCCCACAGTCAATTGAAATTCTACGCATTCCAACAAACAACAAACACTGACACACCACACACACACATGCAAGTACATAGATAGACAAATGCATATAGAGAATTCTCAATTGCTTTCGCATCATTACGTCTGCGAACAATTTATTTTTATAAAAGCGAAGCGACCGCCGCCGCCGCCAGCGACGCCGTTGCCTCTCGTCGTTGCCGCATTTTCATTTTCCCGCACGTTCAAAAGTGCAGGAAAATTGAAGGAAAATACTGAGGCATGAAAGCGGCGTAAAGAAATCAAATAAATTTTATTGTATAAAAGCGTTGCAGCAGCGGAGGCAGCGGAGGCAGCAACAACAAAACTGAATCAAAACAATCATCAAGATCCCCGAGCTGTAAATAGTTTTTCCAGTTGCTGCGGCTTTGCGGTTGCTCACACTTTTCCCTGCTGCAATCGATCGCAAATTTTTTTTTCTTTTCTTTTCTTTTATTGTAAACAATTTGACTGGCGGCTGCTGCTGCTGCTGCTGTTGGCATCATCATCATCATCATCAATGGTGAGCAGGCAGCTAAATGGGTGTTGAGTGCAAAGTGTTTGTGTTGCCAGCCCCAATCCCCAACCCACCACAGCCATCCCACTCTACCCCACCAACAATCAACCCAAATGCAATATGGCGCTGCCTGGCTGCAGCAATCTTGCAATCTCTTCGATCTCAATCTTTGAAATCTTTTCAAACTGTTGGGCAGTGTGTTAAATGCTCGATAATTTTCGTGTGCATATTTTCGTGTTTCTTTGTTTTGATACCCTAGAAGTTGTAGGAAATGTAAGTAACAGGCAACAGCAACCACAGGTTTTATTTTTTATTTTTTCCATGCCCCCTGCTTATTTCCCTATTTAGGTAAATGCAGGAATCAGTTGGATAATTTCCCGTATCCATTTGCACTGTGGAACTGAAAAGTCATCCAAAGGATATGAAAAAGCTCCGTTGGATGATAAAAGGATATTAAAGAAATATTCAGTCCAAATGGATATTTTTTGGACCTTTTTTTTCTGTACAGTATTTATAGATGTATCAAGTTTGATTACGATCAGTTAAAGGATAGTGGAGTTCTATGCAATCAAACAAACATGCACACATATCCATAAGCAGTAAAGTGAGAAAGAGAGGAGAAGGGTAGGACTGAAATGGAAAGATCAGATGCTACAAATCAATGCCTACCCACCCAACATTTGGAAGATGGTTTTAACCAAAATCACCTTAATAAGTTTTTTTCGAACCCTCTTAATGCTTGAAAAGAGATTAATAAATAACAATTAAAAAAAGACTCGAAAACGACTCATGAATATGCTTAAAATGTGATTTATTGAATTATGACTTCAAAAGACTCGAAAAATGATTCGAAAATGAGTCGAGACTGATCAGAAGAACGGTTTAAAAACGGCTCTTTAAGAGGAGTCGTGGCTAGGGTACCATTTTCTCCCGACAATAGTATCATTTATGATCAGAAAACGAGCGCATTTATGACTAAACTAATCAGATTGAGGACTCGAAAAAGACTCAAATATGATCAAAATTTTCCTAAAATGTTTGCTGTGTAGCTAGATGTGAAAAACTGATAAGAAATTGTGAATTTCTTGAAGTTTTGTTAGTAGGCGAGAGAATCGGGGAAGATTGTATAACTTTCGTATATTAGTTCAATTCATTTTCCTTGAATTTCCCGACTATTAGGAAAATATCATGAAGTTTCCTTAATCGCGTAAATCTATACTTAGAAGGCGGGAAATTCAGGACAAAACTACTGGAACTTATAAAAGGAAGGTAAAGAATCTCAACTGATTCTCTCGCTTACTGAGAAAGCTTCATTGTGGAAACTTCGATCAAGTATTAAGTGAAGGGAGTATAAAAAGTTGAGTTCACTTGAACATCCAGACCCTGAACTACTTACTGTTACCTCGGGACAACCTTTCTCTCTTGCACAACATAAAGATTTTAAGCTAAGCATTGATCATTCTTTATAACTTTATAATTTGTAAAGGAGAAAGTGGCATTCAAAGTTTTAAGTCAATCACTAACAAACAAACAATCAAATTACTCCACATGCAAGGAAAAGACAACCCACTTGCTAATTTGGCCTTTAGGTCATAATTGACCTTTGAAATATTTGAAATGATTATTTAGTTTGTGAACTAGTTCATCTGGTCAACCCTTTGAAATTTTAATTGATGAATTTATTGATACTATGTAACCTGTGATAGCGATAGTGCTATCGATACTTTTTGGAGTTAATCTGCGCTCTCTAGAAAAGTGGGACTTGCATATTGGCGGTCGAACGAACTGATTGTCATTAATTGGACAATAAAAATATAAATTCTGTCGAGCCAAGTCGAAGCAGAGCTGATTTTGAAGGATTAATCAGGAGGGGATTATACTACAGGCTTGTGGAGGATTCTGGCTCGAACATGTTTTTTTTATATGGATTTTTTCGCAGATCTCGAGTGACTAGTAAGATACTGTTAACCTATTTTTATTCAGAATTGATTGACAATTTATTATAGCCCGTTGGAGCTCGAACAGCTCGAAGAAGAATAACTGTTTTCGTGCCGAACTTTGTTCAGTGAAGAGACACATTTCTTGCATCATTTTGGCTGATGAGTAACCAGAAAAGATGCTCGAACTACCTTTACAAGCAGTAAAATGCAATCTTTGTGTGGTTTTTGTGCTGGTGAAATCATCGGTCCGTATTTCTTTAAAAAGAAACATAACCGTCAATGGCAAGCGCTGCCGCACTATGATAACGAACTTTTTGTTGCCATAATGTCGTTTGGTTTCAGCAAGACGGTGCTACAGCGCGCCTTGATGGATGTTTTTCATTGGTGTTTTGTGAAATCAGAAGTCTTCGTTAATAAGCCAGCTACGATTTAAGACTTGGAGGCAAACATTACTCGCGTAATTCGCGAGATACCGGTAGAATTGCAGGAAAAATTTATCGAAAATTGGACCTTCCGGAAGACCACCTTCTCCGAATTCGCGACCAACTTTTGAATGAAATCTTTTTTGAAAAGTAATAATGAACATTTCGACACCCAATTCAATTTTAAGGTTTTTATTTCAAATTAAAAAAAACACCTCGAAATGGATCACTCTTATAAAAAATTAGCTGAAACGCACGTTGTTATTACTCTTCATAACGAACTTCTTTTCTTCTCTATCGTTCCTGTTTATTGTAAGCTTCGTTTATCTCTTCTGATCGTCGCTCACGACTTCTTACCATTCTGATTAGAGCTGATTCCCTTTCACGTTATCTTCGGTTCGACATGCTGCGATGTTTTTGGTGTCGCATAGCATTCTGAGAACGTCGACCAATGTTACCATGACCTCTTCTTGGCATTGAAACATATATCGATATGTAAATGATCATCACTTTGTATAAATCGCATATAAAGTTTTCACCAATCGAAAACCTTTGAAATAGCCAAGAAAAGTACAAAACGGAAAACAATTGGGGAAAAACATATCAAATCAGAAAGAACATATGCTGAGCTGTGACCTGGAATGTACGCCTACTGCGCCACGTGTTGAACTGTAATTGAATTGAACTGGAAACGAAATCTGCGCCTACACCTGCTGAGAATCAATTGCGAACAAACCTGCAGAAGAAAGTTTCCAATTTGGTCCAGTCGTTTTCAAGTTTTAAGCTCTCCAACAAACTACGATCCATTTCTAAGTACACTTATACAGATTTTCGAATATTGTTATTTAGTGGCGTGTTTAGAATGCTTTTGAAATTTTTTGTTCATGTATCAACACAAAAATTGAGGATTTCTAGCCTAAGAAGACAGTTACAAATCAAATTTAGCCGGGAAACCAAAGATTGCAAACATAGATCCACAAGTTCAGCTAAAATCGCTTCTGCTTCATTTTGTTCTGTCTTTGTCCTGAGTGAAAACACGTGCTAACTTTCAAAAAACCCAAATCCAAAGCATCATTTGAACTTTTTCCTACAAAAATGATGTGAAAGTATTGAAATTTTTTTTAGTACACGGTATATTACAGTCGACTTGGACCAACTTTCTCATTTGATTTAGTTTCTCTTTTTTTTTTTTTGCCTGATCGAACTTGGCGACCCGTTGCCCGATCGAAATGAGTTTCTTATTTTCGGGGCGCAGCGGGAGATGCATCTTTTGGCTGCTTCTTCTTTTCACTTTGTATGTCTTTTAATTTTATGTCTGGCCTTGTGCACAACAGCAAAACGACAACAACGACAACTGCCAGTTGGAACAAGAAGAAGTTGTGCACTAAAAATAAAATACAAAAAATCGAAAGAAATCATACAAAGACCAGGGCCAAAAACTTTTTTGATTTTCATAATTTTTGCGCTGACCACAAAAAGGCAGCAGCAGCAAGAGCAGCAACAGCAACAACAACAACGACCACCATGTTAACGACTCGAATGCGGCGGCTGCTCCCATCCCTTCCCCAAAAACATTGTCTGGGGGCATCGTTTCCTTAACGTAAAAGTTTCATTTTCGTTACCTTTGCGCAGTGATACGAAATGAAATGAGACTTTGTCAGAACTGAAGTGAACCCCAAGCTGCAGCAAATGAGATTTTTTTTTTTTGTTCGTGTGGTGCCCGGTCTCTGGCCGAGCCTCTGATGATTTTTGAATTGATTTGTGTTGTTAAATATTAAATTCTTATAAGTCATTTGCACTCGGACCTGGATCTGGGACTGGGGCTTGTGTGTGGCTCCAAATGACAGACAAGACTGCGCGCAACGTATGGAGCTGCCCCGCCTGCCCACATATATCATTTACACTCGGAATCGGAATTGGACTCTCCCAGCAGCTCACAGCGGTCGGTCGACCAAAAATGGCAACGGGTTCGAGAGCTCCTCCAGCCTCCGAGGTAAAAGCGTCTTTGTTGTATTTATGAATACTTTTGGGTGGGTAGGGGGGGGGGGAGGGGGGCTCAGCTCTTGTTGCCGTTGTGTGGCGCGCAAATAACAAAATTATATTTTCAAGGTGTTCTTTTGCACATTTTTTTAATTTTAATTAACATTGCTGTTGTTGTTGTAGTTGCTGTTGCTTAAAATTGCAATTCGCATTCACCGCGCAGAGAGAGAAGAGAAAAAAAATCATAATAAATGTTTAACAAAAGTTAATAAGCTTTTCGCTTTGCTTGATTTCATATGTATGAAGCTGTATTTTTTTTATGGCCATTTTATGGCGTTTTATTAATTTCCTTAATGGGTTAAACGGGAGGGTAGGGGACAGGGGCCTGGGCAGGGGACTGCAGCAGTAACAAGTCAGTACAATTGAAAGAGGAATCGGATTTGAATGTTTAATTGACATAACTGAGAAATACTTAAAACATTTAAATTAGTAATGGTTAAATTCAAATTTATTATAGCCTGTTAGACGAGAATTAGCTTGGAATGTGTGAGAGATTTTTTTGCAAAGTAATATATGAGATGATTGTAGTCAAAGAAAACTAAGTTTAGAACTGTACAAATGCAAAAATCAGTGATCGGCTATGTGAGCAGAGCAGTTGCCACTGGCAACTGAGAAAATTTTCGTTTACATATACAGAGAACGGGCCGAGAGCCTTCAAAAACGTTGTCAACGCAGTAAGCAAGTGCAGAGATGAGAGTGCTCTTAAGCAAATGCAGCGGTTGCAATTCTTTCGTAATATCTGCCCACATTGCCGACCCCTGCTATAAACACTTGAATCAAGTACCATCGATGAATAGGTATGAATTCTGATTTCAAGTATTATCTGCATTATCTCACTCTCATGTGCTAATGCAAGCGGACAATCTGAAACTTTGCCTGTCTTATGATGATCTAGTATCACGTTCCCAAAGGGACCTAAACTCTCCCAATAATTGCTGCAAGTCAATAGTCTGCCTCTCTACAACGAGAAGTGAAAATATATAACTTTTTATCGTAGCACGTCTTATCTTTATGACTATACTTATGATTGATGATGAATCTCTGGAAAGCAACTACAAAGTTGACGACTTGGGAATAAAAATTATGCCCTGATTATGTTTTCTGGTCTGCATATTACCAAAAATTTCAGGACCTACCAGAGTCGGCACGGATACAGTTTGTAATTTTCGCCCTTCGTAACTTAAATTTGTGTTCTAATTGGCACCTACCGCCCTACTAACATAGAGTACGCTTATTGGATCTTTCATCACTCAATAATTGTTGGATTAACTTTAGTTTGCATTACCTTCATGAGTAAGATTAAATCAAGTGCTCTGCTTAGCTTGGTAAGCTATGCGGTTTCGGCACGTGTAACAAGGAACTCGATCATTCACTAGGCTTGCTGTTGACAGGGATGCAGAACTGTTACAGCCTGTTTTTTAATGCTTGCAAACCGAACCACGAACCTAACCACCATCTGTTTAAAGTTCCTTTTGACTTTCTTTCTGAATTGATCTATCAGTGAATTTCTTGACTCATTGAATTATAGCATGAGCTATATGATCTGCTTGAAAAAGTTCAGATCTGTTCATATCAGCTCAACAAAGCAAACAGATCAATCATGCTCAACTCAAACTGCTCATAGGATTCAAAGTCAATACGAATAGATCAAACAGCTCAGAGCCTTAATGTCATAAGTTTCTGAACTTGTTTCAGTAAAATTTATTTCAATTTTATTGCTATAGATTGGACTTAAGCCAAACTGTTAGTAAATATTTGCATTGGTGGTTTAATTTTTAGAACGCTTAAACGTTTAGACGGAAAACGACTAATTCGCTGTTTTTCCTTAATCCAAACATAGTCCTCATCGAACTCCATCGAGTCTTCTGAGACAATCTCAGTAAATATCAAAGAAGCTTCTTTCAGGAGAGCTCGGCATTTGCCAAAAGCGCGGGAGAAGCAAAGTGTGGGAAAGCTAAAGACAAATGGTCAAAATCGCGACTGAGTGGGCAATCGAAAATGATCGATTTCGTATGATCCTTTTCTCAAAAATCTGGAGATGACATAATTAATCAGGAGATAAAGGCATATACAAGCAACTAAGGCAGATATGGTGAAGAGTCTATGGGAAACAAATTAAGACCAGTTTCCATTCATGAGCTTTTATAACAACCTCTTAAAGGATAGCCATCTATCGTTTCACATACAACAAAACTTGATTTGTTATTTCTTTTGCAATTCGATTCTTTCCTTTCTTAAACTCTGAACATTCTTCAGTTGGTACTGTTTCTCCTCCAGTTCTTCTTTATCTTTATTGATTGGAAGACACACACTTCGCCAATGTATATTGCATTACCGCTCAATATGATAGTCCTTTAACGGTGTCTAAGAGTGAACCACTAAGAGTGAACCAAGAGCTTACTAAATTTGGTTTCTTTTCTCAAAATTCCCAAGCAGTTATTGCAATGTTGGCATGAGGAGGCCACTGCTCACTTGCATTCGATGGGAAAAGACTACTAAAGACAGAACCGGGAAGTTCTAGGAACAGCTGTGTAGAAGTGTTGTGCAGTGTATAGGTACTAGACCTTTCATTGCGGTTTTATTGAACTACAATAAGTAGATCGTACAACATAAGTGAGTCATAAGTGGAAAGAAAATCCGTAAAGGCGTCAATATGAAATATGATATTTTTTTATCACTGAATATCCGCTGAGATCTGGCTCAGCAGTTAGTGTGTGCGCCCTCTGTGCAAGAGGTCATGGGTTCGATTTCGACATCTAATAAATGGTATTTTTTTTTAAGCTTAGACATTCACCATTACAGGTTTTTGGCGCCAGCTTTAGTAACTAGCCATGAAAGAGCTTCTCGAACTGCCGTTCGGATTCGGTTTTTAACTATAGGTCCCTTTCTCTTGTGCGAAAACTCTGCTTTGGCCACCTTGGGCTGTGCCAACCCAAATATTATTATTCAGGCCAGAAGTTGAAGTGGAACAAATGGAATCGGGAATGTATGTTTAAAGCAAAGTTCACACAGGCAAATAATATGCCCATTTTTCGATGAAAATTTAGCTAAATAGCCATTATGGCAGATGTTGTATGACTTAAAACTAAAGCTTTGGTTACATTTACAAAAATTTTGCTCAAATATGGCCAAAAAGTTCGCTATTTTGGCATATTTAGCCAAATTTGTGCCGTAATTTGTACAAATTATTTGCCTGTGTGAACTTGGCTTAAGGTATTTTATAAGTTTGCAAATATGGTCAGTCTATTCTGAGAATTTGAAGCGATTAGAATAAAGTGAAGTTTTTCTAACGATAAAATTCTCCTCCGAGCTTTCTTACTTATTGCGACCAAGAACCCGGTCTCCTACGAACATTTTAGTCCTTCGAGCCGGATTCGAACCAGCGACCTATGGATAAGTTTATTATTAAACAGCTTTAACAATTGAAAGGGTCTTCAAATCCTTTGACATAGCTTGAGTTTAACCAATTTGACTAAAAATGTACACCATTGAAAAGCATAAACATCTCAAGGAAGGGCTCAGCTACAACAACCGATTATGTGACTTCACTTTTCCCGAAAAAAAAACACAATTCTTTTTGTGTCGTTGCATTTTAATTCTCCGATGAGCCTGACATATAGCTGCCACTTCTCAACTAAGAAAAAATAGTTATAAACGCTTTACACGCGTGCCTAAGCACAGTTTGCTTAAAACTCTCAACTGTAAATGCTTGATTTCTGCTTCTTTTGCTAAACAAACTTTCACGCCACATGGAAAATACATTCAATAAACACTCACGCAGTGCCCAAATGGACTTTAAACAAGTGCCATGAAGTAAAGAAATTTATATGAAAGCTTTAAGTAAGTCTCCAGCTGTACGGACCGTAGTCTGTGTGCCGTGTGTCCTCCATCTCCAACGCCTGCTTCATTCTTCTGCGCCAGCAGTTGCATTCATTACAAGCGAGGCAAAGGTTAACATGCAACGAACGGCAACAACAACAACAGCTAAAAAGCTTAAATTTCACAACACGCTCGACAACTACAACAACAACAACAGCATCAGCAACAGCCAGGAGAAGAAGAAGAAGGAACGAGGAGGCACAGCATCAACGGCAACACAAAAAAAAAGTGCGACGTCGTCGTCTCTCAACTTTTGCGTTTGAGCATTTAAGTGCCAATTAATAACAATTTTTATGAACCGAAGAAATAGTTGACAACACGGCATGTCCGCCAGTTGCAGACGCGTCTTCAACTGATGCGCCGTTTGCTGTTGCATGCAACAAGCCACATCATGCAACACCCGAGACTCAGACAAACTAATTTGAAAAACTCATAATGTTGCTTAGTTTATGAACAATTATTATATAAGTTTTATTAGCCACTCGAAGCCGAAACAAGACTCTTTAATTAATTCCCAATTTTTAAGCATCGGCTTATTGAAGTATGCAAAGCGAGGGAAGGGGGCAGGCGGCGGCATAGACTGACTTTGAAACATTTGGCGACATTAATATGATTTAATGCGTTAATTAGCACCCAGCAGCAGCAGCAACAGCAGCTACAGCCGTGGCTGAGGGTGCGAAACCCACAACAAACACCGTGTGGCAACTTGAGAGCATCTCAGGCGGGGCAAGGCGAGGCGTTGCGGCGCTTAAAACCCCCACCAAAAAAGTATGCTAAGCGTATTCCCAAAATCCCCGAAGCGGATTAGTAAGCAAAGGCATGCAAAAGGCCAAGGAGTTGCGGGGGAGGATTGCTGGTGGTAAGCTTCGCCGCTCTGTGTGTGTGTGCATTGCGTAATTGACGTCAATTTTGTTTTCGCACCGCGCATACCAAAGAAGGCTAGAAGTACGCAGCACGCCGGCTTTTTGGGTGGTGTTACGGAAATCCAATACGACACAGAAAAATAATTTGCCAAATATAGAAAATTGTGTCGCCGTGCGGATATACTTATATTGAAAATTGTAATGGTTGCTCCCGCCACCATAAACAGGAGCTACGACAATGCCAAAGAGGGCGGTTGGTTGGGCTTGCATCCCCGTACCGGCATCATATTTCATTTATTAGCAGGCAGCAGGCAACATCATTCTTATAATGCAGGGCATATGTAGCTAGAAGCCCAAATGGGAATTGCTTACCACGACGCCACAGACGGCGAAGCCAAGAGCTAAAGCCTGAGAGTAGAGTGCGTCTAAGTAAAGTAGCTTAGAGATTGTTTGGGATTAATATTCCATTTGACCCCCCACATTACTTTCGGTGAATCTTAAGAAAACTTTGCAAGGCAAAAAGTTATAAGAAAATTTATAGAAAAATATTGATTTTCGAAAGATCATTTGCACCGTTACCATTTAAATTATCGGATTCTTTTAAAGGGAATCTTAAGGAAAATAAAAAAAGCAAAGCTAATCTACATAGTTATCAGATTTTGTTCAACTCAGAACCATTAAAAAAACGATAGCTTTAATCTAACTTTCTGCCTTTCAAAATCCATTAATGTTTTTCTCACTTAAACTTATTTTCCGAACTGTCGGTCCTATGACAGCTTTAGAATATAGTGAAACGATTTCAAAAAAGTTTTGCAGATCTGTTTGGTAGCATACACCAATTCTCAATTCTTGAGTTTAAGAACGCTCATAGTTATTGAATACAATAAGGTTTATTTTCACAAAAACTCAATATCCGACCGATTGGTCTTTGACAGCTATATTATATAGTCACTCAAATTAAGTTTGGTTTTTTAAGGTCTGTTTGAAACCATATCATATTTATAATTGCTGAGTTTAAGAACTCTAACAAAGAATCAAAAAAGTTATTCTCACTGAAACTAATTTTCTGACCGTTTGGTACTATGATAGAGATATCATATAGTACCTCAATTTTTACCAAATTTATCAGATCTGTTTGAATGCAAATAATATTCAACATTCATTGAAAACATATGATTATTTCTCACTAATAACCATTCCCCACCAATCGATCGGTGGTATAATCATCCGAACCGTACGGTTCCCTTATATAAGCAGCGAGCCGTCCAAAAAAGTCTGTTTATATCTGATCAAAATTAAGTTGGATGCAGGGTCGTACCGATCGGAACGTTTTCCGCACATTCCCATACAAAATTCGTTAGGCAAATACTTGGCTGGTGGTTGGACTGGTGGCGAGTGCTCACTACGAAGAGTTAGAGAATTCGTTGATGCCGCACCGGTGCAGCTGAACTACAGGGAATGGCAACTTAACTGATATTTTTAAGGCATCGCTTTAGTTATTGTTTTACATTTTGATTTTTTTAAAAGGGAACTTATCAGGTGACTTTGAGATATACAGCTTTGTTCTCTATTCCACTTACTTTTCATAAGTAATTCCGCATCAATACCGAAACCTTTTAGTTTTTGTGCTCTGAATTCCACGTGAAATTGCTTCGAAATTACTTATGTGATGTTCCACTGCCGTTTATCGATTGATAGTTGTAAAACAACAGCTATTGAATAAAAGCAAATTAGACTTCATTGAGATTTCAACAATAATAAATAAGTACAACACAATACCGAAGGCTATAACAGTTAATAGCTCAAAATTGGGGAAGGTCGAAATAATGCTCAGCCTAGAGCCAGATTTTGCAAGACTGCAACGTATACTGTAGACTTTGCAGACTGTAAAAGTATGCACAAGCACTTAGCAGTACAGTCGAGCACATTGTATCCCCTTAGTTGACATCACTAGTCACAAGAGAATTTAGCACGATTCTGTACCAAATTATTAATTTCTAATGGTCTGGCAACCTTTAAACCCATGATATACGACTATTGATAGTTGAATGCCTACCAAACTGGTCGGAGTTTCGGGATGTGGAATTCAGAACACGAATACTTCACGTTAACGATTCGTTTTTGCTAGCCGCAAATAAATAGAAGGTGTTCAGCAATTTCATTACTTGTAAATAGTCTAACATTACAGACGACTGTTTCAAGATGCCAAAATATCTTAAACTGTCCAAAGAATGATACTTTATATTCATTTTATGGGTAGGTTATTTTTTTAAATGCCAAATTTGCAATATACTTTTCATTTCACTAACGTTTGAAACCGCATAATTCTTACGTTCCACTTTTACCATAACACGAATCAATTCCACTTTCGCAATATTTTTGTGGACGAGTTATAAGGAAAATAAACAATAATGGACAGCACAGGTCGCATCAGTGATGGGCAGCACTTGTTTAAGGGCTGAATGCTTGAGTTTTGTGCTCTTTTAATATTTCAACGATTTGTTCAGTTTTCAAGTTTCAACTCGTATCTTAAAAAATTGTTAATACTGTTCAATTTTTTAGGAAATTTTTCAATGGGAGCTAAGTTATACATTCATCCAACCTTAAAGAACCCTAAACTTTAAAGAGAACTAGGGTTGGGGATGATATTTTATATCCCTAGATTTTGCAATCTTTTAACTTAAGAGACTTTAAGACTAATTCATTCCTGTTCTTCACGCTTAATATATAATCCTTGCTTTATCTGTTTTCGAAGCCGATTAATTTGGAACTGCACATTTTTTCAATTTCCAAAAAAGATAGACTAAACTTTTTAGAGCTAAATACGTTTACTTCGATTATCTTAACGGAATCCGATATCCTTGGCGGTTTTCAAATCAATTTAGAATTTCTAAAGGGCATTTGTGGACGATCAAGAATTATCTTTATAACAACAAAATTGTAGTGAATGTCGATTAATCGAATGATCGCCGTTAAGTAAATTACATATATCGTATACAACTCCAACTTTTTCTTCATCAAATACGGATGTACGAACACAACTGAACTCGTTATATCAATATAACAAGGCCTAGTAACTCAACTTAGCTTATACTGTTCACTTGTTTAATAGATCCAAAATAGTAAACGAATTACTGACCGACATTTGGCGCTTTCCATTAGATCGATAATTGTAAATCTCAAGATAACTGGTCGAAAAATCAGTTTGAAACTAATAAGGGCGTCTCATAATCAAAGACAGTACACGATCAGGATACAATAACAAAAGCTAAAGCAATTGGTAGTGTATTTTTGAAAGCGCAAAAGAAAACGAGCCCCAGGGCTGAAAACCAGTGTTGTTTTTTACATTTTTGACAGATATCGATAGATATCAAAAGCGAGCATTTCAGTTCGTTAGATCGAATTGCAAAATTGAACCTGAGCAAATCGGAGCAATGCAATGCTTAAATTCTAATATCTCTCAGTGAGCTTAAACCAACCTAAAAAAGTGCTTTAAGTAACATATTTATGTCACAAATGGTGTCCATTTTCTCCACAGTGCTTTGTAGGCCAAGGCTTTCAGCTTTCGTTGGTGGAGAGGTGGGCTGGGGGGAGTGGTACACGTGCACTATTAAATATGCTATAAATTATTTTCGCTAGTTTTTCGTATTTTCGTTGGCATTGCTAAGCTGCCTGCAAATTATAGAAAATCCCCCACACACACACACATCCACACACTCACACACACAGAGAGAAAAAGAAAAGTCAATGTAAGCAATAAGCAGGAACACCATTATCTAATGCTCGGCGCGCCATTCAGGCATAAAGCTCCCCCAATAAGCGCAGGAAATAAAGCACAAAAGGGCCATAAAAATTTGCCAAGCAGCCAGAACTTTTGGCTGACTATTTTGTAGATGTTGGCCGCACTGCTTCCGGGCCAATAGAAATGCCAGCACAACACACACAAACAAAACCCTTGGCAACCCCACCCAATCCCCATCCCAATCCCTAATGGCCAGCAGACACTGAGACGTCGCCAGCAGCGGATTTAAGTGCAAGTGATTTATGTGTTCCAAAATGGGGAGGCCCGAAATTAGCTGATGTAGACATTAAGTATGCGCCAAATTGCAAATACCAAAGCCAAAATCAATCAAAAGTCTTGGGCATTAAATATTAAACAAGTGGAAATTCAATTACGGCCAACGGGCAGCGGTCAGCAATTGAGACGGCCCTTTGATATGTGTGGAAACCCTTTTAGTTTAGTTTTCGTTTAGGCGGATTAAATTACAATTTACAAGTGGCCAATACAGGCTAAGCGGGCTTAAGTGGAACAAGGAACCCTTTTTGTGGTCGCGTTGACCCCTGCACCGATGATAATTGAAAAGCACTCAATGCGCCGCCGCTGCAGGGCGGGGGCGAGCTAATCGAGTTTGAAACAAGCGTAAATTGTCCTTTTGATATTTGAGTTGGCTTCAATTGCATTCTGCGGTGCTCAGTGCAGAGGCAGCCGGTAATTAACGGTAATTGTGCAGGCACTGCCAGGGCTTGGCCCTAAAGCTAACGTAGGGCTTCCCAACGGGCCGCAACTGGAGGAGACCAGACACCTTGGGCTAATGTGCGCTAAGCGCTCGCCTGCATTTGCCTAATGACACAAAAGTAAACGGCGAATGGACTTTGTATAATTTTTAAGCTTTTAAACCGATTTGCTAACAGCAGGGAGGAGACGCTAAGGGCGTGGAGCAAGAAATATTTCAGCAAGCCAAACACAAAAAAATAAGACCTAAAAACTGCGTGTTTCAGTGGAAAAAATGTTGGGACAAAGACTTTGGACTTGATGGCATAAATTTCCATTGAATTGGCGTTGCCAAAATCGCATTGATACTTTGTGGCTCGCAGCTACTCTTAAAGGTTGACACAACTGATCGGCAACGGCGGTTTGCCGTTTGAAGGCGCAAAGCTACACTTGACTAGGGACAGAGTTTGGACTGTACCGCAGTTTAGATACCCTTTATTGCTTTCTTTCAGAAAAATACGTTTTCGGATGGAATGTCTCTAGAATGCCAATGCCAGCCTAGAGTCGATGGTGAAGCCTGCTGATGATATCACCGGAAGTTGCTTGAAGCAGGTCTTTAAATACACCGAAGCTTCTTGGTATTGATACTTGGTTGATAAACTGAAAATTAGAAAAACCTCAGCCTATAAGTAAAAACTTTGTTCCGAGCCATCGTAAGAGTATTAGATATATGTGGTCAACCGATCTTTAAAAGGATTTGTAATATCACTTAGCATCACATTATAATGACGACTGTAAGGTTTGGTCTAGCTCTCTTTAAGAACAAACAAATAAAAATATTATTCTTCGAACCATTTTTTGTATATACAAACTCACTGAAACTTTGATAAATCATTTGAAATTGAAGAACTGCTTAGTGCAAAGGTTTTCGAATAATAATTACCAAATCCCCCTTAGTGATTGTAACTATAAGAAAGTATTTAATAGAAAAGTTATAAAATTGTCAGCAAATTTTGAAGCAAACAAAAAGTATGCATTTAAAATAGTTTTTAACATATTTCCTGAACATTCGTCTTAAAGACCAATGTTCTACCAAAGACTATTGAACTCACAAAGATGAGTAACGGCCATACTAGTGAACAGCACACATACAGACAACACTTATGTAAAATCGAAAGTCCATATTGAAATTTCTCTTCAAATTTGTCTGTCATTCACTTGTATGGCCGTTAATAATCTTGTTATTCTATGGATTTGGGTCTACACTGCATCTTACACGCAAACGCGCACTGTTTTTTAAAGATTGTTCGGTTATCTTAGAAATTTGGTTCATTTGTTTATAGACTCTTCTTCCTGAAAAAGAACTCCCCAGACATTTGAAATATAACGGAGAAAGCCAAAATGACTTAGCCTGGAACCGGCTAAAAGCAAAAGGATGACACTTCTTTAGAATTAACTCAATAGGTTATATAGTTTACCTATACAAATGTCAAACGGAGCTTCGGTTTGCGGGTTCCAACCAAAATTTAGCAAAGGTTAAAGTTCGAAAATTTTAGGAACGAAATTTTGGAATAAAATCAAATGATATTAAAATATTTTTCATTAGACTTGAGTCGACAATGATTTAGAGCAAGGGTTACATTGTTGTTGCTTTACGCTTAGCTATAGTCACAACTTGGTCTGTTTTCTTGTTCACTCCTATACCTCTAGCAAAAAGCGAAGGCTACAACCAATATGCAAGGGTTGACTTCAGCGTAGATTTTGTTGTTGGCGATAAACGATTTCATTTGCTTCAGACATCCACGAGAACACAAACACATATTACTAGACAATAATCGCTTTCTATTTCTTGTGGTTGACTCTTGGGCACCTCTGATTTAGAAGGTTCAAAAGCTCAAATAAAATTACTTTAGTAAGCGTCAGCATAGCACAAATAACTTTCCAGATCATCATTTTCTGAATTCATATTGAAGAAATATAGTATATTGCCAATGTGATCGTGAATCGGTAAAAATGTACACGCATTTGAAGTGACACCCCAGCCAGTCATATGCGGAGAGCTCCGAAGTAACTAAGAGTGAAAAGGTATTCCATAAGCAGCACCTCGAAGGAGCGTTTCCAAAGCGCTCCTTTTTCATAATGTTTTGTTCCATAATAGCAAAAGAATGGAACAAAATATAATACTAATTAATTATAAATAAAATTAGAAGCATTTTGAGAAACCGTAGTCCCTCTTCGGACCATTATCGGAGCACTAAGCAAATCCCGAATCACTCCGTCTAGGTTATCTTTGGATGATTTAAGAAGTCCTTTTCAAAAAACCACAGGCGAATAAAGGAGTCCACACGGAGTCCTTGCGATTTATCTGAGTGGGCATTCTGAGACGCCGAAGTCACTCATTTAAGGAGTCCTTGAGGCACACTCTTTTCATATACTCGTATATTGAAAAGACACTTTTCGTAAGCGGCAGTATTAAATACAAAATGTTCCAAGCGACATCCAAAACTAAAACTAAAAAATTGCTAAGATTTTTTCCGGAAATATTTGCATACACGATTCAGATCCACTTCAACTATGTGAATAAAGTCGAGTCGTTACCAGATGGGAAGTACCAAATGTGCCAGATTGATTTTTGGATTTTTCGAATGAGGAACTCCCGGGTTTATCTCTTCTTCCTATGTGGTGCTAATTAGTCCGGTCTTCTTTTGGTTGGGTGTTTTCAAGGACAATCGACCATCGATCCAGGACCATCTCTTATTTTTCAGAGCTAGAACTGAGGTGCTGTTCCTAACTACAGGCCATATGACAGTGTACGGAGATACAGCTGTGAGGTCTCTGATTATGGTCACCCTTCATAGCCATTTGTCCAATTCTGAAGGAGCTTAGAAGCGACCGGCTGGGAAGGTCAACGCATTCGTTGGATAAGCGAAAGGCAATGGGATCGGCTGGGAGATTACGAAAGCGTAACTCCGGCAGAATCTCGGGAGCTTTCTAGAAAATTGGCCATAATCTAATACTTAGAGCCTGGAAGACCCCCTTAGGAGTGAAAATCGGCTTCTTCACGACGGCGTACGGTGTGTAACTCTGAAGGGTAGTCTTCCGTAGCTCCAAGATTAAAAACTAACTTACAATTTATCACGGCAATTAGCCATGCCTAAATATGCAAAATGTTTTCTATTTTTGTTATAAAGAACCCAAATACCTACAATTGCCAATGCCACTTAGCTTTTGCTTCCCGAATCTTAAATAATTTTTAATCGGGTTTTTGATATGTATGATATTTTGATACTCCTCCAGCACTTTATAACAAAAAATCAATATTTCCTTATTTAGATTTTTAATGTTTCATTATTTCACCTCACTTGGTTCGTTTAGCTTCAGTTTGAAGTTAAAAATATTCTTCGGTTCGAACTTGTTTTCTATACATATCGTAAATCGATGATTTAATCACGATATGCGATAATCGATGTAACTTTATGTGGCGATATTGTTGATAATCGAATTTTCTTAGAAAAGATTTACCATGCATATCTCACTCACTCATTCACTTGACTAATTTCAAAGCAGTTCAAATGGATCTGTCTCTTTTTTTCGAATCGGATTTTATAGGCTTGCTAAGGCAGACCCCGATTTGAATATTCCAGACTTCTTTAAGAACTTCTTTAGGAAAAAAACTGCCGCAGGTTTAACTACCCACGAAATATTTTAAAGGTTTTCGGAAAATTGAAAGTGCTCGAGAACGAATTTGGAAAATGACCTGAAAATTTGGTATGAGTCTAATAACTTTTCATTCGATTAACTTCAATTCTCTCTTGTAAGATAAGTATGGCAAAATAGTTAGACACGTGTTTTCCCGACTATGGAAAGTCCGCCTCAAGGTTGGAAAATGAAGTACAATATAGTTTACTTTATTTTTAAGCCATTTTAAAAAGACTCAGTATGTAATCCCTTCGGGGCAGTTTTATAGGGAAATAACTCTTAACTTTCGAAAAATACAGCCCCAAGGTCGGAAATTAAGTGGTTAATGACAATCTGTATTTTGATTCAGTTGAATCAACTATTTGAATTTAATTGTTATTCTTAGATTCCCAGTCGCCTCAATAGTCATTCTCAATGAGCAAAATAAACTGAAATGAAAAATTTCGCTTTACAATCTCGCTGCCCTTTCTGCTTGTTATATCATTATTCCAAATGTTCATCAATGAATGCTTTCTACGCTGCACTTCAAACATCTTTTCTTCAAAGAAGGGTATAAAAACCCACAAATTCATTAAGATTTCATTATTTGCCAAATCGTTTTTTGTTGGCTTTTTGCGGTTTTCTCTGGTAGCTGATTTAATTTGCCGATTCCTGGAAAAAAAAACAATATAAAAATCTATAAATGCTTAAAGCTGCGGTTGATTTGCTAAGAATTTGACAAAACCAGTGCGGGGAAAAAAATAACCAAAACCAGACACCGCCCTAATCCCTACTCGCAATTCTTTTGATCAATGAACAGAGAACCGTCACATTGGCATGTCTTTTCACGCCCAGGCTTGAAGGTATCGCATTCAACGCTTCTCAATCGACGACCTTCGGGTACCACACAATTCCCTCAACGAGGCGATCAGAAAACCACCAAAGCTTCAAAATTGTTGAAAGTTTTGAAAACTCAAACTAACAAAACCGAATAATGGAAAAGGCCAGACCAGGGGCCAACAACTGCATTGAAACATTAGCAGTGATGACATTTTTGCGGTCTGTTTCGGTTTTCGGTTTTTTGGCTACGTTTTGTGCTCTTTTTTTTGTTTTTTGGGTTGGCTGCAAGAAATTCCAGGCGACGCGACACTTCATACATAATAAAAATTGGCCCGATCGCAGCTCGTCAACGCTGAGCCGGGCTTATATTGACAGACACACACAGCATTTGTAGGGCTTTGCTGCCTTTATTAATTGTAGCCTTGGTCTGGGGATTCTGTTCACAAATGAATGCACAATTTTCGGACAGCCGCCTGCGGTTTGCGGAGCCCACAGACGCAGACAGTATGACGGCGAAAAGCCGCAAAAAAACGTCCTCCAGTCTAAGGCGAGAGCACGGCTAATGAGTGGACCCGACCGAGTCCTGGTGTTGTCTTCGATTTCATTTGCAGCGCAGACAAGCAGACACCCAAAAACCAAATAACAAAAAACAGAAAACCAGTTCGGCTTTGACTTAATGCCTATAAAATTATAGGTTTCTCGGCTGGAAAATTGTGTGGGGCGTTGCTGAAGAAATTAATACAAATGCGGCCGGCACGAAACATTTTCTTGAGTGGAAAATGCCCTCGCCGCAGGCAATCACGCAAAATGCCAAATTACATGTAGCTACCATTAACAGAACGAAATCATCTAACACGCAGGCCCCCAAAAGCAGATCCCAAAGCCAAAAGCTGAAAGAACAAGAACAAAAAAGAGTCATTTAAGGTGTTTTTCACATGCCGCGCCTCTGCTTTTCAGTCAAAAACCAGCGGGACCAGCTGCCCGAGGTTTCAATATTTGAGCAATTTGATCGGGTGCGCTGCTCAAGTTACAGTCAGGATTCTGATCGGGCGCACGTTTCGGATTCAGCCCTTTTTTTTGCAGTTGCTGCTGCACTCCAGCTGACACTTGAGCTGCGTCGGGGGCGGCGGCGATGTACACGTGCCCAGCAGGACACAAAAAAAAAAAAATATGTATTCTTATAACTAAAATTGTTGCAACGTAATACGAGAAGAGGGGCGCTCGATTTACAGGCATTGATAGCTATTAAAAGTTGTTAAAGATGAGGCTGCGACTGCTGCTGTTGCTCCTGCGTTGAAAGTCACAAATTTGTTTAGTTTAACACTCGTTTAGCACTTAAGAATGGTTGAAAGTTTTCGCGTAAGTTTTCGGACTTAATAGGCCTGGTACAAATACGGGAAATCGCAAAAAAGTGACACAGGTAAACATTATACCAGTAAAATATAGTTTAAGCTGTGTTTCATGCTTGAAAGGTTGTAGTATTTAAGGATTTGATACAAAAAAGGTTGACGCCTATTAAAATATTTTTAAACTTAAGGGCAAAAATATATGAAAATTTAATAACAAATTAGCATATATGACGAAAATGGGTAAACATAACGATTTGGTTCAGTAAATTTCATCATGAAAGTTCATTTTATTCGGAAATTGTGTTCAGAAAATATTCTAACTAAAATAGCATTGCATTTTTTCTATGTCAGAACTACTTTATCTTTTGAAACGCTGGATACATGATACCATAGGCAGCCGCTTTACACATTTTTCTAGCCAAGTCTTCAGGGGAAGTGAAATGTCTAGAGAGACAGTTCCTGAAAAGATGTACCATTGATCTCACAACATTTGGTACTACCTTTCATCAGTCTATAACAGCGGGGGTCAAGCCGCTGCTCCTATTGCTCCCGAGAGTTATTTTACGCAACTGGCGCCACGCAGACACATTAAAAATTGCCTTTTTCTTGACGCAGCTGCACACGACTAGACAAAAGGACAAGCGCAGCTACCTCGCTAAATCTATTGCGTATTAGGGCACGGCGCCAGACTCGAGTATTGGTAATAGAGGTTGTGTTTTCTGTTGCTGTTAATGGACTGCTCCCAAAATAAAATATCGTGCCCACCGCTTTTCTATAAGGCTAGTTCCCATTGCCTAGTCCTTATTTCCAAGAATTGATTAGTGAATTCCCTTGAAAAAGTTGAATTAAAAATTAATGGAGATTCGAATTTGATACGTTCCTGAAGTGATCAAAATCGAAAACGGAAACAGGTTCGCTTAAAGCCTATTCACACAAAGCACATCTAACATCTTTCATCCAAAATCATGAGTCATATAAATTTGCCCCGTCAAAATTAGCCACTGATCCACTTAACAATTTGACAAAACAACAATTTTAAAAAGTTGGCATATCAAATAGTTATTAAGCTTTTTAACTCAGGATGTGGGATGTTGGATGAAAGATGTGCTCAGTGTGAATAGCCTATTATACGTTCCCTGGCAGCTTGGCAGATTGGGTTTAAGATTTTTTTGTTCACATTCTTATTCGTGATGATTTTTCTTTAAATTATACTATTAAACAGCCCAAACGAGCTGAGCCTGAAACCTACTGCTGCTATGAACAAGTGACTAGACTTATCTTTAAAGAAAATAATCAGGCAGTGTTATATCGTAGAATCTTGTAAGAAACGCCCTAAGATATAAACGATTTAACGAATGACAGATCCGTATCTTTACTTATCCAATAACATAATATAAATAGTTTCTTCTTCTTATTGGCCCCAAAAGGTTTTGGCCGCTGGTATAGAGATATAAGATAAATATCAGTAAGCATTAACGGACGTTCGGACATTTGGAAACCCCATGATACCACACCAAAGTGTCTTTTTCAATGGGCAATAAATAATCGAACCCCAGGGTTGAAAAAATCACTTAAGAAATGGCGAAACATACAGGTCTGTTCTCGTTTCCGAACTTAAGGGGGAAAAACACTTTGCGAAAAAAAATTTTCGACTTTTTTTTTTGCAAATTTTTGTAGCTTGGATATTCAAAAATATCCCCCTAAAAGGATTTTCGAAAATTCGAAATAGTTTAGAAGATACAGTCCTTTTAATGACACCACGTTTTTCAAACTGGTGGCCACGATTCAGAGGAAACCAGTGGACCGATTTTGCTCCGGAAGGGCTTATACGACGCAGAATTGTCGTCGCTATCGTTCGGCCCTCCAACTTTTGGATACCTATATTTTAAGTGTATCTTTTTTACACTACACTACAAAAAAAAATTTTTTGTTTTCAAATGTCAAAAAAAATTTCAATTTTTTTTCCGAGGGCCGAACGATAGCCACATTAGTTCTAAACATAACAGCATTTTTCCTTTTTTTTCAAATAATCCCAAGTGCTGCAACCATGGTCACCATGTGGGCACCTTTTTTTTATTCATCATTTTTCGGAGGCCGATAACTTTCTGAACGGCCCTCATATTGACAAAAAAAAATTTTGTATTTTCCTTTCATTCATTAACTATTTAATAAAAAAAACAAAAATAAAAAATCTCTTATACTTTTTTTTCTGGAATTTTTTTAAAAACCATCTACTTTTGCTCATCGCAAAGTGTGTTCCCCCCTTAATCTAAAGGACTTGATATCACAGATAGAATAATAGAATTCGGTAGAAGTTTGCAGACAACAAAACAGTTGAATGATAATAAAAGGAAATTAGAGAAAATAGAGCCACAGAATCATACAATCGGTTTTTGAGACAAGAAAGAGTTTTTCAATTCGATTCCGCATAATTTGATCGAACACGGGATCAGGCCTAATAGTCAAAAACAACTTTGTGGATTTGTTTCTGACGGTAGAAGTTACGCGCTGTATCAGGAAATCAAAAGGGACGTGTTACTTCGATACTGACTGAAAAAATCGAAGCTTTTAGGAAATGTATCATAGATAACCTTGAAACACACTACAATTTCTATATGATCATAATAACTCAAGTTTACAAAAATAAAGTCAACTTTTAAATGACCAGAGAAGAAAGCAAACATTTCTCATGTATGGTTTAAGAGAAATTCGCATTAGCGTGAGTTGAACGAGGCTTGCTCAAATTTTTAGCTCCTGGAGCCATATTAATTAAGCTATTCAAACCAAATTTAATTCTATGTAGACTGAATTGATTAACGATCACGAAAAACCCAAGTTAGGTTCTGGTTCTTAAGATACCATTATTTTGATTTAAAAACGAAAAATATGAACTTTTCTGAAAAATTTCATTTTTTGGCAAGTCTAAAAAATTTCCTAAATTTATCTGCCAATCGAAAAAAAAATCGCGAAATTAAATGTCTAATAAAAGCATCACAGATTCTAAATATTGAAAGAAAGGAGAATAGGCGTCTACACCTAAATCTCTAGAGATTTCTGGTACACACCCGAAAAAGTCGGAAAATTGACAGAAAACTGTTGTATGAAACTTTTTGGTTTTTCATCTGATCAGGTCAGGCTCATCTTCTAGGATCTGTATGAAAGTGACACAATGACTTTTAACCTCACCTTCCTGGATGGTAAATGGATAGTCATGGTCATGGTCTATACTCATTTCCAAAGCTACAAAACTATGGATTACAAAAATAAAGAATTTGTGACTATCAAATTCTTATATCTTATCAAATTCTTATAAAATTTCCCAAAAGGTCGGAACACTTGGCGGAAATCTGTTGTATGAAACTCTTTGGCTTTCCATTATTATTAATGGACTCATTATTATTTTCAGAGCTTTATAAGGAAATTTCATAAGAATCATATTTCCTTTTTTGGAAAAATCAGATTCAAACTCATTTTCTAACTTATGTATTAAAATTCCACAATGACTATTTAAAACGAATGTTTAAGGTTGGGTGGAAAGAGTTGTTTTTTTAATTAATCAGCTTCAAATTCATTTCCAAAGGAATTTGTGATTACCAATTTCTGAAAAAAAACAACAAAGTCGGAAAATGGGCGGAAAACTGTTGTATAAAACTTTTGGTCCATTTATCCAATCAGCTACAACTCATTTTCAAAGGTTTTTTTGATAGGTGGATCAAGATAATATGGGTAGGGTTTATTTTACACATTTTGGAAAGTCATGAAAAAGTTTTTGCCATATTTTGATTCAAAAAATGTAGGAACATTTAATAATTGAATTGATAGTGATCAGTTTGTTTTAAAATGCGTCAATCAAAGAAAATTTTTCCCAACTAGGCGTCAATCATTTACTACTTTATATCACTTTTTTGCGTTTCCATGCATAGTGGCTCTTCAATGGTTTGCACACTATTTTGTACCAGGCTCCCTGCGCTTAAACTGAAGCGGTTGATCCCCTAGCAATCAAAAATATTCAAATCATTTCATTCAAATGATGAAGGATTTGAAATATATTGCGAACGAAGCGTCATTCGTTGATGCACCATTCTTGCCAGCGGATCTAGAACTTCAGGTTGTGGTTGAATGATGCTTCATTTGCATCTGTCTGAAAATTTTTCGAGAATTTATCGCGGCTGAAAATTAGAAACATTTCATCCCAGGTTTTCTTTTTCTTCTGCTGGTCATCCTTCCAATGGTGGCTGCATAAAGCGGAGTTGTTCAGCATCTTTATCCAGGTTTCTTAACAACTAATCCTCATCGAGAGTTAAAACAAACATGTTTGATATTCTTTTCAAATATATTTTTTTTTTTGTTCATATATTTATTGGCTAACTCTTTAAACTTTACTCTGTAGTTTTTTTTTGTTGTTGTTTTTGTTTCTTGTTTTTTTTTTTAATTATATTATTAGTATACATATAAATAATTAAAAATATTACATTAAAATGTATTCGTATATCGTATAGAAGTTTGCTGGTTTTTTTGCGTTATTTTATCCATTTTTTTTGATTGCGTTTCGTCGACTCTTCATTTTACAATTTTGCTAAAAACTAAATAAAACAATAAACAAAATTCTCTGCAAATGTTTCCAAATGAAAGCAAAACAAGCAAATCAATTTTTGTTTTTTCTTTTTTTTAATATATATTTACGTATATATGTATTTGCATCGATTTGTTTATATATTTTTATAAAATATCACCTAAAGCAATTACGTATTTCAGTTTCAGTGTTTTTTGTTTTTTTTTTACAATACAACAATCAAAAGTTTAGTTTGCGCTTAAGCAAAACATTTTAAAAAAAAATAATAATAATTAAACAAAATGTTTAACAAAATGCAAAAGCTTATGCAATTTTCCATCAAAAATTACACTACAAATTACAGGGTAATTAGCTTTCTGGAGATAAAGTACAACAACTATTTTTTGATTTGCAATTTGTAACTTTTGCAAGATTTTCTGTGGTTTTTTTTTGTTTTCGTTTTAGTTGAAAAAATAGTACAAAAGCTTTTGAAAGTTGGGTTTTCTATATAGCGCCCATATAGCTGAACTGCCACCGGGAGCAGCTCGTTTAAGTACAATGTTTTGGTTTTTGTTTTAGGAATTCTATACGTTTTCGTTTTTAGTAGGCAAAAACTCAAAAATAAAGATAGAAAGAGGGCTAAAGATTTAGTTTGAGTTTTAGTTGAAGCTTAGCGTAGTCCTAATACTAGAAACGTATGAGTGTGGTGTGCCGTCTCACTCGGATCACCCATACACAAGCAAGCACACCGGGCTTGCCCCTCAATTGGTATATAGTCTAAGTAAGTTAGTTACGGTTTTCGTTTTCCTCGTTGAGCACCAAAAGCTGCGCTGTTTTTGCTACGTTGACTAATTCATAATTACATTTATCGCCTTTAGCTTTTACGTATAGTTAAAAGTTTCTGTTTTGCTTAGTAAATGCTTAAAGTTGTAGTATCTCTCGTTCGTTACGTATATCGTTTCCTCTCGCTACTCGCTCATTTAAAATGTGGCATTTCTCAATGTGTAAATTAACGTTTAGTGTTAAACAATAATGGTTTAATATTTTTGTATTCGTATACTTTTGCATTTGAACTCAGGTTGGTTTTTGTGTTGCATCTTCTTCCACTTGATTCTCGAACCAAAACAAAAATCAATGGCAAGGGGGAAGGGTTAAAAGGACGTATGTGAAAAATCGTATACACGTTTGCTTGAAGTGAAACTAAGAACCAAAAATAACGTTGGCTGCTAATAACTTTTAGCGTTTTCAAGTGTTTTCCATTACAAACTAGTTTGCTAAGGTTTAAAGATTCTAATTATTATTAGTTTTGTATATATTTATATGGTGATTATTTATGATAGAGGGTGGAGACGACGACAGACACTAAAAGTCCGCCTCATGCTTGATGCGATAACTGGCATAGGTCTCTTCCAGCGGCGCAAAGTCTTGGCTGTTGGGCTGTATATCGTATCGTATCGTATCGTATGTGGGTGTGTGTGTGTGTGTTCAGTGTTCCAAAATAATTGGCACGGAGAGTTTAAGAGAGAGTAGAAATGGGGGAAGATTTAGAGGGAGAAATGCTGCCTATTAAAGAGTATAACTCTAAGTATATAACTGTGTGTCTGGGGTCGTTTGATAATATTTACAAGTTTACAAACTCAAAACTAAAAACAAAAACAACGAAGTTATCGTTATCGAGAAGCGGCTGTAAACTGGACTGGTCTGACTGAACTCCCAGTCGTAGGTAGTTAAAGAGTCGGTGATGTGCAAGCCCCAAGAGAGTTGTGCACCACCGATTTATGTATATATGGTATATAGTTGGGTAGGTTTTTCATATGTTGTTATGTTTAAAATTGGTTAGTTTTGGGTTAGTAAACTTTTCGTTTTAATTTGTTTTTTTTTTTTTTTTTTTTTTGTTAGGTAAATAATAAAAAAGTTTTGTTAAATGTTTTTAATAATAATTATTATTAATATGTATATATAAATATATTGGCGAGCTATATGGGCCTCTTGCAAAAACGAAGTACTGGAACTGGTTTTTCTCTTTTACTTTTCTTTAGTTGTTGGTACTTTTTACAAAATTTGAAGCAAATTTCCTTTTGCGCTGAAGTTTCTTGTCTTTCAGTAATTTACAAGTTGTATGCAGAAACGTATTTCGCATTTGGAACTTAAATTTATGGCGTTTACTGTACACAAAAAACAAAGGAAAAACAAACAAAGTTCTAACGCTTGAAACTGGGGACAGCAGCAACAGCAACATCAACAGCAGCAGCAGCAGTAGCGGCGGCAGGGACGGCAGCAACAGCAGCAGTTTTAGCAGGAGGCCGCTTGGAAGCTCGTTTGTCTCGTTGATTGTAGTTGTAGTTTTTGTTGTTGTTGTTGTATTGGTAGTACTGGTTGTTCTTGTTGTTTGTAGTTGTTGTTGTCGTGGTACGTCGTTTTGTGGCCGCCGTTGTTGCCGCCGCTGCTGCTGCTGCTGCTGATACAAGTCCAGATCCTGGTTGCTGCTGTTGTTGTTGTTGCTGCTCGCTAGAAATTTGCATTGTATTTTCTTGACTAATTTACAATGTGTGTGTGTGTGTTTGTGTGTGTGTGTTCATAATTACGTACAACTTCTTCTGCGTTTTTTTGGATTTGAATTCATCAATATTTATTTTACTGTTTGTTGGTTTGCAAAATTAATTAATTTTACTTAATTGCTTATGCAGGTTTTTCTTTTTTTTTTTTTGGTTGTTATTGTTTGATTGGTTTCTATTGATTCATTTAATCCCAGGGCATTGTGAGCACCCGCTTCGTTTTTGCAAGAAGGTCGTTATCGTACTACGAACATGGGTGCACCACCGCATTGTAGCTCGCCAATATAGGACCATGTGCTCCCGCGAAGGGGGTACTCACAACGTCTGGTGTACTAGCTCCATCGGTGTGTGATGTTGAATCGGCATTACTTCTTCCTTCACCATTTGCTGAACCTAATTCTGGTGGTTTGGTGGTGTCCCGTTCGTCGATCACTAAATCTATTGGCATTTTACCCTTTAAACATGAGATATATCGATGACAGAAATTATCGCATAATTCATGTACCTGCAAAGAGACACCCGCGACAATACAATCGAGTGGGAGAGAGAGAGAGAGAAAGAGAAAGAGAGATTGTTGTGTGAGAAGAGCAGAGAGACTGTATTGACTAAAACTAGGGGTGCTATAGGTAAGGGGTGGTATAAGGTGGGTACCAGGGGGAGGGACTATGTGCTTAATTTAATAATATCAAGGAAATGTTTATAAATGATCATTGCAATACGTTACAGTTCTTTATACAAAGACAAGTAGCAAAGACACCAAATATTTTTGAGAATGACTGTCAACTTAAGGAAATGCCTCAACCTGTTCACTTTGCATACCCTTATGAGAGTCCCCACTTCTTATAATATCATGTTCTTTCAAGATTCCAACCAAGTAACATGTTTGTTTCAAAATAATAAATGCTTTTCTCACTGATATTCTGTCAAAATGCCCCGCTATTTCTTTGAAACGATCGATAACCATTTGGCATTAAGCCTAGTTCCACAAGAACATTTACTGAATGTTCTAAATGTTAACTTTCTTTCTGTGCATTTTCTCAAAAGTAATGAATGTTCATTCATGTACACAAAGTAAGTGAAAATGAATGAACACATCAATCTAAAGAAAGTTGCCATCGTACTGAAATTTGAAAATACCTGGCATGAAATTTTAGGACGAATGAAACTTTTACAACATTCACCATTCGGCCGGACAGTAGCTAAATTTTCTATCGATATGTTTTTCGTATAGCAATAGGTACAGCTTGTCCAGGTGAAGGGCCTGGCTCATTATTGAAAACTGGCTAGGCCCTTGGATTGCTGATTTTTATTTCTTTACAAGAAAAACATCATATATTCAAAAATCTGGCTTCAATACGCTATTTGTCATGTTTCCCTTTCAACTTACAATCCTATCTGCTGTTATTTGCATATATTAGTGTCACTTTGACCATTCACGTGTAATCGTGATGAACATTCGTCAGTGAAACAAAGAAAAAATATTCACATTTCGGGAATGTTATTGTATGTTTGGCATTGGGACAAGGCTGCTACCAAAGACATACAACAACAAGATGCAAGTGAATGTCAGGGAAATGTCAATGGAAATTTTCAATGCGGACCTTTGATGTTTCATATGAGTGCATATGTTGCAAACGCACCGAAAGGGGCGTAGCGAGGATTTTTCCAAGGGGGGTGTTTTAGAAGTTTTTTCTTGAGTGGTTTCTTTTTTAGTCTAGTATTTAGCATTTAAATAAATATTAAGGGGGGTTTAATACCCCCTCCCCTACACCCTGCCTACACCACTACTGTTTAGAGTTGTTATATTTGTGTTCCATTTCCAACGTTCCGAGTCCTTTAGAAATGTAAGTACATAGATCTAAGTTCTTTATTAAGTTTATGAAATGTATTGTGAAGTTATCTTGACTCGAGTTGTGAGTGGAGAATAAAACCTTCAAGCTGAAAAGAGCGGACGTTTTTATATGCTCCTGATTACCACCCGCAAATCTTTCGTTCCTGGCGACCGCGCAAGCGCTCCTACTAACCGCAACAACTACAAAGAACACACATATAAAATCGAAGCTCCACATTGAAATTTTCCCTTGCCGTTTACGTGTGTGGCTGTTACACATCTTTTTGTTCTATATATTTAATAGATGAGATTTCTCTAGTTTGGATATTTAGATAAAAATTAATTATAAACTTTAGGTTTAAACTCTTCTTCTTTTAAGTTACTAGTTTTATATCTTTTAAATTTGATCATAAAAAGAATTTAATGAAAATAGATTCTCCTGCTTCAGAGTGGTTTTAGCGGTTCCAGAAAGTTTGTATTTGAAAGTGATATTGAACAAATACGAAATTTCCAATACGATTTATAGAAATGAAATTGAAAAGAGTCTCACTTTGGCATTGCGGAAGTTTTTATACCTTGTATTTATACGGTGCAGCTCGTTTCAGACTAGTTTCATAGAATCACGGACGCACATTTTTTTCTTATAAACCAACTATTAGAATAGGCTGACAAGATTCTGTTGTTTTTTAACTTCTTTTTGTTTTCATTCGCTCCACCACGTGGTCCAAGAGGAGTGTTGCTAATTGTGCATTTGCTGTTAAGCTGTGTTCAATACAAGACGAAGCTATAAAAAATTGCTATAAATGCAGTGTTCATTTTTAAAATTTTTTGAAAATGGATAATTGTACTTACATTATATCTCACTTGAAATATTTGTCTAATTTGGCTTTGGAACTATAGCTATAAAGTTAAATAGCACCACTTTGAGCGGCAAAGATTTTTATTTAGGTATTATTCTTGACACTTCATAGCTTAAAAACAAACAAAAATTTGCGCAAATTTGCGCTTTAGTGAGTAATGACAATTTTAAATATCCTAAGGACGCGTCCGTCTGTACAAACAGATCTCAGAGATGGCAAGAGATACAGGTTCGACTAGTATGGGACAAAAACTTCTTATACTTGCAGGCTGATCAAGTTTATTTTAAATTTTGGCCGCCTAAATCGGTCGGACAACCGACTCAGATCGAGAACATATAAAGTTAATTGGGTCAGACATGAATATTTCAATGCATAGCACACTTTTGGTTACCCCTATTCAGGATATAAAAGGTAATTTTTATCGTCAATCAACCACCTTATTCGTATCACTAACGATGAACTAAAGTTTTATTCAACATGCTTATTAAACCTGATGCTGAAGAAGACTATTAAGTCATATTTTTGGATATAATAAGTTTCGATTTGTACACAACACAGCTTGTATTAACAGATAGGAGGAATCAACTCCAAACCCCTACCGAAGCAATACTGATTGAATATCGATATAATATCGATATTTTTCATACAAACGATATTATTTTCGACATCCCTAATGCGTTCCTACGAAAAGACGAAAGGACAGCGGACATTGAGATTGATTTTGATATACAGCATTTGTAGCTCAACTACACATTGAAGTATGCCAATGATAGGACCATAAAACAGCTAAGGACGCAAACCGTTCACTTTCTGATTTTGTCATAAGACCATCTTGCAATTACTTTTGATAAAAACAGTAAAATTGTTAATAATTTTTATGGCATACATTTCTTACCACACACTTATAATTATTTTTGTGGCTTCCACACTTTTAGTGCTTTTTTGATGGTTTGAGCATAGTTTTTATGTTATTTAAATACTATTTTAATGCTTGATTGGCCGCTTTAGCCACATTTAAAAAATCGGTAGGTGTTATTCATTTCAATTAAAGTTCAGTTACATGGCGAATGGATTTTTAGAAATTATCTCGCGCTCAGCACCTCTCCACTTCTTCAGCACACACTTTAGCGCCAGCCATTGGCATGGAAATGGAACAGAAACCTGCTTTTTGCTTTGGCATGCAAATTGCTTTTTATGCGTCTCCTACCATGCAAATGGTTGATGATGGCACTCAAAAATGGCGTAGACAACATTGCGGGCCACATAAATATGCATGCTGGCCGGCTGGCTGGCCCCCAAAAAGGAAGTTTAGCTGGGCCAAGTCAAGTTTAGCCGCTGGGCACACACTTTTAAAGCATCCAGCACGTGCAACACAACATGCAGAGGCAGGCACAACAGCAACAAGGAGAAGAAGCAGCAGCAGCAGCACCAGATCGCTGGCGTCAGCAGCAACAAAATGCGTTTGACCATGTTCCTCTCGGTGTGTGCGATAAAACAAACGCGATAAGGCCAAAGTGAGTGTGAGTCAGGCAGGCAGGCAGATGAGGCGGAGGAGCACATATGCAAATATGCAACAAAGAGGAATGCAGCCGCCGCCACGACTAAAAAGAAATTAATTGCGCTGGGCTCGGGCAGACACAGCAGCAGCAGCAACAGGGTGCTCCATTTAACCGGGGCCAGGCATTTAATTTACGAAAAAGTGCGCGTTGCTTATGCAAATTGCTGCCGCTTTTGCTGCTGCTCTTTTTTTGGCCTGCTGCAACTTGTTGCTCATGGCCCAAACCTGACAAACTTGTTTAAAGCCTGCCTTCTGCCTCGCCTGCTTTCAATGTTATTGTCACCCAAAAAATATGATGATAAACTGGTTTATGACAGGACAATGTCAAATTTGTCGCTGTGGTCGCTGATAAGCAGCAGCCGCAACATGTTGCTAAAGCTTGCAATTAGCACGCCAGCAACATGTTGCTTCACACACACGCACACTAAATTGAGATATGTTTATGTGTGTCCCTTTGTGCCAGCGATGCTTGGCCGCTGATAATTTTTGATTAATTTGTCAGCATTGTATGTGACATTTTGAACAGCTCATTGCGATATTTATGACTGGGGGCCCCCACGTAGTTGCTGCTGCTGTTGCTGCTGTTGCAGTTGCACATTGGGTGGCCAACCAGACGGACAACAGAGGGAGTTGCTTGTTGTAAGCGTGGTAAATGTTACCATCATTTGTACATCCTGTTAAGCAAAACTTTTCACAGTTCCCGCCGCTTTACAGCTTCCTTTGGGAGACGATAGCCATCGCTTGACGTCCGGCCACCACTCACTCACTCACTCACATTGCCTGCAACCCACTTCTAATCGGAATGCAAATCGCTCTAGTCTGTGCAATGGTAATTTTCGATTTCCGTTCTAAGATAATTTGAATTATTCTAAAGAGTTGGAGAATCACACGAAAACATTCCCAGATAGAAACTCAACTCAAGTGAAATCAAAGTAATAAAAGGATTTTATGATTCTCTGACATTAGAAACAATTTTAGAGGTCTGGATTTTGATTTGTCGCTTTATCGAATTTTTACTGTGCAAAGTCTACAAACATGTTCGCTGATTAAGGTAGGTATTGAGTTACATGCGAAACTATAGATTTACTCGCTATGCTTCGATAAACTTATTTTAAACAATCGAGTTGAGTCTTAAGTATATTCGGGATTGAATCAAGAATTTTCCGTTTCAAAACTTCAATAAGCCAGGATTTTAGAATTTTAGATTTAAGTACAAATCCAACAACCAACAGTGCCAAACAACCAATACTGACCAACAGTGACCTAACAGTGACCGCTGGCCAACAGTGACTAAAACAGTGACCAAAATAGTGGCCATAACAGTGACCAAAACAGTGACTAAACAGCGGCCAAGACATTGACCAAAACAGTGACTAAAACCGTGACCAAAAGAGTTACCAAACAGTGAGTAAAATAGTGACCAAAACAGTGGACATAACAGCAGCCAAAACAGTAACCAAAACAGTGGCCATAACCAAAACTGTGACCAACACAGTGACCAAAACAGTGACCAGACTGTGACCAAGACAGTGACTAAAACAGTGACCAAAACAGTGACCAAAACAGTCACCAAAACAGTGACCAAAACAGTGGCCCTAGCAGTGCCCAAGCCGTGACTTAAAAAATGACCAAAACAGTGTCCAGACAGTGACCAAGACAGTGACTTAAGCAGTGACTAAAACAGTGACCAAAACAGTGGGCTTAACAGTGACCAAAACTGTGACTTAAACAGTGACTTAAAAAGTGACCAAAAAATGACCAGACAGTGACCAAGAGAGTGACTTAAACAGTGACCAAAACAAAGGCCATAACAGTGACCAAAACAGTGGCCATAACAGTGACCAAAACAGTGACTAAAACAGTGACAAAAACTACTTCATATTATCCTACCAGTTTGTAATGTAAGAGCTTCGCTCGTACCGGTCGTTCCACGACGCCCACTCTTTTGTTTTTCAGTTTAATAAGATTAATTTTAAAATTTTTAAGGCTTTAATCAAAGTTCTTTATCCAAGCATTATTCGTTCTTGAACTAAGAAACTAAAATACTTAATTTAGTGTAACTCGTGCTTATGTTAAGCTCTTAAAGTTCTTAAAATAATCACGAATAGGGAATAACATATCCAAACCAAGAATTTTGGGTTTCAATCATGAATTTCGTGCTTAAAACAATCATTTTTTGGTTTATTGAAGTTTTAAGGGGAAATCCTTGATTTACGTAAAAAAATTTTTTATTTTTCTCTCATTGTAGAGCATAAGCCCTGTATTTGCTAGATTTAAAGTTGCATGAAACTTGAAAATTTCAAAAATAAAGATAGAAAAGCGGGTCGAGACACAATACTGAATTCAAAAGATTTACAAATTGCTGTGCTAGACAGATTTTTGGGCACCATAGCTATCTGGTAGGCTACATAAACTGCGTAATTTCTAAGTTTAGGTGACATATCGAAAACATAGAACTAGTAAGTCAGTACTAATTGATATATTTTCAGTTATCAAAGAGACAAGTATCAAAGTAATGACGATACTCTCCATTAAAGTTATACATCTTAAAACGTTTTAGAACTAAATTTCTAAGCGATTTGTGTTACCCACACCTCCAAAAAAAAACACACTAAGGAATGTACCCAGCTTTGGCTGAAGAGCCCAGCTTAGGTTAGATAAGATGCATACAAATTCGTTGCACTTTTCTTCAATGCTTTATTCTCTGCGACTAGATCTCTGCTCAATCTGGCTTGGCTGCCTCTTCTTAGCTTAGTCAGTCAGTCAGTCAGCTCAAAGGTATATACACAGTATACAGCTGTTGCGATCTGGCCAAGCCATCAAAACAAGGCCCCCAAATCGGTGTTGTTGAGTCTGTTGTTTGCTGCCCCCATGCCGGCATGCTACCCCCTGCCGAAGCGTGTGCAACTGACCCAACGTGTTGTCTGTCTGTCTCTCGGTCCGTTTGTCTGTCTGTCTGTTTGTCAATTGCAATGCCTCGACTCTGTAGTTTTTTTTTTTGCATGTGACTCTCTGACGAGAATTGTCCGTGTGCTGCTGCTGGGCTGGCAAACCAGTTTTGACAGACACAAGACTTGAAAACGTCTTTTTAACTGATTCTGTGTGTTGTGTTGTGCTGTTGTTTTTAGCAGGCAGCAACAAATATGCACAGATACAGATATATATATATTGTATATATGTTTATATAGAGGTTTTGTTTTTTGCCAGTCAGCCCGCACATTTTTATTTATTTTTTTTTTGTATTTTCTGTTGTATTTATATTTATTTTATACACCAAAATCGAGAGCTGCATTTTGTTGGCTGCATATAAATGAATGTTTTTTTTTCTCTTCGACTTTTGCTACAGTTCTTTTTCTGCCTCTTTGTTCGTGTGTGTCGCAAGCTGTGTGAGTGACAAATGACAAAACAAAAACCTGTCGTGGGCTCGATGCAATGATGATAAAGATCTTGAACGTTGCTGTTTTGTTATACAGGGTGCTGCTGGTGCTTGCAACAAATTGCAGCTGGCTGGATGGCTGGCTGGCCGGCTGACTTGACTTACTGCCTTAGTTTCCATAGAAAGCGCGATTGGAGTAATTAACATGACCGAATGCTAATTGCAACTTGATTGAGACTTTTGTTGGCCCAATGGCCCACTCTTCTCAAATGACTCACCAAATTGGGTTGTCTTACCCTCGCTTGTACCCCCTTCTTCAAATGGTTAAAGAGGAATAAGCGACAGCAAAGCTAAGCCTTAATTCTTTGTACTAAAAATTTCAACAGAATCGGACAAAAAACACCGAATTTATACATAAACATATTTTGAGCTGATGATTTATCCTAGTTTTAGGATTTAGATAGATTTTTAACAAGGTTTTCTTCTAATTAGTTTGAACTACGTATGAATAAATCTAAAACTTGAAAGTGGGGACACAAAATCTTATTTCAAGTCTAAAAGGATTACAAAAACCAACTTGAAATAAGAATTTTGAACTCAAACTTGGAAATGTGAAGATGTTGTATACTTGACTTTCACTGAGTTTGAATGTGTACTCGAAATTTCGTACTTAAATCAAGCGTTTTTCGTTTCAAAACTTTAATAAGCCAGGAAATTCTTGATTTTTGTACGAAATTCTTGATTCAAGCGCGTTTTTTTAAAACTCCTTAAGTTCTTCCGTGACTATTGCAATATTTAAAAGTAATAATCTTCTATGCTCTGGGAAAAAAACTAAATAAACTAAACTAAATCTTGATTTCAATAACGCTTTGGATATGTTAAACACGATTCGTGTTTCTTTTAAGAACTTTTAGTGCTCCACATAAGCATCATCTAGACCAAATTTAGTACTTTATGTCATTAGCTTAAGAACGAGAAAGCAAAGCTAACTTCGTCTCTGCCGAAGCTTAAATACACTTGAAACTTTTGTGACCACTGACTTAATTTTTTGACCCATGACTTAATTTATAAGCTTAATGTCTTGTGTCATTGGAACATTAAATAAAAAAACTAAAAAAAAAGTTGTATGGCAGCTACAAAAAGTGACCATCCTATTTTCGCGGTTCCGACATATGTGCAGTGTGCAGCTAAAAGATGACTCTGTGCAATATATCAGCTCGATAGTTTGAAAACTGAGGGACTAGTTTGCGTAGAAACAGACAGACGGACAGAGCTCAATCGACTCAGCTCTTCATGCTGATCAAGAATATATATTCTCTATGTGGTCGGAGATGATTCCTTCTATGCGTTTCAAACTTCTGGGCAAAACTATAATACACTTTTCAAGTATAACGAGCTATGAAACTAAATAAGTATCTAATATACTTAATTCTAAAATTAATCCTTTTTTAACTGAAACTCATACCCAGAGGTTTGGTTGGGCTGGCTCGAGGACATCCGTCTTTACCGAAAATAAGTCACCCGTATATTAATAGTTTCAGATATTTTACAAGATTTCCCATGAAACAATTTTAACACAATTAAAATACCTACTAACTTATTTTAGTTAGTGTAGGTCAAGTGACTATATATGTGTGTTCTCTGTGACTGCTTACTAGTTTAGCCTAATGCTTGTTGGTATGTTGATTATGTGAAGCATCACCAGAGTGAGGCGCTTGTTGTAGTGGCGCTCTTTTTGTAGTATGCGGAAGAGTGACCGCTCTCAACACAGTGGGTAGCAAACACTGTTTTTTTGTGTACTGCTATCGTTAGGGCTTGTGATGTCTGATTTGTTTTCAGATAGTCGTCTTGTCTTGAGTTTGGATTCTGCCGTCCCAATATATATTTTGTTACATATGTGGGTCCCTTCTACAGCACATGGTATTTTGTATATTAAGTTGTTTTTGTCCAACTTTGTTATTCTACTCTTCATATTGCTGAACAGTGTCTGTTGACTTGAGAGCTATTGTAATCTGTTCTCTGTCATATAAGTCCGATTTTGCAAGTGGTACATATGTAACTATTATTGGGGTTCCTTTTTCAATGCCGCTGATGATCATCTTTATGATATTATAAGCAAAATCATTCATAGTCAGTAGTTTTTTGATAGTCCCTACATTCTCTTTATGAAACATTGGATCACTGTATTCATTATCTTATTCTTCGGATGTTTAGAGTGACTAAAACCAACACATGAAACTGATACCGAGAAGTTCTTTAACCAAGTTAGATCAGATCCGCTTTATGTTTGGATCAATCCCGATTTTTTCACAGATCTAATTCGAGGTGTTCTTGATTCGGTTCCTTTTAATTTAAAACGACTTTAGTACTAGGATTATACCACTGAGCTATTTATTACGACGAAGCGTATGTATTTGTTTTTTTAAACAATGTTAATTACCTTTTTTCGATAGACTTTATATTTTTTGAATTTTAAGATTCCAGCGCCCATCCACCCCGCCTTCGCTGGATCTGTTCTGAGTCAAAACTGGATAAATTTTAGAGCATATTCTCAATTCAGCGTACAGGGTATTTTGAAGTCGCGTTACGCAACTGCAGCGCTCTTACTTGTTTTCTTTTTTTTTTTAGAATGTTTTGCATAATTTCTTACTTAAGACTTAATTGAAAAAAAAAAAAAAAAAACGTCAGACAACAATTCGGAGTTGGACTTGGACGGGTTTGGCTTAGCTCAAAAGCCCGGCTTTGGCCACAGCTTCGGTTCGTTTCCACGCTTCGTTGCGCATTTGCCTAATTAATTTTCTCGGCACAGCAGCAGCAGCAGCAACGGGCAGCATTAGGGCTAGGGTTCTGGTGCGGGGGGCATTAATTACGACCACGTTTTGAGGAACAACTTCCATTAGGTCCGCACCAAACCTCTTGCATATTATTTGAAATTAAAACAAATTAGGCAACCTGTAATTTTTCCATTTAGACTATAAAGTGTCTAATCATAAAGTAGGTGTTGTTGTGGTGTTCGTTATCAATGTGGAAACATCTAGCTGGGCATCACACCTCATGAATTAACAACAAAAGAGCAGCCGAAAATGAATGCATTGCTTTGTTTCGTGCAATGCAAATAGTAAAATTAAGTCAAAGTCAAACACCTGCCGCACACACACACAAATATTTATTTATTTATTTGTAGAATGCCACATCCTGTCACTGTGTGTGCCCCCACTCGAAAAGCAGCTGCTGCATAGATTTTGGTTGCCTTTTAATTTAGACATTTTGCAACCAAGAATTATGACCGCCTGCTGTGGGTCCCCCTTGCACTCGTTGTGGAGGCTTTACAAGCTCAATAAAATGTCAACACAAAATCTTGGTAATTGAAATGCGCGCGCGCGCGCAAAATGTTGTTAATACTTGGCACTACTATGTGTCTCTGTTTCTGATTTCTTTGGAACGTTAACGTATTGCAATGTCTGGTTCTTAATCTAAATACACTTATTTATAGTAGCGATTACTTACTTTTTCTAATTCTAAAAGGTGAAACCGAAGTACTTGTATTGCTTGCACCATCTGCAAAAGGAATAGAAATTAAAGTATTAATACGATTTTGTCATTAAAGAGAAGATGTTCTATTTTAAGAGTGTGTCTCTTCACATAAAATCATTACACAAATACGCACACACACACACAGTCATCACACACAAGTCATCAGTCAGTAGCGCAGCTAGAACGCTTGCAGTGCCTTGGGCCCATATTTATAGAAGGGCGCGGAAATTAAAAAGAATTACAACAAATTCTTAAAATGACAATTTTTAAGAATTTCTGGAAACTAATCCCTCCCTAGAACTAGGCACGCGATATGAAGTACAAATTCTTAGATATTTAACACATTCGAAAAGAAAAACTTTAGGTATTGTCAATAGCATCTACTCTTTTACATGACAAGTTAAAGTAATATATGAAATAGTAGTCCACCCGTCAAGTTAGATGCAGTTCGAACTAGGTACCTAAGTATTTGTAATAGTTAAGATAAATCTTTTATGACTGTTTTAATGACCTTTATACTGTTAACTTGCAGTTTTTACTGGCTCTAGGTATTGTTATGCTATTGCCCTAACTTTAAACAGAGGCACACAACACAACAAAGGAGACTTCAGGTTGATCGGACGCGTTTCATGAGAGACCAAATCCTCACTCAACAGCGATTTTGAGCCTGAAATGTCTATCTATTTTGGTGTTTTGCGCGCATGCTGCTTTGGAATTCCCAAACTGTTTTGCCGTCGCTGGCATGGAGAGACTGCTCTTTTGATAGACATTTCAGGCTCAAAACTTCATTCCGACTCCCTGATCATTGTAATGTTTACCAAGCAGAGGTTGTAGCCATTCACCAAGCTTGAGAAAAACCTAGTAATCAGAGGAAGAAACATGTTCATTTTCTCAGATAGTCAAGCTGCTTTAAAAGCCCTTGAGGGTCATATTAATAATGCCAAAACTCTTACTGAGTGCCGCAGATCTCTTAATGAGATGGCTCAGCACTTTAAAATTAATCTCTTTTGGGTGCCTGGACATTGCAACATTGAAGGCAACGACATGGCCGACCACCTCGCTATCATTTAGCTCCTACCAAATTAGAGCAACATAGGGGTTCCACTTGCGACCTGTAAACTACAAACAAAAGAAACCACCTTTCGAATAACCATGAACCGATGGCAAACGATTCACACATGTGTAGTATTTAGGCTTATATGGATAACTCTAAATATGAAAAATCTAGGACGTTACTCCGTTAAGAAAGAAAGAACATTTCACTACCAGTAGGGGCCCTGTCTGGACACTGCCTAATTGGAAGACACGCCAAGCTTGACAACAGACACAATGACTTCTGTAGAAGCTGCAAATCAGCTGATGAAGAGGAGAGTGTACAAAACCTCTTCTGTCCCAGTTTTGGATTGTCCTTTCCTAAACGATCTGTCAGTCATCTCTGAAACGGATGTTAACCTTCCCTCTTTTCTTTGCTATTCGTGAGCAGCTCAAAAATTGCTCTATCAAAATGGTTTAACTTTGTGTGAGCAGCGCCCGACCACACGGGATAAACGCCTGTCCCTGCTCTACGACCACATCGTAGGAAGGGTTATATGGTAACACAATGGGCCTTCATTGGCCTAAGTAAGGAAATGGGATTCTCCCATTTCAAGCATTGCAACCTAACTTAACCTAAGACATTTTTTTACATTTTTTTTTAGTTTTTGACAGCCAACTCGCAGTAAACTAAGGTATTATCAGGCATATCATATGAGAACTCAGACAAGTGAAAATACCGCTTAAAGAGAAGGATGTATTTGTGATTCCCTGGTTAAAGTACAGAGTGTAAGTATTTTCCAGCAGTTAATAAAGTCTAAGAGTCAGTTCACACACTGCCAGGCTGTCATATTTTCAGGTGTCAGTTGCTTTCATACCTGTGTGAACACCTGTCAGTTGTCTATCTTCATATATGTTCAGAGAAATCTGGCAGAATTCTCTTGTATTCTACTCAGGCTGAAAAGGCTGCCACATAACTGGACACCCTAACAATTGATTTTTGATAAAGAGTTGCTAATGCTTCAGCTCCCCTCAATTAACACCAGTTTGAACATATAGAACCCCTAACTAAAATCTAAATGTCATTCAAATATATAAAAAAAAAACTTTCGTATTTCACTCTAACTGCAGCATTACTCTGGCTCTTCTCGCTTCGAGATTGAGGGAACTCCAACCACGACTTAGGGTGACCACCAGATGCTAATTAAAATGTCAGTTTGACATTTGACATTTTTACGATGCTGCTAACTGCTGTGTGGCCTGCCTTGCTACCGCCACTGCAGAACTTTGAAGAATTTCATTTAACCGCGAGTTTGGTAGCCAGATAATAACCTAGAGAAAACATGCTATAAACATTTTTATAGCAGTCAAGTGAGTGTTTGTCTGTGTGTACCAAAAACAAAACACAGAACCGCCAAGAGAGTATTTTTTTTTAAGTAAGTGTTACTAAATGCACTTTTAAATGTTCAAACACGATGTACGGCAGGGTGGCTGGCTGGTTGGGGAGGGAGTAGACCACAGAATGGCATGCCAAAATGATTTATGGCCAAAGTACGCAGGCGCGCACACGGCCAGGGCCAGAGCAGACCAGCCCCGGCCAGCCAGGCCAGACCAGACACTGTCCCAGACAGCTGGGGCCGGTTCATATGGACTACTCCAGAGTCTGTCCCCGGCACTCAGTGAGTTTGTACTACAACTAATAAACTAATCTGCAAGTGCATAAAATTAGGGCCACCAGAGATTTCTCTCTGGCGACTAATACGCCATAAAAACCGGAGGCATAAAACATCCGACTGTGCGTGAGTGTGAGCCAGCGAGTGAGCGAGTGAGTGACACATTTACGACTGAAGGAGTCGCAATTAAAATTAGTTTTGCTCATAATCTCTTTATAGGCCGACAGCAGCAGCAGCACCATCCAGCAGTTGACGCGATTTGTGCAGGCCAATTGCACGGCTCGTTTTATACTTTTTGCATGCGGCATTTCCGTCCGTCCAGCTTCTGACTCATCCCAGTCATAAAAATTGCAGACTTGAGGAATGTCAGAGATTTGGGATGAAACCCACTGATCAGATCCTGCTTATCACGATCCAAAACAACCTCAAGGTGTCGTCATCAGCACACACACACACATATATGTTTATATGTTTGTAGCCAAGGCTATGCGTCTGCCCATTTAGAGAGTGCAAAAATGTCATATGCATCATTAAATCGTTCTGCTTCATATTGTCGTCTTCGTCGCTGTCGTCTTTACCCATCCTGATGACACTGACACATGCAAAATCAAAAAGTATGGCAACGCTGTCCCATAAAATGTCGAAACAACTTGGTTCGCCCAAGTGAGCAAATGCTCATAAATTGTGCGCCAGCTTCTGTTACTAAATTCGCAGTGATTTATTCTAAATAAAAGAAAATTATTCAATTGTTGTCGTTTGTTTTGGGTCAAGGTGATTGTAAACATATCCACAGACACACAGTCACACATACATGTTGCGGCAACATTGTTGCTAAGCCATTTTTACTTACCAGTGAGTCAACTTCGGGATCTGCGGTATAGTAGGGTTTCTGTGATCTTATCTGCAATGAGAGCCACAAAGAAGAGGGAAAGAGAGCAAAGAGAAAAGCGTATGAGTGCAACGTTTTGTATAAAAATGCAAATCGTGGTCAACAAACAGCTGTTTTTTTTTTTCGTGTTTTCGGCAGGTGGGCGCACTGCTTGTTGTTGCCGCCAGTTTTATGATGCCCACCACAGTTCGACATACCTGCGATAAGCGCAAAATATTGTACACATTATAAAACTACAACAACAATGACAGGCAGGCACTTGGACACCATGGGAAACGCAACATTTGCGTAAAATGCTCATCAACACGGAGGTGACTCGCTGTGACCATAAAAGAGTTTCTCGTTTTTATATGTATAGTATATATGTAGCAACAACAACAACAACAACAACCGATACAAAATAAACCACACACATTTAGATAAAAATCACAAAAGCAATATCTAACTAGATAAAATGCCACACAGAGTCAGGCGAGGCGACAGAAGGTCAAATAAATGCTGCGAATTATATGAGATTTTGTTGTTTGGCTGCGAAGATGTTTGCTGTTTTTAACTCTCACGGAACCGAGACCATAATAATAAATTGTGAGACTAGCTTTGTCGGGGTCTCTGGGACGGACTACACCCGCTGAGTTGGAGGTTTTTTTTTTTTTTGTGTTTTCTTTATATAACGGTTTAGTCTCAGAGCTGACCTTGTGCATTATGTTATTTTTTTTTGTTTTTTTTTTTTTTTTTGCATTTATTTGACCACCCAGGAAAAAAATTACACAAGGTTGAGAGAAAAAGAGCGATTTTAGAAGGCATATCTGATCACTGATCAGATTTTTTTTGCTCTTAGTTTAGTTTAGACAGTATCCAGACAAGGCTGCAGCAGCTCAGCAGCAGTTTAAGAGCGAGCTTTATAAACTTTCGTTGATCAAAAGCTCTTGAGAAAGAGGGAATGCAAACACGAATGCTGCTGTGTTGCTGCTGCCTCGATTAGTTAGTGCTCTAAGAACATAATTTGACTATATTTTGATACTTATTTGAGTTTTTTGTAAGCAAGAATTGCAATTGAATGCTGCTGTGTTGCTGCTGCCTCTCTTAGGTAGTGCTTTGGAAGCTTTATTAAACTATATTTTGATACAGTTTTAAGCAATGATCAGACTTATTTGTATAAAGCAGCCAGAAGTGCAATTGAATGCTGCTTTGTTGCTGCTGCCTCGCTTAGTTAGTGCTTCAGAAACTTAATTTGACTATATCTTATGATACAGATGTGAGTAATTTCTAGAAAGAAGCTAGAATTGCAATTGAATGCTGCTGTGTTGCGGCTGTCCCTCTTAGGTAGTGCTTTAGAAACATCGTTTGACTAAACATTTTGATACAGATTTGAGCAATTTGCAGACTTATTGGTAGAAAGTTAGCTGGAATTGCAATTGAATGCTGCTGTGCTGCTGTTGCCTCGCTTAGTTAGTGCCTTAGAAACTTAATTTAAATATTTTTTGATACGGATTTGTAGAAGTTAGCTAGATTTGCAGTTGAAATCTATCAATTATCCAAAAGTGAATGTTCACTGATCGTTTTAATGATTGTTAAACTAATTACTCCATGCTTTATTATGGAAAAAGAAGTGATCTACACTGAACAATAAAAATCAACTCAATCAATTTTAATGAGCTTAATTCATGATCAAATCAAAATCTTCATACAGTATGCGACTATTAAAAATAACGAAAGAATGATTTGGATAGAGAAGTGACTGTTTAACGATCTTAACTAAGCAGTGATCAACTTGAATCACAACTGCCAACCTCTTAAAATCTGCAGGGTACTCTATACCAGGGACAGGCACATTTCTATTTCGTGTGCATACGAAAAATCTCAAAGCAGCGCTGCTCCGACACACACGGTATAAACTGTACAGCGATGCAGTCGTTGCTATTGAAATTTAGAGCAGTTTATGTGCTGCTCTCACACACACCAATGCAAAAATGTAAATGTATTTGTTTCCTGCCTCTGCTCTATACTAACATGAAGTCTTAGGTTCGTTTCGCAAAACAGATTTTATGCTTGTTGAACCCAAGGTTTTGGTTTGATCCTTGTTGAGTTTCAACGAATTGCTCGGCTTGACTTTGTTAATTTACCAAGCTATTAGTGTTATCCTTCCCAAAAGACCTCTTCCACCGCTTGCATGTGTTTGAAAATGGAATGTAGCCTCTACTTTCTCTCGCCCTGCAAACATTTTATGAAATTTTTGATCGAATTCGAAACTTTTTCGAGACCTTGGTCTGATTAAAATAGTTATAAATGCGCTCGATTTCTGATCATAAATTATACTTTTGTCTAGAGAAAATGGTACCCTAGCCCTTTCTTCTCATCAGTTTCGACTTATTTTCGAATCATTTGGCGACCCAGTCGGACTTGACACCACGAAAAAGGCACATCATTCATAATCTTTTTCACCGAAGAAGTAGTTCCCAAAACTGAAAAGTTCAATTCGCTTTTATTAAGGCGTGAAAACCAAAAAAATTGCACCTTTGAGAACGTATTTTAGCATGTGGTTTTGTTGTAGAAAGAACAAGAAATCTTATTGGTTACACATACCAAAAGCACAGCCCAGAGAGGCAAGGTTTTATGTAAACGTGACTTTTTGCCTTCTAAGCGCATGTAAAAAGAATGTAGTGACAATTTCATACGCATTTTTAAACTTCTATCTTGCTTAAATAATTATGAAGTGTCTTTTCCCCGTAAAAAGAAGTATGAAAAATGTCATTCTCTTAGGAACCACATTCCGCAAAGTTCGACTGGGGAGTCTTTTTCGAGTCATTAATCAATAATTCACTCTTTGAGCATATTCATGAGTCATTTTCGAGTCTTCTTTTAATCGTTAGGTATTAATCTCTTTTTAATCATCGAAAGGGCTCGAAAAAGACGATTTGTTTTATGCGGCTTATCCAGTAAAATAATGTAGTTTACATTTCCAAAACTAATTATGCTTATCAAAATAGTTTTAGGGCTGAATCTTGCAAAATCTCTTCTAAAAAAAGCAATAGAGATTTGAAACCGACCGAAAGAGATTTTAAGGACACCGAGAATTGGTTTTGGGTTGGAATTTGGTAAGAAGAGATTTCTGGGACACCTCCGATTAAGTTGAGTTTTGTTAAACCGATCTTCCAAATGCTGGGTGGGGCCCTAAAACTTTTGCTTTGTTTCCTTTCGAAACTTATAATCGGGGTGTCCCAGAAATCACTAGAATTTCGTATAAACGGTTTCATTTCGAACTGCAACTGCTTGCCTTTTTATGTGACAATGATCAAAGATCGTGTAAATGATATTCAACCAAGATCGTCCGAAAAGTGACTGCTAAACACCGATCAGTGATCATTTAAAGTGCCGGTCAAGTCAATTCTCATTTTAGTGATTTTCACTTCAGTCTAGATATCGCTTTTCTAGACTGTCCTACTGATCTGCAAAACTTTTTACTCCAACTCAAACCGTAACGGCAATTGGAAATCAACTGAGGCATGTGCAGCTAATAATTACACACTTGCAGCAGATCAGTATGGAGTTGAAGTTGAAGTTAGACAGCAGACCATCTGCAGATATGTGGGTTTTTTTTCCTCTCTGACGTACTCTTGCCATGGAGTATGAGAAAAACGCCCATTGTAACAACAAATACTACAACAAAGCACAGCCATTGAAGAGACGATGATGATCATTATGATGAAGACGACGAGGGCGACAACGAACCAAGTTGCGTGTTGTAGAGTTTTGCAAAAGTGGTGGCCTGTTGTTGCATTTTCAAATGCTGGTTGGTCGCTGCCGGCGTTGCACACTCACACACACACACACAGAGATATGGCCAGAGAACTTGCCAAACTGGTTTCCGCTGGCGACCAGGTCGCGCTTTAGCCTTTAGCTGATATGAAAAGCAGTCAACGGTTGTCGGCGGCGGGCATATTGCACGCACGCACTTACTCCAAAATGGCCGCCCTTTTGCTAATTGGAGCCTCGTGCAACCCGATGATAAGTACGGGTCGCAAGTTTTTAAAAATATATAAATCATATTTTCAACTAGTAAATTCACAGCATGAGACAAGTCTATAAATAAAAGCGGCCAGTTGGGGCGTGAAAATTGAAATGGAAATGGAAATGAAAATGAAAATTCTTTTCCTATATTTTGTCAACAAGCAGCTGCGTGGGTGTCTGCAGCTGACTTAAACATATTTATACACTCAAAAAAAGAAAAGTGAAAGGAGTACTTGTACTTCAGCACAAGAAAGCTTCTTAAATTAAGTATGAATCATTCTTGAAGCCCATGCCAGAACTTTTAATACTCAAAGTCAACAATGAAGAGAAAAATAAATCTTGGCAGAGTTAAAACGTTCTTAAAATAAGAATGTATCAATCAGAAAGTCAAGTTTCTAGCTAGCAACTTCATAACATCTTAAATTTAACCCATTTATTTCCAAAGTTTTTTTTTTGTAGAATTTTGCTCTTGGTTGTTCTTGCTTTCCAAAAAGAAACGTTCCTAAGGCCAAAAGCTAAAAACTATAATCTAAAAATAAGTATTTATACCTTCCTGTTTTACTTTTTAGGCATTAGTGTTTCATTACAATCATCTCATTTTCGGAACGAATTGACATTGTTTTAAGATATATTAGACTCAATCCAAAGCATGAAAGATTTGTTTCAAAATGAATCTACATTGATTTAAGAATTAGATAGACTAAATTTTTTTTAATTTTAAGAGTAAAACCAGAATTTGAAAGAATCATACCGAAGCATTTCCTTTAAACTAAAATCGATCAACACTTTTGTAGTGCCGTTCCATTCCCGTTGTCCCAGGGCGGAAAACCCCCAACCCCTCTAAAAAAAACAAAAACAAAAAAACCTCACGTCATTCTAATCAGTTTCACATGAGCAGCTCATAAATTTTGCAATCCGCTGGCGACAAACGAAAAAATCACTACTGTTTAGATACTGACTGCTCTTCAAACGGTTTTATGATGCCAATAAATGCAATTATACAACTGGGCCAACGTTTACAATGTCATGCGATCGTCTCCAAAAGATACACACCGAAGTCGGCGTAGGTGGCCATAAATTCTGGGGGAAGGAAGGGATTTTCGAAATCAATTTCAGCCAACAAGTTGTGTCATAAAAAAAAAAACCAACAACGGCAAAAAAATTATGATTCAATCAAAACTGCTTTTGAATTTCTCACATGATAAATTTATAGAAATTTGAGCCACTAAAAACCGAAATAAAAATCGAAACTCAAACCAAAACCAAAAAAAAAAACCAACAACAAACCATAAAATGTTGTAGAGCATTTGTTTTTGCTACGTTTTTATGATGCCAATGCCTACTACCTCCACACACACACACACACATAGACATACCTAGGAGCAGTTTATAGCCCTGGCATTGTGTTGGCCATAAACCTTTGGAGAAAACGAAGGAGGCGCAAAAGAAGTAGGAGGCGGGTGGTCTTAACAATGAAGTGGAAGTGTAGTGAAGTAAAAGCACTTGAGTAATGGCCATAAAGCGCGCCCAGCAAACGGTCATAAAGCAATTTATGCGACTTTTGGAATCAGCGCGCACAGTAGCCGGTCCCCCTTGAGGAACTGCAGTGATAAGAGCAGACCTACTTACGTCTCCCCGGTATACGTAGTATAGTCTAAGTTGATCTAATGCGGCGCCTAAATTGCTCCACGTAGCCAACACGAATATTCATTATTTTTTTTGGCCTCTCTTCAGGCGCCGGCCACATGCGGGCCAACCGCGCCAACACCGCTATCTTTATAAACAAAACACAAAAACGAACAACAACAAAAATTGTTAAGAGACGCTGTCGAAATTTTCCCCCCAAAAAGGGGACCAATTTGGGGGTTTGTAAGTCTCTTAAGAATGCATTTATCTAAGGTAATTAGACCGAGCAAGTACAACACACTACATAAACTTGATTTCAAAGCGTACGTCAGCTGTTCATTCACTGAAAATGGTTTTTGCAGAGTAACCGAATCGCCTGGCAGGCCTATCAAATTTCTCACACCTACAACAAACACAGCAACAAGAGCAAACGCACTTAGGTACCTAAAAGCTTGCACAATAATGCTTGGTCTGGGTCTTCGTACACTCAGAAAAAAGAATAAACTTTAGAAGAAGATTTATTTGATAAGTGATCAATTTGTTTAACCAGCTCTTTTACTGGTTTTTTACGTTGGTATTTGCCATTTATCGTAAGCTAAGCTGTGATCAGTGAGCTAATCAGTGATCAAATATTTCTGCTGAATGCGTCCTCTAATGTTTCTGTTGTGGGTATTTGACAAAATATGAGGTTAAAAACGTTTTTTTGCTCCTGATCGGTTTTTAGCCTTTCTATAATATGGTCTTTTCGTTTTACTTAAGCTTTATATGTTTAGAGATTGATCAATGGATAGAGCAATATGACTTCTCGTAGAAAGCTGATCTCTTGTACTTTTAGTTTGCCGATTTTCATTGACTTTTTTTAAAGGCAGTTGCAAAGAATTTGGAGTATATCGATATAAGATACCCAGAAATTGCTAAACAGACAACTTGTTAAACATTTGTGTTTTTTTTTTTTTTTTGATTGGTAAAGATATATCTCAAAATTTTTGACTTGCATGATTTCGGTTGATGACTTTTATAGATCGTACAACTTATTATTAAATCTGATCTATTCCATTTTGGTAATAAATTATAATGTATTTTTTAAGATCAATATATGTGCTTAACATGCTAAGATTACCTTTTGAACCAGGCCTAAAACGGAGCTCAAAAGCATGCAGGGATTTCTACTTGAAAGAGTGGCTCGATAAAGCGATCCAAGTTGTCCCCAAGTCTTTGTTTCGTGCCTTATCGATTTTATAGGAAATTTAAAGTAAAATGTAATGTAAAAGCAAAAAAGTCTACTGTTGACAGAACCTGGAAGCCCTTGAAACAGTACTGTACAGACAACTTATGCTTTCCTTTATCATATACATAAATCTTTGTTGATTTGTGTTGATTATTGAAGTAAAATCAACTGTTGACTTTGAGCTGGCTAACTGCCGCTTCGAATAACATTAAAACAGATCGCTAAAACTCTCATACATTTTCAAATAAGGAAGGTCCTACAACTAGTTATACAGACAACCTTTTAAACCTTAATGGTTTGTTGATTTCTAAAAGTAATATCCAAAAATTATTGAATTTAATTGTTTTGGAATATAATTTGTAACTAGTTAGCTGGCTCGAGGTCAAGAAGTAGCATTTGTTCACAACTGTATCCAACTTATGCATTGACACACCAAAAAGAGTGTGGAAAACCTTTACAGCTGTTTCATGGATGTCCAATCCAATCATCAGAAGGCGTTTCGCTAAATGACTCCTGATCGTTAAGCCAATTCCATGCAATCAGAACTTTAAACAGTTGGGAACTGCAATGCGCAATGTAAGCAATATTGGACTCACATACAGAAAGCCAATCTTTATGGGTGTCGTTGCAAAGCTTAGAGCTAAAGTTTCTTAGTGAGAAAGCTTGAAACTTTCTAGCGAGCTTAGAACTGCACGTTAAATTTTTATGCCAAACATTCAAATAACATATTTTGTTACATGAAACTTTTGTTAGTTTCGTTTACAAAACAATAGAGCGTGCCTTCTCTCATATATTTTTTTTTCCAATTTATTTGGCGACCTTTCTAATGTTTAATTAGTAACGAGGCAGGCTGTCGTATTTGTCATAGTTGCTTCCATAGATGTGTGAACACCTGACGTATTAGTTCAGAGACATTTGTCATAATTTCAGTGTGAACAGAATGCCAGATAACTGACACAAAAAAACTGTCAACCAGTGTGTTTGAACGTATCCGTACAGAATTTGTATGCAACAATTCAGAAAATATTTTAAAAATCTTCATCTAAGCACATCAAATTTTAAAGCCAATCCCAAAGAATTCGCCAGCTTAAAGTAAATACATGAACTCTATTTAATTCTAAACACAATTTCAATCTCCAAACCAAATATTGTTCTTAATTAAAATAAATCTTGATTTGTGATTGATTTCGTTACCTTTCCTTTCTCTGAGTGTGCCCAATTCGGGTAAGGCAATACCAAAAACTGGTATTTGCTTAGCTGATGATGTTGTTGTACTTGTTTAATGTGCCTGATTACTTTTACCCGGCATTAACATTGGCTTGACAAACAAAACGCCAAACAAAAACAAAAAAAAAGTAACCCACTACACTTTTATCTATATCTTTATAATGGGCGCACAATATCGGTAGTAAAAACTACCAACAATTGAGGTGACAATAGTAATAACCAGAGACGACCCCAACTTAGTTTATTTTTTTTTTATAACCCCTCCTCATCGCTGTATGCGTGTGTGTACACTTTGTATCTACAAGAACCATACGACAACCGTAAGATACTTGGCCGCCTTTTACGACCCAAAACAAACGACGCACTGAGGTAGCTGCTTGAGATACTTCTAACGATCTGGCATGGATACATGTAAACATGAGCAACATGCGGAATGTCAATATTTGCATGGGAATGTTACAGACAGAGAAAAAAAATCAAATGGTACCTGTTGAGGCTAATGCTTCTCTCTTTTTTACCCACTTCTTGGCGTCTGCCACAGACATCCGGTGTGGGATTTGTTGTTGATAAAAGAAAAACATTTTTCACCAATTTGTCAATGCAGCACCTCACCTCTGGGGGGTTTTCTTTAATTGAAAACGTTTAGTAAGTAAGACGACGTCTCCGAGTCTAGAGAGCAAAAGAGTCATAAATCATGGGCGTCGGGAATCTCATAAGTAACGCCACATAAATAAAAGCGCAACGAAAGAAATATGCTGAGTGGGAGAGAGAGGGACTCAGAGAGCGAGAGATTGATTTCAGCTATGTATGTTGTATATCGGCGGCCCTAATGGCTTAACAGCTCCACACACATATTTGATGAACGTATTAGGGCTAAGTAATGTGGCACTCACACAGCGATAATGTATCTATGAAATGCCCCGATACATTAGAGCATATATAGAGCTGTTAAAAAGGGTCAAACTACTGTACAAATATTGAGAGTCATCAGACATCGACCCCGAAACAACGTTGGTCCAATCTAAACACACACAAACATATTCCAGACCAGCCAGCGAGAGCGAGCCGAGATATGTATTTTTGAGGCAGTAAACTAAATAATAACATTTAAAAGGCGCCAAGTGGTTCCATAAACAAATATTTGAATTCATCTAACGGAGAACCAAATTTCTGTGGCCTGCTAAAAACTGAAAATTTCAACGGCAAATTGAACAAAAATGTTAAGTGTAATCAAATGCAGCTGTAAAGTAAATAATCGTTGCTCCAGTGGGGCTAGATGTTGGACTGGCTGTGCCAAATCAATTCACGCTGTGCATTTACAGAACAGTAAATGTATGTGAAAAGCAGATTGTAACGAATTTGGTGTACCCTGCATCAATTGGAAGACTATTTGTAACATATTTTGTCTAGGCATTCGGAAACTAGGAATATTGGATGTTTAGAAAAAAATGTGAAAGATCAGGCTGAAACTTTGTAGTCTTGTTACCCAGCTACAGTTTTTATAACAGATACACTCAGAGAAATTATAGAGAATTTCGAATTTGGATCAAGAGTTTTCAATGTGAAATCTCTATTCAGTTAGTTTTCCTCACTACCCTCGCTTTGCTATTCTTTGAGTAATTAAAAATGTAATTTCCAGGTAATTAAAAAATCAATCCCACTACTGTAATTCAATTATTTTGATATTTAGTATGGTAAGTTGAAAGCGAAATTTTCATAGATTTGTAGTCTCAACTCTTTCTAAGAAAGCTGTGGAATAAAGTCGTTAAACTTTCTAAAAATTGTGTTCGGTCAAGCATAAATACGGTCACTTTAAATCAGGAATGCTAACCTCTTCAGAATCGAACCAAGCCGTTCCTTTCGAAATCACAGAACCCAACCAAACAACGAAAAAGAAAACATTTCAGTTCAGTTTGGTTAATTTTATCAACGTGTTTGCTGATGTTACCTAACTTAAGACAAAGTTAAGAGATGATTTGGTTACTTTTTGCAGGAAAATTGTTTAAGAGCCGTTTTCGGATCTTCTGCATAGCTCCTAAGCTTAAATTTTACTCTGATATTAGTTAGTTTATGACTAACTACTACGACTTGCGACGTGCCCCGATATGAAATATATTTGTTGTTGTTTTCACTTTTTTTTTGCCTTCAAAGCGAGGCAATTGCGCTTGTCATTCTGTCTAGCTTGTACGCGGTGACGAGGCAATTTGTAATGCGTCTGCGTGGCGCCAGTCGGAATCAAGCAACTCTTGGGAACAATGGGAGCAAGGGCTTGCTTGCTTGCTTGTACTTAAGTAAAAACTCGATTTTCTGAAAATTTTCGGCGCACTGTACTGCACGAAAAGTTATTTCAACAAAATTAGGAGTCGTTTATCAATTTTAGAATGCTTTGTACTTAATCGAAGTACAAACATACTTAAAATTTTAAGTCCAAAACGCTATTAACTCTATTCCGATTCATCTACAACTCTGGAGTGGTTTTTTCTGACTAAAGTGTTGACGGATTTTAAAGATTGATAAACTATTTTAATGCGGGGTATCCATAACAAGAGTGCCCAATGTTGGCAGACTCTTTAGTGAAGTTAGTTAAGTTAGGAAATGAAATGAAATTGACATTGTGAATGAAGTAGTATCGTGTAATAAAGCCCTAAGTTAGAATAGTGGGAGGAGAAGACAGCAAGAACGACGCCTCAATTGGCGCGCTCGAAAATTGTCGAGCGGGATAAAAGTCGCTGGCTTCTTCTCTCAGTTTCAGTTGTCATTGGAATATAGTCAAAAGCGCAAAAGCGAACTGAAAGACCAACAACTGTCCACGAACACAAAACAGATTAACAAATTAGTTAAATCATTTTTCATGGCGCCCGAGCAGGGACTCAGACGGATCTCTTCTCCACACTATAAGCTGAAAGTTTCTATCTGCTTCGTTAACCATCACCTGACGGTACATTTTCTTTATATCAGCCACTATGGCATATTTGTGCAAACGAAAACGAAGCAGTGTAGTATAAAGCTCCTCTAGAATGGTTGGGCCAACCATCAAAGTGTCATTCAATGCCATCTGAGTGGATGAACGACTAGACGCATCAATAACTACCCGTAATTGAGTAGATGAGCTTTCTGGTCGAAGAACACACTGATGCGGAATGAAATAATGTGGTGTATCTGGAATTCTATTATCGATTGGCGACTTGTGACCCATTGATGCATATTCGTTCATAAACCCACGATACATTTGTCTTAAATTTTCATCTTTTGACAATTTTCTTTCTAGCGACAAGAAACGACGTTTCGCTACTTCGTATGACGAGCCAAGTTTTTGAGGATCAGATTTAAATAGGAGGCGAACCTCAAACCGACCTGACGACAATATTTTTGTATTTTCCATTAAATGATGTTCACAATTTTGCTGTTGACAAGGTCTTATCAATAGATTGCAAACACCCACAAAATGACTATGGCAAAATCAAATGTGACGATAGGGCAGCCCTGCCAACTTGTGGACTGATCTGTATTAATGGGTTTTTCGGATTTTAATTTCGAAATTAAAAGCAGAATGAAAAGCCGAATCCTTAAAAAATTGAAGATAGAAAGGTTTCTTTCTGAATAATTTTTAAAGCATGAAGAAAGCTTTCAAGAAAAGCTTAAAACAGCTCATTCTCTATCGTCTTTATATTGACAAATACAACGGTCTTCCACGTTTACCCTTTAGCTTAGGGGTATAGAAGCCCCAGCGCAATTACCCTCTCCCCCTTGGCAACAGTTGCGGCTGTGAGCTGCTGCGTCTGCGCATTGCTCTTTTGGCAGTAGTTCTGTTAACAAGTTCGGGGCATAGTTAGGCCCTTTTGTTCACTTAAGAAATTCAAAACCCGCTGCCTAAGGGTTGCTTGCTCTGGCAGCAGCAAAATCTACAAAAAAAAAAAAGAACAATGCTTTAATAATATAACTGCGCAGAGGGACGTCGACACGGAGAGCGAGAGGGAGAGAGATTAAAAAGGTACCAAATTCCAAATAAAAAGGCAAAGGTTTCTGTATTTTTTATCATTAAAAGAACAAAACAACAAACGAGGCCTCGAACCAGGCCCAGGGTATGGGCACAAAAGAGATTAAGTTCCTTATGGCCAGCAAATGCGTAGAGAGGAGGTAGAGAGGCAGACCCAGGCACAGCCGGCAAGTGAGCATTCCAAGCAAGCGTAACCTTTCATACCTGATTATGAGGCTATGTGTGTGTCTCTTCTGCGTTTCGTTCGAAATCAGAAAATGCAATTTACGAAAGCAAAACAATGAATCCCGGACAACGGGAATGGGAACGAGCCCCGGTATCCATTAAAACTGCCTTTTGTGCGGAGTGAGCAAAAGGGAAAAACCCAAAAACCCAGAGCCTAGCTCAGCCATTGATTGGTATTAACGCTTAACCTGTTGTTCGGCTTGTGGTCTACCTGACTAAGTAGAAAGTGGCTCAAACTGCAGCCGCCTCAGTGTCAATGTTGTGACTGTAGTTAATGTCAAGGACAAGTTTGAGGAACTATGGAAATTGATACAACATTTTCAATGTTATTTTTTTTTCTTCTCGACATTATCAGCATCATCATTTACCCGCACTTCATTAATCATCAGGTCCAAGCAGACACAGACCGTCTGTGGCACACGCATGGTTGCACTCTCATATCCCAACAATGGTTCGGCGTTGTCAGCGCCAAAATCAACTCATCGCTTGTACAAACTATTAGCCAAAACGCCAAAGTTGTCAGTTGACGACTGATTTTCATTAAAAATTACTTAAAATGAAATCATAAAAATTATTTCGGCAGTCAGCATGGGTCCTCCTCGTCTTTGTCTGAGACAAAAGGCGAAGCCAAAGACAAAGACTGCAGTCACATTAAGCAATTTTTGTATGGGGAGAAATCATCATCAGCGGGAGCAGCGGCAGCGTCAGCGTCGCTTTGGGAGCAACAACATCTTTGGCTTTTGTTGCTTATTTATATATATATTTGTCTGTATGTGTGTATATGGAGATCTTTCTTGTTTTTCTTCTGTCGATTTCTGGTTGTTGTCGTTTTCATTTGCATCACATGTTTCTGCTTTTAAAGAGAAATTATAAAGCGTTTCCTTAGCTGCATCATTAGCAGCGCCAACACCAAAAGTCGCCTAACTATGTATATTCAGAGAAGGATGACGATGACGAGAGGGATTGGGAATGGGAATGAGAATGGCACTGGGGCGTTGGCGTGGTTGCATATAGACATGAGATATATCTATGCAATCTATCTATATAAAACGCATCACAGCAACATCAACAGCAGCAGCAGCAGCATCAACGGCTGCGGCAACTAAATAAAAAAGTGCCAAAGCATATTTTTAGCGGCCAAGTTTTTGGTGGTGTGCCGGGGACTGGGGACCGCTCCGCTGCTCGTTTGTTAAAATTCGATGGGCGAATGACATTTTTGAGTTATTTTTGTCAGCGACAACGACGACAACGACCAAGACGATGGCCCCGAAAGAAAGAAGTAGTGCCAGAGGCGACGGCGGCGTCGGCAATTTAGTAGCCAAGTAAAATGAAATGAAATGCAAGCGACAACTTAGTTGTTGACGTTCTCTGGGTATCGGCTACACTGGGTGAAGGTGGGAATCATTTATTGTGAAATCATTGATTTTGTTATCATTTTTAGGCAATGAATGGGTAATGGAAGATCTTATATAGACTGATGTTAGTGAAACTAAATCTATAAAATGACGAGGAATTTCTTTGAATTTTTAGCATTTTTAAATCATTTTACCAAGTTTTTAATGAGTAATATTAGGAAAAAGAATGTATATTCTCAAAGTAAGCTCTTGGTTGAATTAAAAACCTGATTTTATTGAAACCATATCTACTAAATGACGATAGATTTCTTTGAAAATTTTATATTTAACAGTGTTAGCTTTATAAGATTCAATGCTAAAAGATTTTTGATGTTAAGCTAGGAATTACCATGATATAAACTTGTATAAATCCTTAAACAAATTTTAATACTTAAGATTAAATTGCAACTTAAAAAGAAATATTAGTTAGGACACATTTAAAGTTTATAATAATGCCAATACAAGCTGATTTATAGCTTAAAAACTCATTTTATTGAAGCTACATCTATTGAATTACGATGAATTTCTTTGAAAATTTTATATTTAACAGTGTAAGGCATATAAGATTCAGTGCTAAAAGAGTTTGGATATAAAGCCAGAAACTACCATAATAAAGACTTTTATAAATTTTTAAATAATTTTCATAAATTAAGTTTTAATTGGATCTTTAATTAGTAATATTAGTTAAGACACACTAAATGAAGTTATAATGTCAAATAAGCTGATGTATAACTTAAGAAACTAATTTTATTGAAAATATATCCACTAAATGACGATGGATTTCCTTGAAAATTTAACAGTTAATGGTGTAAGACTTATATTAAATAGATCTAAGCTAAATATTATTATAATGCCTTGGTTCACCATTATATAAGCTAATAGAAAAATAGTCTAGTTTTAGATGGATATAAATTAAAAAAATATAAAAAAATAAAAGAAATTTTTAAACCAAAATATGAAAACGATACTTTTTCCACTTTAAGGATATACAGGACTAGTTTTATGGTTTTTCAAAGTATATTATTAACTAATGGAATTAACTGAATTTGTTTGAAGTCCTAAGGAACTAGTGCTAAGGCAAATGAACCATATGAATATTGTACCTATCGAATATTGTATTATCGAACATCGATTACTTTGTAAGAAAAGCCATGAGGTTGACGTGTGAAAATAAACCTTCTTCTTTTATTCAAACGACAAGCGAGCTGACGTACTTTTTCGGGAGCTCAAGGGGAGCTCTAGCTGCTTGTCTACAGGAGTAGCGGAAACATATGGTTTTTGTTATCAATATGCTCTTTTAAAATTTTACTTAAAATCATTTTACTTAAAAAATATCTAGTAAATGACTATGAATTTTTCTAAAATTTGATATGATAGCTATATAAGGTTAATAATAATTAGTGACGAGCGATTTTTAATGTTAATGTAAGTAATTACCATGTTATAGGCTAAAAACCATGAACAATTTCTGAGTATTGTAATAATTTTTGAAGCAGAATAATGTGAATAAGAAATAAACTATTCAAAATCAAATCGTTTCTCAAGAATTATATACCATGCACTGTATACTTATAAATCAAACTAAGGCATTAAATCTACAGGTGGAAAGGCCCAGATAAACTAAGTTCCAAGTAGCTCAAGGTGAATTATATGTTATCGCTTATTTAAACGACAAATTGTTCAATCAATTCTGTTAGCAGTATGTAGGCTTCATTGAGGTATGTCGAAACTAATTATATTTTCTAACATATTATAGATCAGCGGAGGGCAAGCCCTTGCTCCCATTGCTCCCGAGAGTTATTTTACGGCAACTAGCGCCTCGCAGACGCATTAAAAATTAATTTGCTTCTTGGTTTCGCCGCACAAAACGAGACATATCGATAAGTGCAATTGCCTTGCTCCGAAGCGAAAATAACAACAAATCTATTGGCTAGCGGGGCCTGACGTCAGTCGTGTGCGCTGCAGAGACGACTGCAAAAACTAGAGCATTGGTAAAAGGGGTTGTTTATCTGTTGTTGGACTGCTCCCAAAATCAAATTTCGTGTCCACCGCTGTTATAAATAATTCTACGAATCGCATGTACTTTTTAGTTAAGAAGTTACAAACTATCACCAAACGCCATCTACCGGGCTGACTAATTCCCAGTTTGGCGCCAACAAAATCCTTTAAGTTAGTTGACTTTTGATAACTAATTGCCAAAATTTAAGCTTATTGCTATTTTTAGTTTTTTTTTCGAAAGAAGTGTCAAAGCTAGATAGTTAAAAATCACTTCTAGATAAGTGTCTGAATCATTTGTCTATAATTTGACTTTCAAGTAGCTAAGCAACCAATTTCATATTGTTAACTTTGTTATTGACAGTTTCATTGTCAGTTTGACAAAAAATTCATCAAAATCTCGCCCTGAATGCAACACCATATAATAATAATCATCATCATGAACAAAAAGGAAATGAAGCAGCTTCTTGGGCGAAACCTGCATCTTGATAAATGATTCTCAGTTGGGTGTTTCTGTTGTGATGGTTCTTTTTATTACCCATAGCCCGGGCCTGTCAAAATTCCAAATGGACCATAAATAAAAACATCATTTTTATAATTTCAACTGGCCAGCAGCAGCGAGCTTGCAGTTGTTGTTTGGCGCGCCAAAAAGAAGTGTCGCTGTCATGAAAAACTCTAGATGGAGCCATAAGTTCTTTTCTTTTTTTTTGTTTTTTGGGCCTGCTTCTGTTGCTGCTGCTCCATAAAAATAGCAGCAGCCGCAAACGACTTGCAACATTATAATTTGTATGTTAAAACATCGTAAATTATTTAAATGTCAGTGTGTGGCAAATATTCTTCTTTTATGAAGAGAGAGGAAGTGTCAAGCGCCGCATATTTGTGACATATGGCGGCAAGACATTGTTGTTGTTGTTGTTGCTGTTGTTTGTGTAATTAAGTACAGCCAGCCAAACTGAACGTAATCTGATCATTTAGCGGCTTGCCTCGTTAAGTTCGTGTGCCGCGATTTTTAAATATTTTTTTTGGGCCACATGTGGCACATGTGTTAGGGCTTGGAAAATCAGCTCCAATTACCAAAAAAAAATTAAGAAAGGGAAGGGAATCAGTAGTCTTACCTGTTTACTGAACATTGCAATATCCTCGTTAAACGATTCCGATGAACATACATCCCCACCCTGCACGCCAGGCTCCCTCGGCGTACATGTGGCCAATTCGCATTTCTCGAATATAAGCGCCAAGAGCGGGAATAGCGGATGTCTGTAAAAATAGCAGAAGGAGGACATATTAGTATGCTGCTTTTGTTTTTTTTTACCCGAAACAATTTCCTGCCATGCAAATGAACAAGAAAAGCAGCTGCTGCTGTTCCATTTTATGCTCTTTATTTTTTGAGGGATTAGTTTAAGAACTCAACATGATTTGACCATTTTCTCTACTTCACGCTCTAAGCACAAATTGCACCTGAACAAAATTAGGGAAACCAAAAGGGGCAGTGTTCTGGGACTGGTCTGTATTTTTTTTTTTTTTTGACCATTAGATGGCACAAGAGAGGGTGTAGACCTGCGCTTAACAAACTATTAATCAGGCAGAGAACCCCAGAGCCCAGTTCCAGTTGAGTGCCCGGTACCAGGATCGTAAAAGAACGAAAAAAAAGTGTGCACTCATTTGCCATGACTTGGCATTTGTGACCACCACCAGGCCAAGGCATTGGCAGCTGAAGTTGTTGTTGCACTCCACTCGAGAAGGTGTTAAGAGAGTGTTCTTCTCTCTGTTGAAAATGCGCATGTTCAGTTCAGCAAAAGGTGTCAATTGTACAAATAAGAAAAGCATTTTTTTTTTAAAGAAATACAAAAGAAAATATAAATTTTATTTAGTTGCAGGTGCCAAGAAAAAGTGTGCTAATGATGCGCATGTTTTGCAGCCGATACGAGGGCTGTTCCATAACGAGAAGGAAAGTGAACAAAACTGAGTTCAAAATGTTTGCCATCTTTTAACTAATTGTGAGTTTAGGATTGAGAGTTCTTTAGATAAGTCGGCATAAACAGATACAAGAACTATACTGCTTAGTACTCGATACTCAGTACTTTATATTTGACACTATGTACACAATGCTATAAGTTTGACACTCAGTACTCGACAGTAAAAAATCGTCATTCAAAGCTTGATACTCACAAATCTATGATCAGTACTTGATAATCGATATTTAGTACCCGAGACTCAGTTCCCGATACTTAGAACTCGATATTCAGTACTTAAGACTCGACATTAAGTACTTGATATTCTGTGCTCGTTAGTTAGAACTCTAAGATCAGCACTCTATACTCAAAACTCAATACTTATTTCTTAAAACTCGACACAAAGTACTCGATATTCAGTACTCTATACCCAGTAAGTACTCTAAACTAAGTAATCGATATTCTGTACTCTTAGCTCAGTACTCTATAATATACTCTATAAAGTGTACTCGATATTCAATACACTATACTAAGTAATCGATACTCTTTACTCGATATTAAGTACTCTGTATACAGTACTCCATACTAAGTACTCGATACTTTGTACACGATATTCAGTACTCTATACTAAGTACTCGATAATTTGTATTCGATTTTCCGAATTCTATATTCGGTATTCTATACTTAGTACTCGATACTACGTATTTAATACTCGATACTTAGTACACGATATTCTATATTCAAAGCTCAGTACACGATACTTAGTACTCGATACTTGATAAATATGCCGTCATCGTGACGTGTGACGCTAAACTAAACTCTAACTTCTACCAAAATCTTTCGCAACGAAATTAAAGAAGCTTCAAACCATAAGAACAAGTGAACAAAGTGAAAAACTGAACAAAGAACCTCACTTTATTCACTGAAATAAACAGTCCTACACCCATCTTATGTGTTCCATATGTGATAATCTATGGTAATCTGATTGTTCTTCTTCTTCTTCTTCTGGGCTTCTTCGGAATCTGATAGTTATTAACCAATAAAGTCTTTTCGTTTCGTAAACCTTAAAATTTGGTTATTCATCACCATAAGTATTTGGTCCTTCGAGCCGGATCCATAGGTCGTTGGTTCATATCCGACTTATGGTGATAAATAACCAAATTTTATTGTTCACGGAACGAAAAGACTTTATTTTAGTGGACTGTATAATTTCCAGTAAATTTTAGGAGCTCTGTCCGACCTTGCTTGTTGTTAGTTTTAGACTGAACTTATTTGATACTGCTACGCAGTACCAGCCATATACAATGTATACAAAATTCTTCCTCAATTGCCATTGGCAACGAAGTAAAAAGCATCTAATTATATGACAGCCCTCGTACTTGAGTTGCAGACAAACCAGCTGATGGACAGTTTAACTCTCATTCAAAAAAAAAAAACGCTAACCAAACCAAGCCAAATATTTGCTTACTTAAAAAAAAGAACTCCAACCCAAAAGACATCTGCCGTGTGTCTTGGTCTTCCCCTTTTTAGGGAATCGTCAGTTGCAATACATGAAAATTGGCAGTTCCTTGCCTTTGGGACACGCAACTTGCCAAATGACACAAGAAGTGGATTTCAGTTAGAAGAAAAAGTCAAAAACCACAATTTGGCAAATTAACACCAGGCAACCGCAACAACGCAACAACAACAACTGCAGCTCATTTCGTATGGACTCCCTAATGCCTAAGCACGTTCATGTTCCGTGTCCGTCACTAAACACATGCCACACCCCCTTCTTCAATGGTTTGCAGGACACCCGAATTGAAAGAGAAATTTCAGAGGTGAAGCAAAAAAAAAAAAAAAAAAGGAAACCCATAATTTAGTATTTTGTGCAAAACGCACGGGGATACGCCCATATTCTATAAGGATCGCTCTTTTGAGGTTGCGCGTGCGTTAAATTTATGTTACTCCCTGTGAACAAGCAAGGAGAGGTGAGAACAAGCGATCAGCAAACAGGTGGTGGGATTAGGTTTTGGGGGGAGAACCCATCGAAGAAGTGGCCAATGAATTAATTAATCCATAAATTGAGTGGGTGATTGAAAAAAAGGTATAGGATCCAGCCGAAATTCAATAATAAGAGATCAAATCTCAAGAGCACTCAGCAGAGGTTTAAATGAGAGTTTGTTCGAAAGAAAGTTTAGTGGGTTAAGTTCGTTAGTTCTTAATAAAGTGAAGATTCAGACTTGAGTCAAGATTTTTCGAGCTTAAAAGTAGAGTAAGAATGAAAATTCTTGAAGCAAAAGCCAATTTAGTGAACCCAGTATGAATTTTGATAAGTAATTTCTTGATGCTTGATCTGAGCGTTCCGTAATTCCTTAGTACTCTCTATTAATATCTCAGAAAAGGTAGGAGATAGAGTTTCGAGGCTTTCAGAGTACCGGATCTCTTTCAAAGTGACAAAGCAAACCTGAAAACTTCTTCCTGAAAATACTGAGTGATTCCTATTAATCAAAACAAATGTCAAATACAGCCTTGCTCCCATTTTCACTTCCGCAAAAGTTTTGCGATTTCAATCCTGATTTTGGTCCATTTTATTTAGGTCTCGAAATCGAAAATTTTTTCGAAATTGTTTGATAGTGTTGGAAAAATTGTGCTTTGGGTAGGTACCAAAATCTAAAGAAAAGGTTTTTTAACATTATTTTCCAACTTGATTAAGGATATAAGATTAAAAAAGGTAACTGCAAATTAAACCTTATTTCTTTTGAAGCAGAACCTATAAAAGTTATAGGATTTTGGGTGAAATTGGGTAAGATTTGAAACGTTGTTCCATATGGAAACTCTCATAAAGATAAACGCATGATCGAAATCAAATGTTGGATTAAAAAGATCCCCTATTATTGATGGAAAAACTAGATCTATATTTCTGACTAACTTTTCTTTTCTAATATAACTTGTTAAACCCAGGTTATAAGCTAATTCCAAATCGTAAAAATATCATTAAGTTTTCATTCAATTATTGTCAAAATTTCCTTATACTTACTCATAAATCGCATCCTTATCACGTTTGTGTACTTCGGGTATTGCGCCCATTAGGTGATTAGCAACCGGTGATACATGACTAGGTGTACCATGCGATCCGGCCCCCGAATGGTAGCCGTGCATGCCAACTGTGGCCGCTGCCGCGGCGTGCGTCATGTGCGGTGAATGGTGCGAGGGAAGGCCTTGCAGGCCGGGCGGCCGATGGCCAACGTGTGGATCGTACATGGCCGCGGCAGCGGCACCGGAGTCCATGCCGTAGCCATGTAGGCCATCGTCATACTGCAAGGAGAGACAGAAAAGCAGAGCACAAGAAATACCAAATTAGTGACAGAAATCAACGAGTGAGTTTGTGTGTCTCTGTGTGTGTTAGACCACAGAGTGTTCCCAGAGCGTCAGCAGAAATCTAACAAACATAAAAAATTTATTTAAATATCTAAATATATTTATTTCCAAGCACGTTGTCGTTTGGCAAAAATCAACGAAAATTGAAGCCCCAGAAACTGTTCGTATTTTGTGTATGACCTTGTGATTACTTTGGATATACTCGTATGTATGTATGTATTTATATTTGTTGTTGTATCGTTCATTTGTTCGTCTTTTCCATCAACGTTTTTTGCATATTAATTAAGCGCCAAAAGCAGCGGGCAAGGCGCTGCCAGCGACAAGTTTAAAAGAAGAGAAAAAAAAATAAATAAAAACACAAGACAATTTTTAATGTTATCAGTTAATCTGTCTATAAATGTGTGTTTGTTTGTGTGTTTGTGCCCCATCTCTTTCTAAAGTTTTGTACAACATTTTTAGAGCCGCGCAATTGCAAACTGGTTTGTGTGCAACAAACGGCAAAATCAACTGAGAAATATTTTTAAAGTTCAACTGCTGGCAGGCAGCTTCAGTGATTAGAGGTGTGTGTGTGTATGTGTGTAAGATGATTATCTTTATACCCTGGCAAAAGGTATATTCATTTTGATTAGAAGTACGATAACTTTACTTACCCAACTACCAACCACAGCATAAAGTAAATGAAGTGAGTAAACATTCACGTTCAATTAGTAAGCTTAAGGAACAATTCTTGTAGGAGTATTTGTCGTGAAAATCAGATCCATTAAGATTCATATTAGTATCCTTTTTCTGATATTATATTAACATATCATATCTTTATGAAGATTTTCATCAATTTTTTTAAACACATTAAGTCAAAACTAGCAAGCCCTTTGCTTCGCACGAGTAATAATATGAACAAGCTTTTCATAAAACGAGTCATAACAAGCCTTTTGCCAGCAATGGACAACCCAGTCGGACTTGACACCATGAAAAAGGCACATCTTTCTTAATCTTTTTCACCGACGAAGTAGTTTCGAAAACTGAAAAGCTCCATTCGCTTTTATTAAGGCGTGAAAACCAAAAAGAATGCACCTTTGAGAAAGTATTTTAGCAAGTGGTTTTATTGAAGAAAGAACAAGAATTCTTATTGTTTACGCATGACAAAAGCACAACCCAGAGAACCCACTTTTTCATGTAAACATTACTTTTTGCCTTCTAAGTGCATCTAAAATGAATGTAGTGTCCATTTCATACAGATTTTTTAAACTTCTATCATACTAAAATAATTATGTAAATCTTCTAAAATAAATATGAAAAATATTCTCTTGGGAACCACATTCCGCAAAGTAGAAGCTTTTTCGATCTACACTCAAACTCAAAGTGACATTTGAACTCTTGTTTTAATAAAATACAATAAAAAATTTTACCAGGACTTGGAACAGCCCAACAAACTTCAATTTATCAATTTCAATTTTGTGAAAGATTTTAACAAATTGTGCGCCGAAGCTCTATTACTTCGTATAAGTACGGGGAACACTCGAGTTTATCAAGCCTTGAAGCGGATTTGTATTTTGCGGAAATTCTCGCAAAAAAGGTGAACATTTTACAAAGCTCACATTGTTTGTTTCGATTGTTTTGAATTGAAAAACAAATTTATTAATAACACGATTAAAGTTTTGCGGAAATTTTCGCATAAAATAAGTGGATTTTGAAACATTTCAGTTTTTCAAAATATATGAACAAAATATTGCCAAACAAAAGACAAAAGATCTGCGTACAACATTTTATTTCTGGTTTTTTACTATTAGTAACAGAACAGTTGCTCAATTTTTAACTATGTTCAAATGTTTAAACATTTTCCTATTTATTCTCTCTATTTTGAGCCTGTTTGCTTCTGCTACTAGTTCGAAGCTTTGATGCTTAAAAGGGTATACAAACATCGGTTATTCTCTTACGCTGTTTGTTAAAGTCAAGTGGCTTTATCTGCTGCTGCTGATGCCTTGGGAAGCTCTCAGTCTCTCTTTCTTTCGCTTCACACTGCATAATTTGAAGGAGCATCAGGCCCCAAAGTTGACAAAGATTGTTGTACAGAGACAAGAAATGATGGCACTTCTTCTTTTTCCCTCATCAAGTTGAAGTTTTCTGTGTGTGTGTGTTAGTGTGTTGTTATCGGTTTGGAAAAATCTTTGACACTAAATGAGCAATTGACTGAGTAGTGTGTGAGAAGCACTTGACTTGCCATTGCCTGGCAAAATGTCAAGGATTTGCACCTGAAGTAGCTGAAGCTGATATATTTGTAAGTTAGAAATACACAAAAAAAAAAAAGCAGCTGTTTTTTTTTGTCTGCATACACCTGCAATCCCCGCAATTTCGTCCAGATACATACCAAAGATTAGGCTTCAACCTAAAAGCAAATCGGGGGCTCTTTTTGTCAACGTTGCCTTTTGCCTGGGCCACTGCACTCGAGCAAGATACCAACTTCTAGATACAGCCCCAAGAGTCGGAGTCAGAGCCCAGAGCTCAACTCGAGCAGTTAAACTATAAAGTTGTTATGCTAATTTTAGTGTTTGGTGTTGGCGAACCGAAGAACGTTGTTGCCTTTTGAAATGAGGAAATTGTGAAGCAGCCCAAACAAAAAGATCTTGGAAATTACCACAATTTGTACTTGTACATAAGTAATGTGGGAATTTGGGGAGACACACAGACACAGATACACTTAAAGGCTTTCCCCGTCCATTTGGGCCAGGCCAACTTTGATTGATGATCTCTTTCTCTCGCTCCATCGCTGCTTCTCTCTTCGGCTTTAAGCCATTGACCTTGTTGAAACGAAGGTCTGTTAGTGGCAGGCCCAACATTTGTGGATCAATAGCCAAACAACACAACAAAAAAAGACGAAAACCCACCACCAAGCCCAAGTGAGCCAAAACATTTGTCTGATTTTGACAAGTTCAGCGCCGAAATCCTTCAAAAATTTATGACACAACAGCTACAAGAACAACAACAACAGCCAACGGGGTGCTCGACTGTCACTGGCAGGCGCAAAACGAGTGGCGAGTGGTTTGTCGTGCTTAAACGACATTAAGTCAAAGCACCCGCCCCCGCCCCCTGCCCAACCAAACAACTCAACTAGGCTTTAAAAATAGGCAAAATTCATTTGCAACTTAAAGCCAATAAAATGTTGCCTGAACTTGAAACCAAAAACACAGCCGAGCAAGGACATTTCTGTTGTTGCTGCAGTGGGGGAGCTTTATCTAACTGACCGGGCCCAGACCCAGACAGCGGAAGAGTTATGAGTGTAGGCAAAAATTTTGCAAAATGCAGGCAGGCCAGGCTAAAATGGTGACAATGGCCGCCGCTGCTCCACATAGTAGTAAATGTTTCAGGCATTTGGCCATATGTGACTATTGATTTCTTTTGTCTGCCACAATACTTTTGCTTTCTTCGTTTTAGTCTTAATTGCAGGCGGCTAATCAAAATTAATTGTTTATCATGTTTTCCTTTTTTATTTTTTTGGTTATTTGAATTTCTTTCTTAATTAGCAGACGAACCGCCATAACCGCCGCCGCCGACTCTTCGAATGGTAGTAGGTGTGTCCGAAGTCATTTTCAAGGCATACCACGCCCCGTTTTACTTCTATACTTTTGTTTTTTTTTTTGTTTTCCTCCTCCAAAGTTTATTTGGTGTTAGACAATTAATTTTTGTTGCGTGCTTTGGTGTTATTTTAATTTACAGTTGCAACATTCGAACACGCTTCGTTTTTTTTTTTTTTGTATTGTTTGTCTATTACTTTAAGTATAGGGTGCTTTTTTTTAAAGGGCTATCGAACAGATTATGGGTAGTTTTATGTACAAAATAGTGGGAGAGAAAATTAAAATTTTATAATACAGATTTTCTGTATTAAAAATAAAAGTTATTTGAACATTTTCGAACATTATTCGAATATTAATCGAACAATCGCAAACTGTTCGCAAATGAAATCTTAAACGAACATTAAGCAGTAATAAAAAGCCCTTCAAAATGTCTTTAAAGAACTTTAGTTAACGACCAGAGCTCCTATAAAGTGGTCATTTTTAAAAGCAGTCAGAACTTCATGAAAAAGGGAACCGAAATGACATTTCGGCTTTGACCTTTCTAAAAACACTCTTTTTTCAACCAACGAGAGTTTTTATCCGCTCACTTGGTTCATTTGTACATCACATTCATTTCTACAGAAAGTGTCTTTTGCGCATGTTAAACTGCTAGTGTGTATGCGTGCTAGCGTGCTTCTAACGCAACAACAAATACACTTTGAACTGACACTTGGTTATGTTCAGTTACTGAGAATAGGGCTGTCAATATTTTATAATTTGATCGCTATTTCAATATTTTTGTTAGACTATAAAGCTGCCGATATAGGCTATAATTGACGTGGCCCACGACATGAACGCAATAAGTTGTTAATGTTCCAAGCATTCTGATGTAGCATTTTGATACTTAGTTGCGACTAGAAGTTTAGTACGGATGCATGGCACATGTCGTTAAACTAGTGGTTACCGACACCCGATTTGTAGAATAAATTTGGGTTGTCGATTCTTTCCAAAATAACGATGTTTTATATATCGATTAATCGGTATTTTATACGCCTTTCAAAAAACATGAATGGATTTGTAATAACAATAACATTTGAAAGAACCATTCAGGCTTTTAAAATCAGGTGGGTAGATTCCCTTGGATGAGTTATTACCCACGGTATCAAATAGCAGGAACGACTAAAACTTTATCGCATACACATTACCCGATTCATTTGACTGCTTTGAAAGTCATCAAGTGAGACGAAACAAATGAAGTGAACATCCAAATGTGGTTGTGATATATCGTTATAAGAAATATCGATTGTCGACTTTATCGCCACACGAAATATCGTATCGAAATATTGCAAATCGTCTTACAAAAACATCGTAATATCGATTTATCGCTGCGATATTGATAATGCTAGGATCTATCTGTCACTTGAGATTTTTTTGGCAATCAAAATCGTTTAGCTTTTAAGGCTTTTACTTGGTAGTCTTCTGGGCTTAAACGTTCTTGAATAACTTTTCAGTTTTATTTTAAGCTTTAGAGAAATTTTGATATAGAAAATTTGAATTTTTGATATTTTCGATTCTGACCGATTCATATCAACAACCCAAGCTGAGAGCCGAACGAAATTATCCTCTTTAAGCTGTTAACTTAAGAAACATAAACCAGAAAACACCAGAGAAGTGTTCTGTTCACAGAGTGAGCGAGTCTGTTGAAGTTGTACCTGTCATTTTATTGAGCAGACAGCACTGAAAAAACTGTTTGACCATATTTTGAAAGATTTTTTAACGACCTTTTAAATCCCACCAAATGAGTCAGAGAAGAATCGTTCTACGTTTGCATAAAAATTCTGGTACCCTTGATTTTTGTGTACTTTTCATCCCTGGGGTTCGATCATTTATCGAGCATGCGAAAAAACACTTTTGTTTTTAGTTTCTAGCAGTAAATAAGGTCCTAAAAAAGGATTAGTTTGGGTCAAGGGTTTAAGCATTAAAGTGGTTCCTAAATCATCAGATTGGTTCAGATCGAAGGCCAGAAATGTTGGAAAGCTTTGTAAAGGAAGAAATCAACAATCCCTTTTCAATCTCTTAATAGCGAACTAGATCCTACAGTAGCACAAAACTCATTAAGAAGACTCCTAATACAACTGATTTGAATTATGTATTTTCTTCCATTGAAAACCCCCGAATATCTTAAGAAGAAAAGAAAAAACACCCTTTATTATTGAGCAGGCAAACTTCAAACGGCACAACATGTCAACGTCAAAAACGTGCGCACATTTTATATAAATATATTTTTTTTATTCTAAAATTTATGTCTAAAAACAAATGCTTAACACAAGAAACAAAAAAAAAATTGGTAGCTAAAATTTAAAACAGGCGAAACAAAAAGAATTCTGGGCGCTTTAACATTTATCAAAAATCAACAACAAATGACGTCAGTTTTGAACATTTATTAAAATTCTAATGAGCCACAGCGAAACGAAATCAAAATATAAGCCACACAGACACTGGAAATCTCGCATTTCTTTATCAAATTTCCTTAAGAGTGAGGCACATCCATTTAATTAAATTTGTTACAACAAAAGCGATTTATGCCTAATAGAAAGAAATACACAACATACAAACAAAAGCCGGCCAAAGGCCCTGGCAAAAGTTACTCAAAAATACTAAAATAAATTGCGTGCTGATGGCTCATTTAATTTAATGAGCGGCGTGCAACTTGTCTAAATGATTTTTCCTCCCTCTCTCAGTCTTCGCATGGAACGCAGCGGCGTTTTAAACTTATTTCCTTTAATTTTTGTGTGTGTTTTTTTTGGGGTTTTTTAGGGCATTTCTATCTAACTCAGTTTGAGTTTAATTTACTTCACTTGACGAAAGTTAGCGGACGCTTTACCCTAATGTCGGGAAATTACAAGAGAGGAACGGAAAAAAAAACAAGCGATATTTAAAAAATTTATAAGACGATTTGAGCGCAAATGTAAAAAGAAATGAAACTAATGAAAACACTTCCACCAAAAACAGACGACCTCTACAACAACTTGGCAAACGCACCAGGCACCAACCGAGACCGAGGCACGCAATTTGATCATTAAACATGAAGCTCTTTAGCACACGAAAAACAACAACAACAACAACAAACTAGCAAGAAACGGAGGAGCCCCTCCATGTGGATACCACATTGAGGTTGTGTTACCACCGCCTGCAAAAATATGCATATGTAATTTGTTTAGAAATACTTGTACATACAATACATACATAATTTTGAGTAGGGAAATACTAGCTAAGAATTAAATGTAACTGATTATATACATGACTCAGGGAAGAATCTGTGTGTCTTAATTACTGCAAGAAAGGCGAAATGAGTCATTGCTGATGAATCAGGGGAAGGGAATCTACTCTACGAAAGCTACTTCTATGAATGGTGTTTAAGTCAAAAATCAGGCTTATGGCTATCATTTTCTTAATTTATGTCTCCGATATGACCGATATTTAAGTATATTGAGCTTACTATTTCCTCAACTTTTTCCAAAGGGAGGCTTAAAAAAACTCTTTAGTCTTTTTTTCGCCTCTATATGATATATAAAAAATGAGATATAATGATTCCGTATTATCCGAGTTTAACAGGAAGATTATTGTAACTATATCAGGGGTGTTCAAGTTTTCGATTCCGATCCAAACCTTGCGGAATCGGAATTTTTTAAATTTCCTTTAACACTTTTGATCGTTTCAATCGAATTCATCAATCGTATCTTGGACAACTTTTAGCTATTTCGATCAAACGAATTCGGCCTGTATAACTAAGAAGGGAGCAAGTTCCCGGCCCATGATTTTCTCAATATTTTACTTTTTTCAAAGTGAATGTTAGCAGGCTCAAAGTCGAGGTTTGATAATAGTTCAATAATCAACCAGAAAATTCAACAGAGAATACATATGAACATGAACAGTAGCTGTGGCTGTGTACACGGCCTTCGAAAGGGAAGTTAGGGAGATAAAAGTTTTAAGTTAGCCTGGTTGGAATGGAACGCTTTAGACGCATATTGGTAAGACTATTATCTATCAAATTGACCAGGTTATTTGGGTGGTCTGACAATTGGGTGGTCTGCATGTGTTTTTGGTTGAATCTGCCAATCTCCTCTCCATCCAATTTTCTTAACATAAATCTCAAAATTTTTTAAATTAGTTTGTAATCAATCTCGTTGATAAGATAAGCCGAAACAAACCATTTTCCGATGTGTTTTTTTTTTGGTTCGTTTCATAGTTTCGAGCATAAATTTGCGGTTCGGTACGATTATGTTCGGTTGGGTTTAAGATCATTTTGGGTTCATTTAAGGAGTATTTTTATTATATTTTTGTCAGGGCTTCAAACCTAATTAACTTTTTCGGAGCTCTGATAAGTGGGTTCGAACTAAAATTTACCTATAGTTATTGTCGGAAATGTTAGGAAAAGACCTTGGTGCGACCAATGATTTATATGGTAGGTATTCAAAATAATGTTCAGAATTTTTTTACTTTTGACAAAACAAGTTGTAAGTCCCCCCTATCAACTGACGCTTCAGTCGATGGTAAATAAGATAGATAAGTCTTCAAAATGTTTAAGGGCTCTTATAATGTAAATAATAGATTTATTATTTGAAATAGTTTGGAAAAACATGGATACAAGAATCTACAAAGACAAAGGTTACTATGGAAGGCATTTTTATTGGTTATTTTAAAAGCCTTTTTAAGAATTTTGAATAGTCTTCAAGCCTTTGTCGCACAATGTTAAACAGATAAATACAAAATTGGTGCCCTATGTCCCACAAGGGATGGTAACTGTTGTAGTAGAAGAACAACATCAAATTTAATGGACTTTAGAATGTGTATAATTTTTTTTAACCGAACCGAAAAATAAGGTTTGGTACTGGTTCAGATTCAGCAATACTTTTATCCTCCGGATGTTTGTAACGCATAAAAGGAAGCATCTCCGACCACATAAAGTATATATATTCTTGATCACCATGACGAGCTGAGTTGATTTAGCCCTGTCTGTCTGTCTCTATGCTCTCTCCTCTATCAGTTTTAAAGCTACCCTCACCAAACTTTGCACGAAGTCTTTTGGCACAAATACGCTGCAAATTTATCGGAACCGGCCGGATCGGATGACTATAGCATATAGCTGTCATAGGAACGATCGGTCGAAAAACTAGTTTTAGTGAGGAAAACTAATTTGTTTTCAATGAAAACGCCTCCAAACTTTGTATTTCTATGCTTCTCCATGATTCCGCCAAATTTGCTCGAAATCGGACATCTATATAGTATATCGTCATAGAAAAGAAGACTCAGAAATGTAGTCTTAAATAGAAAAACTTTTTTGTTTTCAATGGAAATGTCTCCAAAAATGGCTTGAATTTGTCTTATATGCTTTTACACAATTCTACAAAGTTTGGTGAAAATCGGATGACTATAGCTTATAGCTTCCATTGAAAGGATCGGTCGAAAAACTAGTTCTTCTGAGAAAAGCTTTTTGGTTTTCAATGCAAACATCCTTATCATTGGCATATATTTATTTAATAAACTTTTAAGCAATTCTACAAAGTTTTGTCAAAATCGGATGACTGTAGCATATGAATGATCGGTCGAAGAAGAAGTTCTAGTGAGAAAAACTTTTTGGTTTTAAATGGAATCGCCTTCAAAAAAATGTACATGTTAGCTTATTTTGCATTTCCATGATTCCACTAAATTTGGTAGAAATCGGACATCTATATAGTATATAGTAGAAAAGTAGTCTTATTTAGAAAAGCAAGCTGCAAGGGTATACAAAACTTCGACCGAGCTGAAGTTAACTTTCCCCTATTCTTAAACTTTGGTTTGATTTATCGTTCGGTTCAAAGTTAGTAGGAAAACGGTTCGGTTCATAGAGGGATCATTATTTTATTTTCAAACAATTTGGGCTCCTAGTCCTAGTTTCTTCAGTTGGGAAGACTATATAAATTCATTCACCAATATAGTATCATCTTAGTCACAAATCTCTATCAATCTAAAGGCCCAACTAAAGCACTCAACTGGGCCAACAAGAACGAACAGAAAACAAAAAAAAAATGGCAAATATTTGCCTTCACCGAATGTCGAACGTTGAAAACATTGCACATTGAATGGCATTTTCAGCTGCACTGCTGTTTCCTAGCACACACACACACACACTAGACGAATTATATTTTATGCCACAAATTACGCTGCGGTTAACCTTTAAATTAAAATAACACCAAAACAATTTTTGTTGAATTGCCGCGCGCGGAATGGCAATGGGAGGAAGCTGCGGCAGCGGTGGCGGTGTCGGCGGCAGCTGCACTTTTGTACGTATTTTTATTTTGTATTTTCATTAACTGAGCAAAGGCATAAAATAATCAAATTAAATATAAAAATTGCTTCCCGCCATTTTGGTATTTTGTGTTGTAACGCACAAAAGTGCAAATTGCAAAAAGAGTCGCGACAATGCGCCAGGAAAAATATTAAATAAAAAAAATTACTCTCTCTCAGTCACTCGCGGCGAATGAATGTTTGCAATAAAATTATATGCATCAAATGCAACCACACACACACACACACACACAGACAGTTGTACCGGCACCCGTATAACCGACACAGTCGAAAAATTCATTTGATGGAATTGAAATGGCGGGCCGCAGGAGACAGCACTGGGCATGGAATCGTCGTGTATTAAACCACAAGCGTAAATTTATTCGCCAGCAAAACGGGCCACATAAAAATCACCACAAAATTCCCGCGGGCATTTTGTCTTTATCGTTTTTTATTTTGTTATTTTTTTTTTTCGTTTTTCAAAAGGTTTTTACTGGCTAGCCCAAGAGTTACTCACACACACACACACACTTATATGTTAATTACTAACGCACACTTGGAAAAAAAATCAAGTTCATTTCGCATATGCATGCTAATCAATTGATAAAAAGCTTCACTAACTAACTGCGATTTGGTCAAGGAAGAGAATGAGAAAGAGATTTACTGCGTCAGCTGATTAGCATTTCATTTATGAGGGGATTATAAAAAGAAAATACTAGGAAGCACGCATTGAAGGTATGACAATTTATGAGGTACTTGAATTAGATTTTCAATATGTTTCAGTAAATAAAAATATAATAATAAGAATCAATTTCTACAGTTTTAGTACCTGTTTTGTGAACACTTTTTTCTGTCTATATCTATTTAAAAAGTTTGAGTTTTTTCAAGTGCAACTTTTAAGATTTTATTTAAATTACCCCATAAAAAGACTTTGCTGATAGATAAGGTTTTAACCAGACAGGATAAGTGCTTATCTCAAAGACAGAGGAAAATATTATTAATATTTTATCAACTTATTGATATATTCTTTGTACTTCATTATTATTTACTTGATTTACTTGAACAATCTATGCTGTTTCTGTCTCAAAAATAGTTTAAAATTCGTTAGAAATGGCTCTTGAAATAGCTATACAGACAACCTGATATTTTATGTTAGTTTAAAGATAACTTTGACAGGCGATTCCAATTCCATTTTAATAAAATTTGTAATTAATGCTAATTTGAAATCAGCAATGTTTCAGAATCATATTTCTATTATATGTTTAAGCGTTTAAGTCATGCTAATCGCCAACATTTCAGGAACACCGACGCTTGAATGTGTTATCTTCAAAAACAACTGAACACAAAATCTCTAGAGCTTTCCTGGAACACATGGGAATATACCGAATACAGCAAATAAGATAAGTTCGTATAAAGCAACTTAACTTTTTCAGTTTTGGAAAGTCATGAGTCTAAGAGGTTCGGTTCTTAGTCTAATTTGAGGCACACAAAAAAACTCGAACTCAACCTGTTCTTAGGGGTTTGAATCAGTTCGCATTTTACAAATCGCTCACTTACTTCAACACAATTTTTGAGTTAATTATGCAGAAATATTCGCTATATCTTGTTGTATATTGTGTAAAACTTTCATATTGCTATCTTTTATAGTCTCCGAGTGCGGAGGGAATATGTCATCATATGGTTTTACAGGTTAATTTTCAAGATCCAGCAAAAGTGACATATCTGAGTTATGCTGTAGACGTGATTAAGCGAAGGTCCTTTGGTTTATTGTTAAAACATCATATTTTAAAGTTTTTCTGAAATAAAAACTTAAGTAACTATTTTCGGTAGGTAAAATCCACTAAGATCTTTAAGAGCGAATTAAACAAATGACAGTGTTAAAGTAAGTGATTGAAATATCGACTCTGAATTCGTCACAAGGCCTATAAAAAGGCGATATGGTCAAAAAAAGTGAGCTGTCAAAATTGAAAAGAGCTGACTTTTACTTTATACTAGACTATTTTGTTTGCACTGTCAAATTATCTATACAAAACACCAAAGAAAAGTTTTAAAGAATCAACTAAAGAAAGAAATATAATTCTAATTTTACATAGAGTCTCTAATAATATAAAAGAACCTGAATATGGATTTTAGCGACCTGCTTTTCATTTTAGTCAAAGTGGTTGTTAGCCGGCTCAAGGCCGAGGATTGATTATAATTCATTAATCAACAGAAATTCAACAAAGAATACACATGAACAGCAGCTGTGGTTGCGCAGACTTTTTATATAAAAGAACTGGGTTTCATTTGAAGCCGGAATAGAACACAATTCTTTTGCGACAAGTTTTTTGTGCCAAAATATGTTTGCCTAATAAGAAGCTCAACAATTATTACTAATTTCGTTTCAAAGTTGCTTCACTCAAAAATTTTAAACAGAACTTTTATTGGAAAGGTTAAGCCAGTCACATAACCACTTTTGCTAGAAGAAATAAAACTGATAAAGACTAAGAATTACCAATTAAAGACAAAATATAATTCTAGTATTTTTCTAAAAATTACATTGAAAATCTTTTTTCTTGTAAACTTTCAAATTCTTCAAGTCAAGTTCCAACTACATCCATAACAGAAAATAAATTATTTAATTCACTCTCGCACACACACACACACACACTTGTCTAATGGCCCGCATAAATCATTTAAGTTTGCTACAAATTCTCCTACATACATACAAATAAGTAAGTACAATATGTGATTTTAATAATGTTGAGTTTCTTGAACTTGAAGTACTTAAAATAAAATAAAAATGAAAATTTTAAAAGCCAACTAAAACTCTAAGGCTTTACAACAATTTAATGATAATAATACCGCAAATGAAATGTTGCCATAATAATTTTTATTTTTGTATGAAATTAAAAGGTAATTTTCTTTGATGCTTTATAAATCTTTTAGAGATTCTATTTAAGTTAAAAAAATAGTTAATATTGTTTGGAATTATGGTAAAAAAATTACTAAAATTTGCTCAAAAACATGTAAAAAAATTTACAAAATTTGAACAAACGCTCTGAATAAAGCGACGGTTTCAGGGGAATCTTTGATGAAAATTTGACTAAAGACCTTAAAAAGTAAATTTTTGATTAATATTTGAACAAATTATTTGCCCGTTATTACAGAAATGTTTTGTTGAGCCACAATAATCTAACTTCTTCTAACACTTCCATACTTTTAACACATTTCTTTAGTTTTGATTGAACATATTCTTGATTGGTTCAATTACTATTCATAAAACTCAGTTCATAAAACTCATTACTAAATTAAAAGAAGAATTTCAGTACCAGTACTAGAACATCAGAGCTATTTCAGTACTGATCAGATCTAAAGACATCTAATACTTTTCTGTTGTCAATAGTTAGAGCTTCCGCTAAGGAATATACAAATGTATATAAAAATATATCATAATATATCTTATATCTTGTTGCCTTTTATATACTATTTTCCTCTTGCTGTACTTAACTCTTAGTCTTGGTATGACATTTGAGATATTCTATTGCTCAGCTATTGCTTACACACCCGGTCACCCCTCTCTGCTGTTGGCGCCAGCTTTGAAGTAATTAACCATGAAAAAGCTTCTCAAACTGCCGTTCGGATTCGGCGTTAAACTGTAGGTCCCTTTCTTTTGTACGAAAATTAGATGCTTGGCCTTGGCCCTTAGTGGCTGTGCCAAGCCATTTTATATTGCTGTTTCTTAAATATTTTCCATATAATAGTATAGAAAAATATTTTTGACATTTGTATTTTGATTGTTATAACTATTACAAATTGTTAATAAGCCAATTTTCAGTGATTGCTAAAACAGCAAAATTTTCAAAAGGCATACATCGTTACTTAAAGTGACAGTTAAATGAGAGGCTATCTGTCAAATTGACTTGGAAAAAACAGAGTAATTTTTTAGTTTATCTGACACAAAACATATATTAAAAAGATGAGAAACTGGCACTTTATAAAGTTTACAAATTTATGCAAATCTTTATCAGTTTTTTCATAGTCCTTTTTCGAATTCTTCATCATATTTATTTTACTCAAAATTACCAAAAGTTAAAAACATGATCCGAACTATTCAAACTTGAAAAAAATTTAGTTAATGTCCAACATCCAACTAGGTTTTAAAAGTAATCTTAAGAGACTTGATTGCGGGCTTATGAATATAAATTTATACATTTGATTTTAAGTTTTATCAAAATTCATGAATTTTCTAAGCACATTTTTGTAATAATTAGAAACACATTTTTCAACTAAGCACCTTAGTAAGTGTTTGTAAAATTTATCACAAATGTAGCTAAGCTAACTTATGTTCCTCTATGTATTGCCCTAAAAACAGTATCTTACAGGGCTGCAAATAGGTTTAAGATCTGAACTTCAACGTATTTTTCACCAAAAACGCAATCTTAGGACGCATTAAGTGTGGACAAGTAAATGAAATTGAAGAACACAAGATTTCTGTTCGGTTCAACAAAAATTATACATTAAATATTTTAATGCTCGATATTGAGGCTAAAACAAAGCTGTCTTATTACAAATTCTAGTCATAATATGCTTTTATATCCTTGATTTCCAAGCTTATTAAAGAAGCTGCGCGAAAATGGGAAATCTATTTCTTAAACATTCACTTAAAATCAGAAAAGGATGATTTCGGAAATGTTGGCGCGCACTAAATTGAAATTATCTAAGTCTTCGAATAAGCAGGCCTTTCCAAATCTAAAGAAATTTCGAACATTGCTTTGTAAACTAGTCAAATTAAGTAAGCAGAAGCAACGATCTTAAACCTCAAATTTTGTCAAGGTACTATACACTTTTTGGCAAATGAAATACAACTTGCTTTAAATTCTTAAATGGCTTGAACTAATGCTTATGTACAAATATTGTAAGATCTGTTTAAGTCGTGAAAATGTTTCAAAACTAGTCGTGAAAATGTATTTAGTGTCTACCTAGGAGAACATATTAACTTGCACTTAAGAACTTCGTACTTAAACCTGCGGAAATTCAAATTTAACTGAACTCAAAAGCTGATTAGGTATGGAATAAAAAAATCTAGGTACAAATTAACAAATTTACAAGACAAAGAAACTACAACTATCCTATAATTATAATAAAAAAAAATCGTTCTAAACTCGTACAAGATACGCTACCAAGGTACTTAAGGATCGGTAGCACTACACTATAAATTTTATTAGACAATCTTAACATTTTTATGCCTCTATAAGCCCGTCGATTCGACTACCGAAAAGACTATTCAACTTTCACGGCTAAGACTATGGACGGTACCAATGAAGTTAAAACCTATTTATATTTTTTTTTAAGAAGGAATACCGTGATTAGCATTTAAAAGCTTCAAAAAAGTTATCTTTTGCCCTATAAATATTTTTTTGAAAGTTCTAAATTGCAAGTAAATCTCTCAAATAATGTCTAATAATTCCGTTTGAAGTCCTTAGCTTTCAATGCTGTAGAACTTCGAATCATTTAAAAAAGTAATACATTTTGGGCATAACCATTGGAAATATAACCAGTTTATGAGTGATTTTAGCTCTGTTTCGTGCCTAATAAAGACAATGTCAAGAAAGAACTTGCTCAAACATTTGAGGAAAGCCATGAGTTTAGTAACAGCTCCTCCAAATCAGAATCATTTTCACTACTGAGTCCGCAAGGAAAGCGATGAGTGCCTTTAATCAGATGAACCTGGTTAAGATTAAATTGCTCAACGGATTGCAGCTGAAGACGTTAAATGCTATTTTAAGCACAAGTGGAAAGATTTAAGAATTTTCTGGGTTTTTGCAGTTAATTGGTTTGGATTTTGTGGTTCATGTTACTTATAAGAGATATAAATAGGGAGAACGGGAATTTGACTAAATATTTATGGTACATAAAGAGCTAAACATTCACAGAGAATGTACTAAATCACAACCAGGCCTTCGCTTCAGCTCTGAACTGAAAATAGCAAGTTTTTGCTTAGAACTTGTTATAACGAGTTGGTTGTTTTATTTAGTCTGACATACAACATATTTTTATACACTTGAGTGTATTATAATTTTGCCCATAAGTTTGGAACGCATAGAATCATCTCCGACCACATAAAGTATATATATTCTTGATCAGTAAGACAAGCGGAGTCGATTGAGCTTTGTCCGTCCGTCTGTCTGTCTGTTTTTACGCGAAGTACTTGCTTAGTTTTGAAGCTATCGAGCTGAAATTTAGCACACAGTCAGGTTTTAGCTGCACTCTGCACATACATGTGTCGGAATCGCGCGGATTCGATGGTTACTTTTTGTAGCTGCCATAGAATATTTTTGTTTTCAAGTGTATTAAAACTTCGGAACTGAAGAAGTTAGCTTTTCTTTCTTGTTATATTTACAACTGCTTCTTGACACTCCCAGTTCAAAGCCTACTCTGTAGGTCCACTATATATCTTCTTTATATTTTGTTTCTTGTTATATATATCAATCTAAAGAAAGTTGCCATTGACAGGTGACTGAAAATTTAGATAATAACAATAAAAAAAAAACAAAAACAAAAACTTTTTATATATCAAATTGATTCTTGACACTCCCAGTTCAAAGCCTACTCTGTAAGCTTCTTTATTTTTCGTTTCTTGTTTTAAATTCAATGGATTCTTGACACTCCCAGCTCAAAGTCCGCTATATATCTTCTTTTTATTTTTCGATTCTTGTTATATAAACAATTGATTCTTGACACTCCCAGTTCAAAGCCTACTCAGTAGGCCCGGGTCACTATATATCTTCTTTATTTTTCGTTTTGAACGATCAGCGTCCGTTGCAGTTGAAATATTTTCTACTTCCCTCAGCTATTTAAAGCTATGCTACCATCTATAGTGGTGTTAACTTATGTGGAAATATCACATTTGTCACTTTATCACCGACATAAATGCCCAGTTCCCTCGCTGTGCCCCGATTTAAGTACGGCTCGTACTCCCAAATAAACCTGCACAATTAAAAGCAGGTTTAAGTCCGGAACTCCGATATTTTCAAACTATGAACCGAATCCGAAACTGAACCATGTTAGTGAAACTCTTCCTTTCAGTTTGGTTCAAACAAAATTATAGACATTCGGAAATCTTGCTAGTTGTATTTTTCTCTCATTCCAAATACTAGAAATACGTTTAGAAATGATAATAAAAACGCTAGCCATTAAAGACTCTAGTTTTCAGATACTTGATTTATAAGTTTAATGAAAAATTCACAAAAGTAAGAAGCTAAAAATACATTGACAACTTGTTTCATAGACTACACAGCTTCATTAGTGTCGAGCTTCACTTTCAGATGGCTACGAAGCATAAAGTTATATCCGAATCAAACATTTTGAGGATCTGAACATCTGATCAATGTTAACAGCTTTAAGGTGCCTAAAACTTGTTCTGTCTTGGCAAAAGTAAAGAGATTCTGAATATTCTTTTGAATATTAAAAACATTTGAAATTGGGTAAAACTTGGGCCGAACCAAGGTGCGAAACGGAACCTACAAATTGCTTACACTTTTGAAGTCCCAATTCAGAAAAGTTTTAGTTTTAAAATCACAAATTTTTCAACTTTAAAGTTTAGCAATTTTGTGGGATAATTTTTTTAACGATTTTTGTTAAATTTAACCTCATATTCCCACAAAATTTTCAGCTCTCAACTTCCGTCGGCTAAAACCCCGTCGCTACTTTCGAAAAACTTCCACTGACGCTGCTTGGGAACACTTTTTCTTGTAATTGGATGCATTTTAACAACTATTACTTACCCTAGGCTGAGCCATTAGTGCTCTGGGAGCGACTTCTAACCCGATTTGTGCCACTTTTAGGTGTGTGGGAGACAACGAGGCGGCGGTGCAACACAAATTCGGGATATGATGACCCCTACTTGGTGTTGTCTCTCGTCTCTACAGCGGCTGTTGCTGTTGCTGCTGCTGCTGTTGTGGTTCCTCCTGGTGACTTTTGAAATACACTCACATAAAACACATCTGCACACAAATTGTGGTAATTCTTTATATTTCTTCTTAGAGGTTTTGGGTTTTGCACTCTGAATTCTGAATTCTTTCTTCTCTGGGGGTTTTAACACAGGCACATTTGTTGTATACTTTTGTTGTTGTTGTTGTTGGAGTTACGCGCGCGGGAGATCGTTATATAGAATATTTACATATATAATTTGTTGCAATTGTTGTTGTTGTTGTTTATGAAAATCGTATACGAATTGCAGTTGTTGCTGGTAGTTGAAGAAGTATACTAATGTATGGTAGTTGTTGTTGCTGTAGCTGTTGTTGTTGTAGCCACATAGTTGTTGTTTAGTTGTCATAAATCCATTTCCTGCTCTTCTGCTGCTGCTGCTGCTTCTCTTCTCTCTGGATGTTGTTGCTGTTTTTGTTGATTTGTTTGTGTTGTATGTCGTATACTTGTTGTTTTGTTTTTGCTTGCTATTTATCACAGCTGCTTCTACATCATAATTATGTACTATAAACAAATCAAACAAAAAGTCCAAAAATGTTGGGGTTTTTTTCCTTGTTTTTGCTCTCTCAGTTGAAAGTTGGGATCAAAATAATACAGGGCGGCGGCGGGCGGCGAGCCCTGGTGTTCTAAACGCGACGAGACACGATCGTTTGGCGCGGGCGAGTCGGTCGGGCGGCGAATAAATTGTTAACTGCTGTGCATTAATAACCGTTATAATATTAATTAATAATAAATTTTATGCTTCTTTTTGTTTGGTGCGACGGCTACACGGCGTTTTCTCGCTACTCTCGCACACAACACAGACAGCACAAGCACACACGTCGTACGCGTTTCGAAGGCAAATACACACTGGGCTTGTCAATCATTCCGTTGTGCCAGGCCAGGCCAGAGACCACGACTACACACACACATACACACGAGCGACGACGCAACAATTGTGCCATTAAAAAAGGTTGTGCCAAGCGGGGCGGGCGCTCGTAAATTTCACGGCAGTGCGAATGCGATGGCTATAGCAACCGCTTGCAGTTTGTGTGTGTGCGCACGCTCCGGCGAATTGTGTGCTTGTGTTGTGTTATATTGCGGCGAATTGTGAGAGCGCCTGCGCTCAGGTCGGAGTGAGTTCTTAGCAAGAGCGCAAAGGATGATGACTGATTTGTTAGTACGCCTTTTCTGTCATACACACACTTGTCACAATCTCTCCCCCAGCTTTGCTGCTGCTGCGGCCGCTGCCAGCGCTCGTTTGCTGTCGTCGTGCGTTCGTTTGAAATTTATTTGGCTTTGGCCAAAAGGAGACGGCTTATAGGTTTTTTGGCTCTCTGCTGTTGCTGTTGCCGCCAACGGTTGGGGAGCGTAAGCAGAAGGGGGGGTTTTTTTGTGCGTGCGTTGAAAATCAGCAAAAACCAATCCCATTTGTTATGTTCGCTTGAGTGAGTGGCAGTTTGCATCAGTTTGCCATTCAGTCTTGGTACGGCCGACCCACCTGTGAGTGCTTTCAGGTGTGCTGCTCCTCCAGACGTTGTCACACACACACACACAACTCACTCAACTTACGCACTCACACACTGACAACCCACTAGGCAACGCCTTCAAAAAGTTGCTCTCCCGGTTGCCGTCGATCCGGCCACTTAGTGTCTCATGATCCTTCCACCAAGGTAAACAGCTGTTTGGGGCGCCCCAACAAATGGCCAAAAACCAAAAACAAACACAAAAATGGAACTGCACATCCTGGCCTGGCCTGGCCATGTTGTGTTGTCGTGTCGTCGTCCTCGTGGCAGTTTAAAAAGCAGTTAACACATATTCCCAGGCAATTTTTCATCAACGTATTTTTGGCTCGCGCCGCGTCCTTTTTCGTCCTAGCGGCGGCGGCGCCCGTCGCCATTTTCATTTGATGCTGGCGCGTTTTTGGCGTTTTTAGCCAAATGAAAAATTGCCTTGTTGTTTGTTTTGGCCTGGGCCAGCAGCAGGACGACGGCGATGATGCTGCACTTAATCTGGTTTCCATTTCATTTTTAGCCACAAAATAATAAACTGAATCAGCTGATCATTTTGCTAGAATCGTAGAGCCGCTTTCGACACTTTGATGTATGCGCCAAAAAAAAAAAAGAAAAGAAAACTTAGCAAAAATTCAAATTAAATGAAATTAATTACTTAACAAAGAAAACAAAACCAAATTGATCGCAGACCTGGGATGGGGTTAAGAGAGGCGCAGTCATTTCCGAGCAAATCATTTGGGAATGTATCTAATTTTTGTGCAATTTCTTGAAAAATTTCTTGGTATGCAAATGCGAAAATCTAGGAAAAGTTCAACTAATCGAGTTTTCTAAAACTGTTATAATCAGAGCCCACCATATGAAGAGTACTGAAATATGTGCTTGTGTTGGTGAGCACGAAACTTAGCAACCGATTTACTTGCTTTTCAGTGCTTCTCTCTCAAAAAGTCGCAAATTCGGCTAGCGTCTGTGAGAAAAGCACGAGTAACTTCGGCTCTGGGTATAGTGAATTAGAAAACACACAAGTAATTCCAATTTGAATCAAGTATTTTCGGTGTCAAAAGTTTAATAATACTGAACATGTTCGAATAAAGCGGGTAAATGATTTTGAATGTCAAAAAAAAAAAACAGTGGGCGTCCTTAAACACCCGGTACGAGCGAAGCTCTTTACGAGAGATAACTTGAAATTACAATACTTGCAGAAGAATATAAAATAATTTGGTTTTTGTTTTGTTTTGCCCCATCGAAAATCGATGTTGACTATTTTAATTTCCATTTCAACCAGAGAAATTGTGGCTGACATTTCTTTCCGAACTCAACATTGGGCGTATTCAGCAGATAAATCCGATTTCCGATTACTGATTTACAATTTGCGATTGCTTATTATTCTCTGCTGAATGACAATGGGCGTGTTCACCAGCATAATATGAATTCAAGTACAATCTATTACATTGGATGTGACTGTCGTCAAGAACGCCGATATGGCGAAATTTCGACCTCTTCGGTGGCGACTTGGTTGTCTCTCTTTGTTCCATATTGGCTACTTGTAAACGAAGTGGAGAACTCCTTGCAGATGCTCTCTATTGAGGAGTTTCTTGCGGCCAGGATTGAGAAATCAACTGGTCTTCTTGCAGCTCCATGATAGACTCGGAGGAAAGCTCTCTCCCAAACGATTTGGATGAGATGCAGAGCACGAACACTCGAGACCATTGTACAGTTTGCTGGTGGACCCAAGATTGTGTTGCATCATCTATGCATTGTACTGGGAGCTTATATAGTACACATGCTGCAGCAGGATTGGCCATGTGCCATTGAGGTGATCAATACGTTCCAGCAGCAGCGTATACCAAATGTCAGTGAAGATGTGCAGCTCTGGATCATGCTAGAGGTGCTGCAGGCCATACCGGAGGAGGCACAAGTCATACACACCTCGGTGAAGCGAGTCATCTTTTGGGCAGAGCTGGGCAAGCGGTTGCTGGTGGTGTGGCAGACATGCGAGATGTATTTAAAGCTGCAAATTGGACGCAGTGAATGGGACGCGCTGTGCGTGAGTGTTGGCACCTGGATTAAGATCATTGGATACTCCATTAAGGGCCTTTTGGTATGTCGAATCGGTCACCTACTGATGAGAAGGACTCCCGTTTTGCCAACATCCAAACTGCGATTCCTTGCGCATTTTGTTTTAATTTTTACAACATTAATTCTTTGTTTATTGCTGTCAGCTGTTTGCTATCGATAACAATCACAAATCAAATCAATCTAACAAAGAAATACTTTGATGGATTTGCATCTAACACAATCACGAAAATTAGCAATCATGATTTCACATCACGCTTGTTCACCAGCACAATCTAACAAAATTAGTCGATTTTTGCTCATCGATTTATGCTGGTGAACGCAACCAATGATTGCAAAGTTTAGGTTATTTTCTGGCTTTAGTATATTTGGTCAAAAATACATTCACACCATAAAAAATGTAGGCTTTAGTATTAAATACATTTGACATTTGAAAATGGATGCCTAGCGCTGTAAGCATCCTCTTGGACTTATATAAGGACAACAGGCAGAACTTTCGGAACATAAGCTTTGAAGAATAACCGATTGAACTTGCTTTCTGTTGTAGTAATCTGCGGCGTTTCCTACAGGCTGCTTAATATGGCCCATCAATTGCCCCAATCGCTCCTGGGATTCCACGCGATTTTTGTTTAAATATTTGTGCAGTAAAAGCTTGCTGGGAGTCATTTGGCCAATTCACATATGTAGGCATTAGCCTCGATAGAGTCACTGTTATGTTGTAAAATATTTGGTGGCCTGAACTTGTTGGAATGTCGAATCGATCGCCAACAGACGAGAAAGATTCCTGCTTACTTAGCAGCCAAATTGAAAATAGCAACTTCTTTGAAAAACATACATTCCAGGAAGTTCCAGGAAAACGCAAAGTTAACAGAATTCTATTATCATGCATAAAACATATTTCATATATGAACCTCAAAAGTTGTGCGTGACATCCTACAATGCGCCTTGAATTGGTCCATTCTGTACCTGGGAACTGTTTCCTCGTAGAATGATTTAGAGCGAAGGCGATTGCTTTTGATTTTTCGATTGCCCCAATAGCGGCTACGAATGGGTTGCTCATTGACCAGATCCTCACAAAAGACCGTCCCAATTAAATTCATGTTTTCACAACTCATTTTATGCACAATTTTAGAGAGCTGTCAGTTTATTTTTAGTTTTGGGGTTAACAGTTGGCCTTGAAATCGGTAAACGGTCTTACCAATCATACATTTTATATGATTCCATCTCAGCAATCATGTTCGTCAAATTAATCAATCGCAATCAGCAATCACTGTATTCAGCAGGTAAAATCGGCAATCATAAATCAGAAATCGTAAATCGGATTTATCTGCTGAATACGCCCATAGTTCAAACTATTTCTTAGCTTTAAAATAAGGATTCCCAAATAGTTCTACGATTTTTTAAAACGCAGATATTACAAAATTGTGGAGTGGGTTGGTGGTAAAGTAGTCTTCTGAAGCATTTGAAGGTGTTCTCTTTTGATCCGAATAACTCCCGATCCTACGATGTTTTAGGGATGCCTGTTCATCATAAACTTGAAAAGTGAATTATCAGGCCTGTTCTGAATTCCGAACGTTTCAAAAAGTATACACGAAAACGAACGTTTCCCACTTCCGAACGATTTGATTACGTTTTTACTTTTCGAACTCGGTTTCGAAAACAGCTGGCTTGCTGGCTTGCGAAAGTGTTTGTTCATCATCCCTGTCATTTAAATTTTCAAAGCTTTTTTATGCTCCATTTATTTTCATTTCATCCAGTATTTAAATATTACATTTGAATACGTCATATAAACTATGGTTAAACATAGCTTAATAAAATAGAAAAGATGCTGTCCGACTACACTAATTCAAATAAAGCAACCCTAGCAGCTATCGATTGAAGGTCGAAATCGACTAAAAATAAAGTTTAACTCAGAACAGCTCGGTTTGGTCACGGCCGCTCGGTTTTGTTTTTCTTGCAATATCGTAATAATAGTCGTAATAATTTTAAAACGTTTTAGCCTTAAACATAAACATAAAAAAGTCTAGTTAAAAAAATGTTTTTTAGTCATAAAAAAATTTTTTTTTTTCACAAATTTCAACTTTGATAATCCGAAAGTAAGCATCTAAAAGGCGCATAACCCTTTTTTAAACACTTATTTAATAGTTTGAACAACTATCTATTATCGAAAGCTATGATTTTTGCAACGAAAAAACTCAATTGGCCCCACTGTGCGCCGGTTCGGTTCATTACATGACTTTTGGAGCTAACTGAACCGCGGTTTCGGTTCGGTTCTGTGATTTACTCTTAACTTATCATATATTTTATGAAAACACCTTTCGTTTTTCGAATATCGCAATATTATCATTACATCCTGCAAGCGCTAAATATGGTTTATTCTCAAGGATATCGTCCCGTACAGGAAATAGGAAACTCACTTAATTTAGTTAGTAACTTCCAAGTCTTAGTATACCCTTGCAGAGGGTATTATTAAATTGTCTAGATGTTCGTAACGCTTAGAAGGAAGCATCTCCAACCACATAAAGTATAAATATTCTTGATCAGCATGACGAGCTTAGTTGATTTAGCCATATCCGTCCGTTCGTCTGTCTCTTTCAGTGCTATCTCCTTCGTCAGTTTTAAAGCTATCTTAATCCAACTTTGCACGAAGTCTTCAAAATCGAAACCGGCCGGACCGAGTGACTATAGCATATAGCTGTCATAGAAACGATCGGTTGAGAAACTAGTTCTAGTGAGAAAAACTCTCACGAAGCCTTCAAACTTCGTATTTCTTGTTTTTCTGTGCTTTCCATAATTCCACTAAGTTTGGTCGAAATCGGTCTTCTTTATAGTATAGTTGTCATAGAAAAGTAAGATCCAAAAAGTAGCTTTAGTTAGAAAAACTTTTTGTCTTCTATGGAAATGTTTTTAAAATTGGCATGTTTTTATTTAATATGCTTTCTCACAGTTCTACAATGTTTTGTCAAAATTGCAAGATGCGATTTACTTTCATAAAATAATATATTCGGGCTGAATGAATAGCTAAGAAGAAGGGATGCCGGATGCCGACATATCGAAATATCCATATTTTTTTGTTAAAAAAGAAATATAAAATAGAAATATTTTTTTCCAATTTATTTGGCGACCTTTCTGATTGCATGGAATTGGCTCAACGAGCAAGAGTCATTTAGCGAAACGCCTTCTGAAGATTGGATTGGATATCCATGAAAAAGCTGTAAAGGTTTGTCCACGCTCTTTTTGGTTTGTCAATGCATAAGTTATTTATAGTTGTGAACAAACGCAACTTCTTGACCTCGAGCCAGCGAACACGTTACTTATTAAATAAGAAATAAATGATCAGTTTTAAAAGTGTAACTCAACTTAAGAATCTATTTTGGGTTTTGTAAGTACGTTTCAGTTCGGCTTAGTACTGAATCAGTCATGAAATGAAAGGGCTGGTACTGATATCATAACATCCCTTAATGAGTTTCAACCATGGACTTATCCCAGACGACATGTCCAACTTCGTCGTTCTTAGCTGATTTAAGGCATGATTTCAGAAAATCAGGTGTGGATTTAGTTATTCCTACTGCTGAAAAATTCAGTACTGAAACATTGAACAGCAGACGTTCGACATTTATGGGACAAAAACTTATTATACTCAGAGGTAAAAAAGTGTTCGGAAAATAAGATTTCTTCATCTCAAAATATGAACAGAATGTTCTCTCACATTCTCACAAATGTTTCGAATATTAATGAAATGAGCACAATTTAGCTCACCTCAACCACTGCACCGAAAAGTATATATATAGCCATTCAGACGTGCAGCTTCAACACTGGGCAATAGCCTAAACGTCTAAGATAGCCGCTGTCGTTGCGAGCGGCAAACGTCTTGACCTCTACTCCCAGTAAGTCCGACAAGTTTTTATTCTTAGAAAATTAACCAAGGCAGGTGGGATGTTGTACAAGCGATGTCTCTGCGGGTTTGGAACTCGAAGGTGGATCCTGTACGGTGGATCTGGACAAGTGGACCTGGACTTGGACGGTGGACATGGACCTCAAATTTATTTTGTGTTTGAAATGTTCTCAAAAATGGAACATATGTCACATGAAGGTTTTGAGTGCTCAAAAAAAGGTCTTGAAGTGAGAAAACCCAGTCATGATTTGTTTTTGACAACGAAAGTGCTCATTTTGAGTCCAATGTTCTCGGTGGTTTTTTTCACTCTGTATACTTGCAGGCAGATCAAGTTTGATTTTATAAATCGAACCTTAATTAATTGCTTCTCAGATCGCGGTAAATTTGTTCCATCCATGTTGAATACGAATTTGAGTGAATCGGTTATAATTAATACGTCAATCAGTAGTCGGTCAGACCATATTTAGTGTTATTCGAAAGCTTCAGTCCTTATTATGATTTGGTCGTGTGCCCATAGATGCAGACGTCCGCGTATTCAGTCTTCGCGAGGTCCCGAGTTTGAGTCCCAAATAAGGTTGAGCTTAACACTAAATCAAGCCACAGCTTAAAAAAGTGGAGTGTAATTGCACCGTAAAATGCCTTTCGGATAGGTTATTGCGAGGCATCTTTCTGGTAATTCAATAGACTTCAATAGAATTTTCGCGCGGTACCTGATAATCAAAAGCGACCATATCAGTTTGATAGAACGGATTGCAACCTTGTATCCTCAAACCAAGGCAGAGCAATCAGCAAAGACCGCTGTGCGCTTGACCAAGAAGGGTACCACTAATACTAATAAGCAAGAAAATGGCGGAATATCCCTATGGTACATATATCCGTCTCGCTGGAGTTCTCGCAGGCTTTTTAGGAAGCTTTGAGGAACATATCCCTGGCAAGTATGGAAGAGCGTAACTTTGTAGACGAGACTATGTGAATATGACTTCCACTGATTGAAAAGGCAGGTTTTTAATGCTTACAGAAACGACCCTGAACCGATTAGATCTCGTGCACGTCATTTGCTGCCTAAATGGGCATTGGTCCTTCGAGCCGGATATGGTAAATCAGCCAGCTAGGCCGACCGGAGCCGAAGCTGACTCCGAGGGAGTGTGTAAACTGTTACCTGTTGTTGTTTGACAAATGAATTGATGCCGTTTGTTCAATTGATGCCTGAAATATTAAAAAAATGGCAGAAAATTCCCAAAAATTGCTGCTTAAATTATCATAATTGATATGAAAACTCCTAAAACTTGCTGCTCTCCAATTAGTAGTACAACTTTCGCATTTCCATCCATTCCCCCCTCTCCCCCTCTCAAAACAAAATGTACTAAATCACCCCCAAAAAAAAACAAGCAAAAACTTTGGGCCAAACAAAATAAAATATCATTTCTCAGTTCATGAATGAAAATACAAATTTCAATTGCATTTCAGGGCAGAGGCCAAAAAATGCCAAAGGAATTTCATTTAATTTAATATTAAAACTGAAAACTGAAAATTGAGGAGACCATGAAATTTAAATCAGCAAAACGAAACGAGGGAAAAAGAAAAGCTGGTCTCCACCCACAAAAAGGAGTCGTCTCCGATAATAAGACGAGAACCTCAAGGCGGCAGAAATTGCATTTGGAAACTTCCAATCCCAGACGAGCGTTGAGCGACGTAGGGCTCGTTGGGTGTTGGGGGGAGGGCGGGCGGTTGTTGAAGAAAACTGTGCGAGCGAAAAATGTGGCGTTGAGAAAGCTCACAGACACACTGACACTCGCTTACACACACACTTAGAGGGGTAGCCAATATGATTTAAAGCGGCCCCAAACTGAGCGCCAACCGTTGCTCGCTCACACACACACACACACACACACTCTTGCTGTGTGCATGACAATTCATCTCTTTCTTATAAACGCAATTTATCAAATGAAAACGACGAGCGAGCGACAGCAAAGATGAAGACGACGACACGATATCAAGTTGATGAGGCGGCTGCTGCTGCTGTTTCGGAGAGCGTAAAATTCTCACTCAAAAAAGCCACTCAACCTGGGCTAAGCTGAGCAAAAAAATGGCACATGAAGAAAAATAGGAGTTGCCGTCGGCGCTTTTCCTTTTCTTTTGGCCGGCAGCCCCCAAAACTCGGCGACGGTGACTGAAACCGCCATAATCTTGACAGACAAGTGCACCACGCTCTCTCACAAACACACCACACACACGGACAGCGGGAGAGCGCGTTTCGTTTTTAATGGTTTGTTTTTGTTTTGCGCGCGCGAGAGAGTAGCTAGTTGAATTCGCCGCACTGCTAGACAGAGTCAGCATGTTGATGTATTTTGCATTGAGTTTTATGGCAGGCGCGACGACGACGATGACCGTATCAGCTGTTTACGAGGCGCGCACAGTTTGAGAGCGACTGGAGTTCGTTGGAAAATTTGATCACATTTTTACCTGTTCCAAGGATATATATATTTACCTGTTGATGTTTCCCGTTGACGGCTTATACTTTACCTTTCTTCGACGTGTTTTCTGTACAAAATTTGTGACTTTCAACGCTTGCCGTGGGCCTCATAAAAGGCTTAAGGACCCTCCCTACCTGCAGGACTCACACCCAGTCATTCAACTCGGCCAAAAAAATAAATCGATGCCGGAAAAATATGCCGGTCATTGGCGCCCGACGAGGTCCTGACACATAATTGTTGTTGTTTTGTCTCGTCACGGAGATGTCTGCCCGTGACAGCCGCCCGACGCCAAGTTCACAACTGTCAATGCCGACGGCCCCCGCCCCAAAAATTTAAAGCTCTTCACTTACCTGGTCGATTTTCGGGGCTACCAAACGTCATACTTTACCTGCAAAGAGAGAGAGAGAGAGGAAAGAGAGACATTAGTTTTTCCCAAATGCAAATGAGCAAAGGACCGTAGGATTAAGTTGTGACCACATGTGTGTGTTTGTGTGCCTCCCCGACCCATTCCAAATGATCTTCCTGGGCACATTTGTCTGGTCTTTGTTTTCGGTAGACAGAAAAAATGTTTTCTTTTTGATTGATTGCCCAGAAAAACCACTTGAAACTGTCAAAGGGAGGGGGAGCGAGGGCTACAATGGGGGAGTGAGCGGTATGAAGTGAAAATCACTTTTACACACAAAACGTTTTTCCAATGAAAAACTACTTAGGCATGATACTTGGGCATAACTGAATTAAGGAAACTGCTAAGAGACACACTTGGGCATCCTTAAGAAGATCCGAAAATGGAGGTTTCATTATGTTGTTGAGTCTGTGGTGGCCTCTAAGCACCATTGGGCACCCAACGGCCCGTTGTGCCCTCAAATCTCGGCCCTTTACAGGGCAAGCAATAACGAACCGCCATGCTTCTAGTTTCGCATTTCGCGATTTGAAACCGGGTTTTGGACCAAATTTGGTCCCAAATCGCAATCCTTTTGCGAAAGTGAAAACAGAAGCATGGCAGATACTAATTGCACTGATGATATTCTGCGAGCTAAGTAGAAGCCAAATCACTAATAACTATTAAATCTATATTTGTGTATATTTATTTAAAAAGATTTTAAAAAAAAATTATTGTTTAGATGCAGTTCTTAACTCTAATGGTTGTGCTCAGCTCCATAAAGTGCACGTCTTTTTTGAACCCCCTTTGTGGTACCGTTAGCTTGGATAAGAGATCTAAGTCGCGCTCTTCATAGAAAATTGATATATGAGCAAAGTGCCTAATTTATGTCTCGAGTGTTGCAGTGCTAACATCTTAACAGATAAATTGACAAAAACAATAATTAAGTAAGTAAGCACTATTAAAGACAGTAAAACCAAGCAATAACAAACAAATATTTGATGTTTAGATTTATAGATTGGAAATGCCTCGTGGTACTGAATTATCTGAGGAAGAGCAGGGAAGGAGCAAAGGAATGAACATAGCCGGCATGAAAACTGGTAAAATAGCTTCCTTAATGAATCGACACCGAAATACCATTTCAAGATTCCTAAAAGATACAGAAGGTTACCACATAAATCCTCGTCACGGTCCAATACCAACAATCAACAACCAAACAAAACGGCTCATGCGGCAGTTAGCAACTCAATACATGATGAGCTGAATGAAAATAAAAGAGAACAATTAACAGTTACCCGGGAACGTGTGGGTCAAATTTTGCACGAAGTTTTGAACCTCACATATCAATTCAAAGTTGGTAAACCTTGCTTAACCAAACGTCATAAATATGCGCGCAGGGCTTTTTATGAAAAATACAAGTTCTGGGACGACGAGTTTGAAAATATAACTTTCATTGATGAAAAAAAAATTAAATTTGGACGGTCCAGATTGCCATCACAAATATTGGAGGGATCCGCGTCATCCACGGGCAACTTGCTACAAACGGAATCATGGCGGTGGATCGTTTATGATATGGGCTGCCTTTAGCGCTAAGAGTAAGTCCCCTATATGCTTCGTATTCGGCCGGATGAATGCTCAAGCATATTTAGAGTTGGTGGACAGTGAACCAGCTCCATTTGCTGAGGATTTCCATGGTGATGGATGGACCCTTTAGCAGGACAATGCTCCGATTCACGTTGCCCGGAGTACAATGTGTTATTTTGAGACCCACAATAAACCGCTGATGAAGTGGCCGGCAATAAGTCGGACTTAAATCCTATTGAGGATCTATGGAGCGTTCTTGAGGCAAACGTTTATGCCTGTTCAAAGCAGTATGACAGCTTGAAGGACTTAAAGGAAGCCATCGTCTCAGGATGGGCCAAGATTGAGTTATCAAGGCTACACAACTTGGTAGGATCTATACCTCGCAGGCTGCAAAAGCTTCAAAATATTAAGGGCGACTCCATTAGTTATTAAGAGTTCTCAATATCCTGTGTTCAAGTTCCTGATTAAATAATTTTTGAATGTAAAAGCATATTGCACATATATCTATTTTCTAAGTAAACAATACAAAATAATTTTTTTTTGTTAATAAAATATTAATACTGCACAAGTTAATGTTTTTTTCGATAGTAGTCATAACCAGCTTACAAAAAAAAAAATATAACAAAAATTAAGAAAAAAGTGTTGGAAATAAACGTCATAAAATATAATGCACATATATCCATTTTCCTTAGGTACGTACATCCTTTTCGAAGCAGCTGTGAGGCTTACAGCGCGCAATTTGGGAATTAATAATGGCACGGCCATTTATTTAAAACCAATTATACACATGCTTTATACAAAAAACTCCAAAAGAAAATATAACATATTTAATTGCTAGAGGTTTTAAATAGTACTCGACTATGACTATTTGTCGTCAGTCGGAGAATTCGCTTTCATTACTTTGTTGAGTTTGGTTTTTATTTTATTTGAGGGTTCCCTAGATACCATACAGGATCGTTGGGACCTAGTGTCGGATTAAAGGCCCACCAAATTTCTTTAGTTTATAAATATTATTTGTGTTTTTGTGTTTTAAAAATATTCCGCCAAAATCCGTTTCCTATACTGGGTGGCCTGTTGCAGAAACTCTACTAAGCCCTTCCAATTAGTGTCGCTCGCATCATTTAAAATGTCTCTAATCTGAGTTGGGCTTAAGACAGGTTGGCTAAAACATAAAATTCTGTGCTCTCGTAGTATTGGACATCTACCCAGAAAATGATTTATGTCCTCTACCTCATTTGTGTTGCACAATTCGCATTTATTAGTTGGTCCTGTAATGAATCTGTTTCCATTTAAGAGTTTTTTGCCTTAATAATCCATGACACTGCCCGGGTATCTACTTGTGCATATTTTTTTGCCGACGGTATGGTCAAGTTCTCGGTAAATTCTCCATTCACTTCTTAATTTTTGCAGCACGAGTTCTGCAAGTCTGTGTCTCTTAAGCTCCGCTAATAGTGCAATGCGATTGACATTCCATAAGGTCTCGTTGCCCCAGTTCCACTCTATGTTATGCAATGAGCTCAGTGTGAATAGCTCTTTTGCCCAGAATACATTTTTATCCAATACCAACTGCGACAGGATTCGTGGCAACCTATGGCTATCATATATAAACAGAGTTTTGTAGATATACCGAAGGTGCTGGTCCAGCATGTAGAATCTGCTACCGTATCTAGAGCAAGTGAATAGTGTGGCGTTGTTTGTGGCAGGTCATAGATACGCTTAATGAAAAAGGCTTCCAGCTTATCCACTTCCTCATGTTGGCCATAGCCCCAGACTTGCGCTCCGTAAGCTTGTATTGCCCTACACACGGCTTCATAAATTTTCCACTTCATTTCAGCGGAGACATTGTTTTTGGCGAGAAGGCTCTTCCAGGTTATGTTGATGCTTTGCTTTGCAGCCGCAGTTCTAGCTTTAACATGCTTCTTGAAATTTAAAGTGGGCGTCAACATAACTCCTAGATATTTGTACTCAGGTACAATCTTTATGGGTTCGCTCTGAAATGTCCACTTTTCATTCTTTGCAAGGCGCCCTCCTTTCCTGAATACCATTATTTCGGATTTGGCCATATTCACTTCCATATTCCAAGTCTGACAATAAATTTCCAGGCGATCGATCATTTCCTGCAGTACAATGACTTCATCAGCCATTATAACTATGTCATCCGCATATAATAAAAGGCGTATATTTTCACTTCCCACTGTTAGGCGCAAGAGCGCAAACAAGAGAGGCGACAGTAGACAGCCCTGCCTCACTCCGATATTGGTTTCGAAATGCCACTGCCACATTCGTGTTTGCGTAAATATTCTCCAGCACATTTAGGAATTTGTTTGAGACTCCCATCGAATATAATTTGTACATCAAAAGCTTCCTTGGGATTTTATCAAACGCTGCACGAAAGTCGACAAAGAAGGCGTATACTTTCTTTCTCTCATTTTGTTTCAGACACACTATGGATATTAAGTTGTATATGTTGTCCCCAGTCGAATACCCTTCTCGAAATCCGGCGATACTCTTTTAATTTGTCGTGACATAACCCAGCTTGTTAGTCGACTGTTTAGAATGCCCATAAAAACTTTCGCTATGCAATTTATAAAGGAAATCACTCGGTAATTTTGTGGCAGGTCTGGGTCACCTTTTTTGAAAATTGGGAATACGACACTCGATGTGGAAGTTTCTTCAATTCTTCCTGTGTCCAGCATGTCATTATAGACTACAGCCAGTGAGTCTATGAAGGCCATCGGGGCATTTATGTAGAATTCTTATGGTATTCTATCATCTCCTGGTGCTTTGTTTAGCTTTGCATGATCCAGTATTTTCAATATTTTGGTCCTGGTTATGTGCATATCCAACAAATCATCTGTTGCAAAGGTCCTCACAAAAATAATATCCGCTGCAGTTTGTACTGGGCTCAGTAGATTTTGGAAATACTCTAAAATCGCTGAGATGTTGCTTCCTGTCTGGAAGTGGCTATTTTTGAGCCTCGTGCCACTTTCCACCATCCTTTGCTGTCGTTTACCTCATCCAGCTTCTCTCCCCAGTTGCTGCCAGTACTTAGTTCTTTTTTCCAAGCAGAGGAGTCGGTATTTCTTGTTATTTTCGACATAGGCCTTTCTTATATTATCATCTCCCGATGTTAAAGACTTATTAAGGAGCTTCAGAACTTTCTTACGCTCCTGGGGAATTATGCAGTTCGATAAGGTTAAGAGCTTGCTGAGTTACTTCTTTAAAAAACAAGAAAGTCGGTCAAGCCCGACTATAATATACTCTGTACTTGTGAACTGCTGCCCATCAACGTTGCGACCGGTGCTGCCCATAATTGTTTGTTTTCCTTATAACTCGACCGTTCATCTGATCTTTACCATTCCTTTGGCGGATCGATAAATTATCATGATTTCTAAATATGTCCAGAAGGAACGAACCTTTTATCTATAAAACTGTTGAAGATTTGATATGACATGGCTAAATCGACTCGGCTGTTGATGCTGATCAAGAATATATATACTTTATAGGGTCGGAGATGCTTCCTTCTGCCTGTTACATACTTTTGCACAAACTTAGTATACTCTGTGTACCTCTGGTACAGAATGTTACACCTGGAAACTGGACTATCACCGCTTCATATTTTTACCGCAGACATGCACTTTAAGTATATGCAGAAGGTAAGAGGACGTCATCAGTTTTTCGGGAATGGGAACTTCTATGTGTCGAGCAAGAAGAGAATGGCAAAGCTTTAGATCGCCTTCTGCAAAAAAATCGTCTGAGACTTGCAGAACGCGTACTTCGCAAAGCACTCGAAGCCGAAGAACAGCTAGCACATAGCCGTTATATCGAAAAATTATCGCCTACAAGCACCAAATTTCCCTGTGGAGGTTACGCGCCAGCATAAAGCCACCTGCAAAGGTAGACACGCCTCTAAGAGATCAGACAGGAAGATGGGCCCGCAGCGACGAAGAAAAAAATCCTCCAACCAATGGCTATGAACTTCCATTGGTTCCGACCGCCGCACAAACTGACCCAATCAAAGTTCATTCGCTAGAAATAAAAAATGCCATCGGAGAGCTAAATCCTAGAAAAGCTCCTGGACATGACCTTATTACACCTAAAATGATTATGGAACTTCCAAGTCCCGCCATTACATATATCTCAAGACTTTTCAATGCTGTTCTGCGATGTGGATACTTTCCAACTCAGTGGAGGAGGTCCACAATCATAATGATTCAGAAACCAGGAAAAGATAAAACACAAGCGTCATCATACACCCTATTAGTCTGCTACCTTGCCTGTCAAAACTATTTGAGAAGATCTTACTCCGTAAAATTGATGCCCATGCACAAAATATTATTCCCTCACATCAATTTGCGTTTAGAGCAAAGCCTGGGACTATTGAGCAAGTCAACCGTTTAACTTCAGACATTCGGACTGCGTTTGAGCACCACGAATACTGCTCTGCAATTTTCTTAGATGTTGCCCAAGCATTTGACCGCGTTTGGTTGGATGGTCTTATATTTAAGATAAGGACAATACTTCCCCCAAATACTCACAAAGTATTAGAAAGTTACGTCAGTAACAGAGTATTTACAGTTCGTCAAAATGAGTACACAACGGAAGAGTTCACTATAGAAGCCGGAGTGCCGCAGGGTAGCGTACTCGGTCCTCTCCTATATGTAATGTACACTGCCGACATACCAACAGACCTATCGACTTACAATAAGTACTTTTTGCGGATGATACGGCAATATTAAGCAGATCACGATGTCCAATTAACGCAACAAGTCTGCTGACAAGCCACCTAGCTAAAGTGGAAGAGTGGCTGGCCAACTGGCGCATAAAAATCAACGCGCAAAAGTGTAAACATGTGACGTTCACACTCAACAGAAGCACCTGTCCCCAGCTATCCTTAAATGCAACCCAGATCCCGCAATCAAACGATGTTGTATACATAGGTGTGCACCTCGAAAGAAGGCTCACATGGCGCAAACACATAGAGTCGAAAAAGCTTCAAATCAAGCTAAAGGCCAACAGCCTTCACTGGCTAATCAACTCCCGTTCCCCTCTTAAACTGGAATATAAAGTCCTACTGTACAAAAGCATCATAAAGCCTGTCTGGACGTATGGCTCGCAGTTATGGGGAAATGCCTGTGCGAGCAGTGTGGACGTCCTTCAAAGATCACAATCAAGAATCCTCAGAACCATCACTGGAGCGCCATGGTACATTCGCAATGAGTGTATCCACAACGAACTCTGCATCCCATTGGTCGAAACTGAAATAGAGCAACTTAAACAAAAATATTCTGAGAAGCTTCTTACCCACAATCAAAATCTCATTCCATGCTAGCAACGCATTCTCGTCTCAGGAGAAATGACCTACCAACCCAGCGACTGACTTGAAGGGCCGCAGAACACAAACTATCTCCAACAGGGGATGGTTAATAAAATAGTTTCTAGATTAAGATCTGAAAAATTATTGTTAGTCTCATTAAGAGAATATTCAATAAATACAAAATAAGCTTAAAAAAAAAAAAAAATATTTCAAAACACTATCCCTGGAAGAAAATTCAGAGTGAAGATCAAGGGCCAGATGGATGCATCATATAGATCATGTTTTATGATTGAATAGATCAGCGTAGAGCTCTCAAAGGGAATGAAATTATTTTGAGGACACGTTTTCAGTGGGCACATTCGCACAACCTTCATTACCAGAGATGAAATGCTACAACTCAACTTTGTCCCAAACATACCAAGCAACTATTCAGCGTGTTCTCTATGCAATTGGAACGAGCAGGAAAACATTGTAATGTTATTTTCTGAAGTTGGAAAATTTGACCTTAGGGTCGGAAAACTCAGCAGACAAAAACCTATTTTCATACGATTGGCTTTAAACTTGGTTTGTAAGGATAGTATAAGAAATAACGAAATAACAATTACTCGGGCTGCCGTTTTTCATTGTACTGGCCTGGACCTCGGCCTGGAGCTGGCACTGGACGTGGAAGTGGACGTGGACCTGAAAGTGGCCATTGATTTGGCCATGGAGGTGGCCATGGAGGTGGCCATGGAGGTGGCCATGCAGTGGAGGTGGCCATGGAGGTGTCCATGGAGGTGGCCATGGTGGTGGCTATGGAGGTGGCCATGGAGGTGTCCACGGAGGGAGTCCATGGAGGTGGCCATGGGAGGTGGACCTGTAGGTGGACATGGAGGTGGAAAATGGTCCCAAAACCGCAATATTTGCAAAATTCTTAATCGCGGTGAAACTTTGGGGATTGGCTAGACGCTTGCCCGGAAGGTTTTTAAGCAGAAGAAATGGGCGGAAAATGGTGCACAATCTGCGAAATTTGAAAATTATAGCGTTCATCCGGATGCAATGCAACTTTGAAGAATGGTTGGAGAATTGGTAGAAAATGTTATTTGTTGGCCGATCTTTATCAAATTGTGTGTTGTAAGCTTTAAATTTGAAAAGTTCACCACCAAGATCGGAAATGTCAGGAGAGACTTTATTTTTAACCGCGGAAGGGGCATAAGAGTTAATCTCTGCTTTCAGCCGATGTATGTAAGATACGGTCAAATATTTTCCGATTTGTGAAATCCACCCCCCAAGTCGGAAAAGAAAAAACTGATACTCTTATCGGTTAAAATAGCTTAACTGACGGCGGAGCAGCGAAGCAAGCCGGGATATTTGCTAGTATGGTATAAACGTGGCGTGTAG